>CM054057.1:198940943-199258294 GCA_028641055.1 Alopecurus myosuroides | reverse complement strand
AGGAGAGCTCATTCATATGTTTCATAGCACTTCATTTTTCGTACCACAAAAAGGTTCTTTCTCAATAATAGATATATAAGATAAATCAAGAGAGAAATCATAATCCTTATCCCTAATATTAATAGGAGAGGTGGAAAACTTAGCACCAGGAGGTAATTTATATTTAACAACACGACTTTCAATAAGACTTATAACAACATCTTTATCCTTCATAGCATGTATTTCATCAATAAGATCATCATTAAGTTCAATATAGGAATCATCAAAATCATCACTGGGATTTTCTATAAACTCAGGTGAAACAACAGGAGTAACAGGATTTTTATCAAGAGTTTCAGTGTTTGCAATATTTTTAGCTTTAGCAATAGTAGCATCTAAGAAAGGACCGAGAGAACCACTCTCATCAAGCACAGTAGAAGCATCATCAAAAGTATCAGAAGTACTTTCAGATTCAGCATAAGTAGCATGTGTAGCATGTGTATGTGGTTGTGTAAGCAACTTACTCATAACAGAGGTGAATCAAGAGCAACAGAGGTGTTCAGAGTTGTACTTCTTCTTGTAGTGGATGGTAATATAGGAAACTTTCCATCACGAGTCTTATCCATGATGAATGATTGGCAGTAGATAATAGTACTCTCCGGTGAGCTCACAAATAAAGCTATGCTCCCGACAACGGTGCCAGAAAATAGTCTTGATGACCCACAAGTATAGGGGATCGCAACAGTCTCCGAGGGAAGTAAAACCCAAATTTATTGATTCGACACAAGGGGAGCCAAAGAATATTTGTGAGCCTTAACAAGTGAGTTGTCAATTCACCTGCACCTGAAAGTGGACTTGTTCGTAGTGGTTTTTCAGTAGTAACAGTTTTATAGTAGCAGCAGTGGTGAAATAATAGCATCAGTGGTATGAAAACAGCATCAGTAGTGTTTGAAGTAAAAAGCGGGATTAAATAATGTAGGCATAGGGATAGATGAACGGGCGTTGCATGGATAAGATAGTTCATATAATAATTAAGACATGGGCATTGCAGGTAAATAAGATAAAGCATCCAAGCACTAAGTAACCATAGGCATGTGTTCCGTAAATAGTCGTACGTGCTCGCAATGAGAACTTGCACAACATCTTTTGTCCTACCAGCCCGTTTTCAGCGGGGCCTCAAGGGAACTACTGGTAATTAAGGTGTTCCTTTTAATAGAACACCGGAGCAAAGCATTAGCACTCCGTGAACACATGTGACTCTTACATCACAGCCATCCCCTCCGGTTGTCCCAATTTCTATCACTTCGGGGCCTCGGGTTCCGGACAACGATATGTGTAAACAACTTGCAGGTATGATCAAGAAACAATAATTATCATCGTGATTCAATAACATGTTCAGATCTGAGATCATGGCACTCGGGCCCAAAGTGATAAGCATTAAGCATAACAAGTTGCAACAATGTCAATAGCACTAATAGAGGATAATAGGCACTATGCCCTAACAATCACGGTATTATTACATGAACGATCTCATCCAATCCCTACCAGCCCCAGCAGCCTACAGCTGGGGAATTACTCACACAAGGATGGGGAAACATGGATGGTCGATGGAGAGGCGTTGGTGGTGACGATGTCGATAATCTCCTCCAATTTCCCGTCCCGGCAGGGTGCCAGAACGGAGTTTCTGAACCCGAAAAAGGATTCGCGATGGCTGACGTGGGGATGAATCCTGGACCTATCGGGTGAGCCTACCCGGTCCAAGGCCCAAGACCTAGGCCCAAAGACAGGTGATATCGCGCGGTTCTAGAAGGCCCAACAGAAGCCCACCCGCAAGACTTGCGGGTCAAGACAAGAACTCCTATACGTAGTCTACTAGGACTCATGAAACCCCCTCCTGGCTGCATATATAAAGCCAGGAGGGAGGAGAGAAAAGGGGATCCAATCTAGAAAGAGGAAGATACAAGCCACAACTAGACTAGGCAATACACGGGATACCCCGTACGCGTCACCATGACATCGCCATTGTAAACAGCTCGACTATCTCGCCATAATACAGATCAGATAAGAAGGAGTAAGGGTTTTACCTCTACGAGGTCCCCGAACCTGGGTAAATCTTGCCTCTGTGTTGTCGTCGAGATCACCAGCGCGTACATCGTTCCTCTACTCAAAACCCTACCGGATCATCCGAGGGATTTGTCGACACGACTCTTCGACAATTGGCGCCGTCTGTGGAAACGACACGCGCTGGATCTACGGTCTCGCTAGCCTCATCTACATAAAGCTTCGGGTACTCGACCCCATGGATTCGATCTACTTTGGCTCCGTCAACTTCATCGAGCACTCACCGGCATCACGCATGGCCTTCATCGTCTACATCGACATCGTTCTTCATGCGCAGGTTGCAGGACAGAAGCAACTCACATATTGCGGACGTCATCAACGGCAGCTCGAAACTCATCTGGAAAATTCCTTCAGTGGAAATATGCAAAATCAAATTATCTACCGGATCCAAAAAGAATCAATGAATTCCGATAGTTAGATCTCCGTGGATGACCCGAACACTGAAACCCTGTCAGAATCTGACGGAAGTGCATGCGATTTTGGGAAAACAATTCTCACAGTCGACTCGGACATCAATTCGTCGACACACCGTTGGACAGCTGCGGAATAGAATCCCGCAGCACTCCGTCTTTTTTGAGCCAATTTCAACGGTTAGATGTCTGTCAGCGAATCGCGCACTGCGACATGTTTTGGATCTCTGCGAGTTCGCGAATTCAAATCGCGGATCCGGATCCTATTTGGCAATTTGCGAGTCGACATAAAGACCAAGCAACGTAAAAAAAAACATGGCGACTCGCCATACTACTGGCCTGAGGCTCGACATCAACATTGCCCTCCGTGTACACACACCAAACATCGCGACTCCGCCGCGTCGACTCGGTCCGCTGCGTCAAGTCTTTCGGACAAACATCGCGACTCCGCCGCATCGACTCGGTCCGCCGCGTCGAGTTCTTCAGGCAAACATCGCGACTTCTCCACGTCGACTCGGTCCGCCGCGTCGAGTCCTTCGGGTAAACATCGCGACTCCGCCGCGTCGACTCGGTCCGCTGCGTCGAGTCCTTCGGGCAAAAATCGCGACTCTGCCGCGTCGACTCGGTCCGCCGCGTCAAGTCCTTTGGATAAACATCACGACTCCGCTGCGTCGACTCGGTCCGCTGCGCCGAGTCCTTCGGGAAGCATCACGACTCCGCCTCGTCAAGTCCTTCGGACAAACATCGCGACTCCGCCGCATCGACTCGGTCTGCCGCGTCGAGTCTTTCGGGCAAACATCGCGACTTCGCCACGTCGACTCGGTCCGCCGCGTCGAGTCCTTCGGGTAAACATCGCGACTCCGCCGCGTCGAGTCCTTCGGACAAACATCACGACTCCGTCGCGTCGACTCGGTCCGCCGCGTCGAGTCCTTCGGATAAACATCGCGACTCCGCCGCGTCGACTCGGTCCGCTGCGTCGAGTCCTTCGGGAAGCATCACGACTCCGCCGCGTCGACTCGGTCCGCCTCGTCGGGTCCTTCCGGAAAACATCACGACTCCGTCCAGTAAACATCGCGACTCCTCCGCACAACTCCGCTACATCGAATCCTCTCGACTAAGCGTCTAGGGGGCTGTCCTTCGCCGCAGCCACACTCGTTGCTCGGGGGCTATGCTGCAAAGTAGACGCACTCGATAATTCTCCGCAGCCGCACTCGACACTCGGGGGCTGAGGCGCGAAACAGCCGCACTCGATACACGAGTCCGGTTCATCGATTCCGGCGATATTTGTCGACTCCGTCACTCGGCACCGCCTCGTCGACTAGAGCAGTGTCATACAAAGATAAGTTCCTCTCGTACGAGTCGACAAATTTATCTTTTTATGTTTATAATCTGCTGTGAAGCTACACCTGACACTCGGGGGCTGCGTTCCGTAAGCTACATGAATACTCGAGACCCGTCATGCTGCGCGTTACACTACCGCATTTACACGCTACAACCCGAGTAGATGATACTGCCTGACGTCGTCCCTTGACTCTGACCCGGTTTGCAGCAGCAACTGACAGCTCGGTAAGGAGCATAGACAATGGTTGTCAGGCTAACGAAAGGGCACAGCGTACGATGCAAAAGTGTCGCGTAGGGTCAAATCATTGCCTACCAACATGCCATACTCGACTCAGCGAGTCGATAGATTGTTGATTCACAACCAAGATTAACCCGAACAACAATTTGTTCCGTACATTTTGCTAGACACAACACTACTGTTACATTATTTGACCACATCCGATCATATGGCTGCAACTGCAACGCAGTAACCACAACGTTGGCTGCAACTTCGAAAGTCGACACATATCCTCCGCTCGGAGTTGACAGTCGATACAATCCTCGCTCGGAGTCGACATTCGACACATATCCTCCGCTCGGAGTCGACAGTTGACACAGATCCTCCGCTCGGAGTCGAAACATACCCTCCTCCGGGAGTCGACGCATGTCCTCCTCCGCGAGCCAACGGAAGAAAAACACAAGGGGTTAGCTTCAGAACAACTTGAGCCTATGCCCGACTCTGCGAGTCGATCATAGGCTCGGAGGCTACTCCCATCGGGAGTACTGCCGTGCACCCGATAAATCGAAGAAGCAACGTTGGAAGATCTTTGAGTCTATGCACGATTACATATAATCGCACATAGACTCAGGGGCTACTCCCATCGGGAGCGCTGACCGTGCACCCAATGAGCGTTGGTCGCGCAACCGACGAGCGCTACGCGCGCACTCAACGTACTACCGCGTCGGAAGCATCTAACGCGCTAGCCGCGTATCTGAGGAGCTCTGTCAGATTTCTTCGTCCAGGTCCTTATTGTGGTCGTACAAACCGCATATTAATTCGGATGAAGAAAAGAAAAACATCAAACTTGTTCGCCTCGACGAGACGCATATGACAACGCGGGCCAATTTGCGAAATCAGAACATCTTGAAGACTTTTCGGGTCCATCTTCTTGTGTGCACTTGGTGGCTGAGCGTCTGCGTCAACTACACGACTTCCACGTCGCCGTGCGACTCCGCCACGTCCTCGTCGACTACACGAGTTTCACGTCGAATCCGTCCAACATGTCGAGTACATCTCCACCGTATCGACTCCGTCCGCCATGTCGAGTACATATCCACCGCGTCGACGTCGTCCGCCTCGTCAATTACACGACTTCCGCGTCGACTCCGTCCACCGTGTCGAGTACACCTCCACCTCGACGCCTCCGTCCGCCGTGTCGAGTACACCTCCACCGTGTCGACTCCGACACGTCTAGTCTCTGACACTTCTCGCCACGTCCCATCGGGAGGGAGAACAAGTGCTCAGTGCACCACGACATCACGCGACTATCATCCAGCAAACTTATTTCTCTTCGGAATTTTCAAACAAAAAGGCACTCGCCACAATCATCGCCGAAAACATCGCGGCTCCACTACACAAAAAGGCACTCGCCACGCAGCAGGGAGAAGATTGTGAGTATGCGGCTCCCGCAAAACCACGACTTTGCACTACAATGTACAAACACATCACTCGAAACAAAAGACAGCGCTTGCTGCGCATCCAAAAAAAATCGCGAGTCCCTAACACGAATTTACTTTCGTATGGGCCCCGTGCGCTCTGCCCCACTTCGTCACGTCCCATCAGGAGCAGGCGAGTGCAGGCAAGTGTGCGGTGACGTCATTAAGTACCTCACGACATGAAATCTCTTTCGTATGGGCACATCAAGACGCGAAATTTCCTTCGCATAAGCACCCTGACACGAAATCTCTTTCGTATGGGCACATCAAGACGCAAAATTTCCTTCGCATAAGCACCCTGACACGAAATCTCTTTCGTATGGGCACATCAAGACGCGAAATTTATTTCGCATAAGCACCCTGACACGAAATCTCTTTCGTATGGGCACATCAAGACGCGAAATTTCTTTCGCATAGTCACCCTGACACGAAATCTCTTTCGTATGGGCACATCAAGACAAAATTTCTTTCGTGTAAACTTCATAACGCGAAATCTATTTCGCACAAGATCAAGAAGGAAGATTTCTTCACCCGAACAATCGCAAGAACATGACAAAAGAAAATCCCGAGTATGCGGCTCCCGCAACTCTACCACGCGATGTATTTACATATCCTTATCTTGGATCATTCGGCCGACTAGGCACATCCGGATGCCGTATTCTTTCGAGTACGAAGGTAAGACCCAAGGATCTCTCTTTTGGGTCTAGAATCGCACTCAAGCTGCGTCCTCCGGTAAACTTTCCGTGTCAACAACACGAAGAAAAATCCTAGCGGACGCGTAGGGTACCCCTTTAGGTTAAGTTCGACTCGGTAAGACCTCCACGGCCCAGTCGCAACGATCACCTCGCCGGATTCAAGTCGGATGTCTCGAATTCGTGTAGGCCAGAACCGTTTTTGCCCTAGATGCAATTAATTGGCCCTGATCTTTCGGGAGAGTCAAGCGACTGAGCCACATCCTTCTGCGAAAACAGCCAACACAAGGCACATTTATCACCCGATGCTCGAGTACATGAGCGCGTCGCGCACAGGGTGTACACCCTCAAAACCAGGCGATTGAAGGACCAGTCGAAGAAATCCAAGAACGAACTTTGAGTGCTTACCCAACTGTTCCCAGTCGAATAAACACTTGGGGGCTACTGACGTGGGGATGATTCCTGGACCTATCGGGTGAGCCTACCCGGTCCAAGGCCCAAGACCTAGGCCCAAAGACAGGTGATATCCCACGGTTCTAGAAAGCCCAACGATATCCTACCCGCAAGACTTGCGGGTCAAGACAAGAACTCCTATACGTAGTCTACTAGGACTCATGTAACCCCCTCCTGGCTGCATATATAAAGCCAGGAGGGAGGAGAGAAAAAGGGGATCCAATCTAGAAAGAGGAAGATACAAGCCACAACTAGACTAGGCAATACACAGGATACCCCGTTCACCTCACCGTGACATCGCCATTGTAAACAGGCTTCGGACTTCTTTCTAGAAAACTATCGAACCCCCTCGGGTTTTAGGGTTGAAGGCGATATATAGTCGAAAGGGGAGACCGAGGGGGGCTCTGGGTGGCCCACAGCACCAGGTGGCGCGGCCTAGGGGGTGCCAGGGGGTGGTGTGGCCCTCCTGTGGTCCCTCTCCTGGCCCCCTTCTGGCTCCCGGGGTCTTCCGGTGTTTTAAGACCAATGGGGTCTTTTCTGGGCAATTTCCCGAAAGTTGATTTTCTGCATAAAAACGAGACACCAAGGTAATTCTGCTGAAATCAGCGTTAGTCCGTGTCAGTTACATTCAAAACACACAAGTTTAAAGGAAAACAATAAGAAAAGTGTTCGGAAAAAGAGATACGTTTTCGACGTATCACGCTCCAAGCAAGGCACTGTGGCAGACACTAAAATGGAGGCAGAATATGCGACGGCATCGGAAGGTGCAAATGATGTCTATTAGATAAATAAATTCATTACTGAACTAGGAGTGGTTCCTTCTATAACGGATCCCATTGAGCTCTGTTGTGACAACAGTAGTGCAACGGCCCTGGCAAAGGATCCTAGATCTCACAACAAAGCCAAACACATAGACAACAAGGATCATCTAATCAGAGATGATGGGGTACAAAAATTTTGCAAAATTCACATGGATCCGAATGTCTCAGATCAGATGACAATGGCTCTACCATGTCTCAAGTTTGAGTCTCACCAATCAGGTATCAGGTTAAAGGAATACTTAATGTAATAACTAGATTATTGTGTCTAGTGCAAGTGGAAGACTGTTGGATGTATACCCAAGAGACAATAATGTACATCTATTTCATGATTAAAGTATTATGTTTTTATGCTATAACTGTTGTGGTCACTGAATATGAGATTTATAGGAAAAACCATACGCACGTGTAAAAACATAAACACGCTGTAATAATCTTTGTCATGTCTCACAGAACTACTTTTTAATATTAGATGACCACGTTTTCCTGGTCATGGACATATGTTTTGTCAATATTAACGGGAGCACTTTGTTGTTTCAACAATGTGGCTAGGTAGACACAAGTAATCGAGATACTACGAGATTTTTTTTTGATAAACAGTATCGTCATAATATGTTTTTTTTTCTTTTAGACCATGAGAATATACGATGATGCTTACCGTAGAAATCATTTTTGTATATTCAAGGATCACACCGTAAACTAGGTGATCAAAAAGGTTGTCACTGGATGGTGTCAAAAGTATTCTATCATCATGATAGTTAAAGATTGGGAATTACTCCTCTAGGTAATAGAGATATACATCTAGGATCCACTCAGTGAAATAGTATTGGTAAATAAGACTGCGCACACAAAGACATGACACTAGTCATGGTGATACTATAATATGGTAACGAGTAAAAGGAATCATAGCAGGCATCGGAAATAATGTGATAAGGTGATTTACGAGTTTTAATAACAGTCTTATCATTCATCTCTTCTCGAAGTATTGATCGGTATCACAAAGTAGTAGGAACTTGCTCAACAACCAACAGGTTCAGCAGTTTTCTTCGAATAACTCGTAGGAATCAATATGGACATCCACGATCCCGATGTTGATTATTTATTGATAAATTGGTTTCCTAATCATCTCTACTTGTTATCGAACATGTAGGGGTCACACACTTAATACGTCATAGTCATTTGTTCACATTGAATGATCACGAGAAAGAGCATGTATCATCCGGATGTTTCCTGCGTGATAGAATTAATATTCAAAGAGATTACGGGGGACATGAGATGTCCCACGATGTCGATAATATTTGTATGATGTCGTTAGATAAGGTCGATGATTTTATCTATAGGGGTCAGAGGGTTACGGAAGAGTTTCGGGAAAAAACTAAGAAGGGGGTGACGGAGGGGGACATATTTCCTCCTATGGTCGAACCCAATTTTGGGGCCTGCTAGGTGGGCCCCATGGAGTCACAATGCGAACCACCATCCCTTGGTATTTTCCATGATTTATTTGATAAATAAGTGAGGTGGAAAAAGAGGAAACGAAAAGGGGGATTGGACTCCACCTAGGAGTCCAATCTGAGTTCACCTAGAAGGGGTGGTGCGGCCACCTCTTTCATGGTGTCGACGCCCTCCGTGATTGGGAGTAGGACTCCCTCTCCTCAAGGAAACTCCCCCTCTCCTCCAACTATATATAGGACCCCAAGGCTCAAAGCAAAACACACAGTTGGCTCTCAAGCCTCTTTTAGTTGATTAGAGGGTCTAGTTAGGGTTTCTAATTAGATCCCCTCTAACTGAATTAGAGCATTGTATAGTTAGGTTTTGAGGTGTCCTCTCCCGATAGATCTAGCTCTAATCTCTCTCCCTCGCTTTCTCTCTCTCTCTCTCTCTCTTTCCCATGAGTTGGGTTCTCTACCCATCAATTGTGAACCTGTAGCCATTACCCCTGGACGCCGAAGCGCTGCATGATTTTGACGGACGTACGTGTGCGAGCTCTCATAGGGGTAAAATGTGATATCCTCACGTTGCTGGATCAAGAAGGCACGATACGAGGAGACGACAACAGTCCCAACACTAGGCTTAGCTGCGAGACTCTTCAACAGACATCACTCACATCGTCATCAACACAGGTTCCACGCTTCGTGTCGGTAACGATCGGGTCTAACCTCTCCCATACCTCGATAGTAAATCCTGAGTGCTGCGTATAACGGAAAATTTTAAATTCTGGTACGTATAACAATACCTAGTATAAATGAAAATATGATGTTGCCTTAATCAAATGTGTTTATGTCTCTTATGAATCATGGACCAAGCATAGATGAGAAGGACAAGTTTTGGATCATCCTCGGGGATGGAGATGGGACCGGGAGTGCGAGTGATGGAGATGATGATTCCACGGATGGAGATGAGCGCAACATGAGGCCACCGTAATGATGAATGAAGCCTTCGACGAAATATTCATATTGATAATTTAGAAATTCGTCCATAACCTCATATGGTGCTACATCACCTTTATTTTTGGGCCAGATCCATGTATTTCCGTCATTCCCTCTTATGGGCAGTTTTTAGAGTCTGTATTGAAAGGGAAAATGGAATTAGACTAGAATTCGTGGCCCCACCCGCGGTCACATTTGTTAGTAGAGAAAAAGAGTTTAGTACGGAAGTCTTTAATTAGTGCGGGAAAAAAACTTTAGTTTTATAGTATACTTCAGCTGCTAACCCACGGTATTTACTTGGGTCCCATTTTTGGCACACCCCATTTTCTAAAGAAGAGATGCATGGCACGAAATGGGGTGTCCCGATCTCGTTGATGCCAAGTTTAATACGGCATAAAATACTTCAATATTTCTTGAACCCAAGTTTTGTTTTCTTGAAACCAAGTATTCCCGGAATACTTCAAAAATACGGAACTCCCAAACAGGCGCCTTTCTTGTTGGGTCGATCCGCACGGGAAAGCAGGCCAATTTCTTTGCACAGTTACAGATCTAGGCGTGCGTGTTGAACTTTGTTCCTCAAGACATCGTTGAAGTGAACCAAATTTTCATGCCCTCTCGGTGTGCATCGAAATGTCAAATTTTGGTTGTACAAGCTGAAAAAGGTACCCCTCTAACAAACGTAGATTCGGGCAAAACAGTTCATACTGCCGACTGCTCGTAGTCCTAGTTGAGACAGTGTAAACATCATCGGAGTCAAGAAATTCAACTAAATAGTCCTAAAACAATCTTATTCGAGCACACACGGGACCCATAACAATGAAATTCACACAAGCGGCAATCATCCGAGCAGAGAATGGAGAAGGGAAATATACTTGAAATTGTTTTTCCGAATGAGAAGGCCAAAGTATTTGACAAATAAAATAAACAAGCTTTTGCAGCAGTAATATTGCATCAACGGGATCGGCACACCCCATTCTGTGCCATTCTGCCCGTAGTCCTTATCAAGTATTTGACAAGGCTTCTATCTTATGACTGTTAGAGCGAACACCTGCACAACACGGTGCCTGAAGCCCTGGACCAACAAACAAAACCTACACGAGCACATGTTTTCTTGCCCTGAAGATAGCATTTACCACGTACTTCCCCAGCAGATACAAATACCCTGCCTGGGTCTCCTGTCAACACCCTCTTTTTATACAGTACCTGATGAAACACAAGCCTATATGACATGTATATATCAGTCTCTTAGGTTAAACAGATCAGCTTGCCAAACATTCACCGGACCCCTCAACTGCAGCAGACTGAAATCATTAACTACCAGCAAACATGAACAGAAAGAGCTTGCTCAAAGCAAGCGCTATACCAATGTACTACAGGAATAAGATGAGATGTTGCACACGTCACCAATCACAAGCCCTACTAAACTTTTCAGTACACTCACTGACATGTTGCACTCAATAATATTTGGATTTAAGATAATAAAAATCATTCGATATTATGGCCAAGAGAGACAAGTTACAGCATAATTTAGCCTCACAGCATTAATTGTCTCAAGAACAACAGATAAACGAAAAAAAGCAGTAACAACCTTCTTTGAAAATGACGATATGCCTACTCTGTTGGATGACCAGGCATTGCTCTCAACTGAAAATTAAGCTAGCAGTTGTGTCAGCACCACCAAACCGAACAATCTAGTTCAAGTAGATCCAGAAGATCCTACAGATGAATCAATCTTCAGAGGAAGCATAGGGGTCATTTGAAGGTAACACTACTGCCTATCTGCATCTGCCAGTGCCTCTGAGAACAGAGGAACATAAGGTAGAAATATCCCAATACTATTTTTCTCAAGATTAAGGATATGGACTAATTTCTGATGTTGCATACTGTATGACGCCAACTTATGACGTCCAACCAAAAAGACAGTATCGCAATCTGGATGATATGCGATCACCCTGCAGTCCAACCCGGTTATGCCAAAGGAATCATCAATGTCCGCACTATGCTTCAAGACCCACTCTTTACTATCATAATTCTCAAGGAACAATAGTGTTATCTTGGTAGCTTGGACATCATTCTCCCTATTGCTATAATAGACAAGAGGTCCAGTTATACTAGCATAGCACAAGCACCCCTGTGACAATCCAATTGTACCACAACCAGAGCCAGCGGGTAAAGGGATAGTCTTCCACGCCTTCCCCTCCATGTCCACTACCACCAGCGCATATCCTTCGTTAATGCTTACTATGTGTTTCAGCTTGCAAACTAGGTGCAGCATGCCGCCAAAAAAGACACTCCGAATCGAATTGAACACTGTAATCTTCTCAACTAACCCACTATCTCTTTGAATCCAGGTTCCAGTTTTCGATGAGAAGATGTCAACTCCTGTGACACAACTTCCCACATCCATACTGGTCTCGCCAAATCGAAGAACGCAGAAATGGGAGGACACTGCCGGATCGAAAGCCAAACGTGTGGCACTGTATAATCTCTTTGCCTGATCCTGAGGTTGGGGCAGCTCGATCCACTTCTCGGTTGCGGGATTGCACACGACATAACAGAAATCAACCTTAGTCTCCTTGTTATAGCAAAGGCAGAGAAGAAGGCCATGGCAGGTGTCCAGGAGGGCGATATACTTGTACTTGTTAGGTTGCAGGAAATGGAGGGAAGGGTCCACCGGGGCTGCGCCGCCTGAGACGGTGGCAAAGTGGGGGCTCCAGTCCCCACCGCCCCTGTTGCGGGCTCTGTAGAGGAAGCCAGCAAGGGTCTGAGGCAGCTTTTTGCGGTTGACGGGGTCGGCGATGAGGTCGCGCCAGGGGGTAGAGACGCACTTGAAACGGCGAACGGACCTGGCAGGGAGGCGAGAGAGGATCTCCAAGATGAGGTCGTCGGTTAATAGGCTGGCCACCGTTGACGAAGGGTTATCCTGCCTCAACTTCGTACTGGAACTCTCCTCCTTGTCCTCCTCCATGGCGTGGAAGCTGAACGACGTAGGCAGGGGTTAGGTTAGATGGATCTGCAAATCGAGCAAGGAACTCGTCAAATCTGGAGGGTAAAAATCAATGGGGGATACTCGGTGATGATCTTGCCGTGGAGAGGGACGACAGGAGACCTTGGTTTGGTGCAGCGCTGGTAATGGTCGGCGGGGAGGCGGCGGGGCTTCGATTCTCCTTGGGGACAAGGAAGGAGAACCGGCTAGCGAAAATGTTTTTGTTTTTGTTTTTTGACAAGTCAGTGGGGAAAGAATTGGTATTGCTGCCTATTGCAATGGGAGCTGCTGAAGTGCTGAACGTCCCCAGGGCACGAAAACTTCCGGCCCCCCGGATTCCCCCTTCTGTCCCAGTTTTATGCTTAAAATCCCAGTTTTATGCTTAAAATCCCACTTTTATGTAGACTAGCAAAATGCCCGTGCGATGCTACGGGTGACAATTTTTTCTTTTTTGATAGGTTTGATTCCATCAAAACCAACATATTTAGTTTCCCTCTGGTTCACTATTCCACGATAAATATACAAGCATTCATATGGAGAAAACTATTGATATAGTACATATGTATGTTTTCAGTTACATTGCTAAAATTTAGTAAATTTTAAAGCACCTTTAATACAGTAGAGTGCACTTTATTTATTTGTAGCAAGATCTGAGAGGAGAAATAATTCTGAATTAAATGGAAAAGAAGAAGATACAGATGAATATGTCAAGGTAACTGATATATTCCATTGAACTCAAACAAACAGACTTTCAAATGAAGGGAAGGGGCTCAGCACAATCATGGTCAACATAAGAAAGAGATCCCGTGACAGTTCCCAACACTCGATAAAATACACAAGACTAACGACTAAGCAAGCCCACCTACCCTAAAATGAACCATGGACAAGCAGCTATCTGAACAAACTACATAACCCTTCTGCATCCATACAATCTCCAGACAGTACCTTAGAGTTTTACCATATTTGACATCACAAGAAGATGGGACATAGATATAGGCCATAAATATGGATCCTACATCCCTATCGACAAACAAATCACCAATATAGGCTACAGATCGTAAGCACCCTCCAGCCACACCACTGGACCATACCAATGTTGTTGCCACCGCCCACTTAATGTGTGTCTAACATAGTGTGTTCAGACCTGAATCCTCGCCAACTTGACCAAAAAGTTATCTGCACTATTTAGAGTATTCTTCAGCAAGTGTTTCTAATATAATTGTTTTAATCATTCATGTTAGATCATAATATGTATAAGTACTTGTTTGTCAGTATTCTTCTGTAAATGCTGCTCACCTATTATCAAGAACAAAAAAAAAACTAAACATCATTTATCGAAGTTTGAAGCAAAACTATCTTTCTCACAAATGGAATAATCTCTAATTTTACTTGAACCTAGACTGAATACATGAATTACGAACATAGATGTAGTCTACATCAACAACCAATATCCCAACTTAATTATTGCAGTGACATTATCTAAAACCTATATATGACTATCAACAAAATGAGCAGAGGAATTTAGAACTTTGGAGTGGCGTTCTGTAGGAGCCCACTTATGCAAACTTCAAGATATACCTGAAAACATATTCATAGACCTTTTGGGTAAGACAATAACAATTGTAGGAGTGTTAAAAAATGTATCTCAAAGAAGGATATTACATAATTAATCCGTTTAAAAGGTTTAGAGTTCTACTTCAGTCCATGCATGTTGCTTTGATGGACATACTCCCTCCATCTTTAAATAATTTCCGCTGGAATGGATGTATCTAGTTTTGAAATACATCTAGATACATCCATTTGAGCGGCAATTTTTTTGAGATGAAGAGAGTACTATAGTTTTCAGTTGTCCCTTGATACTAAAACGTTGAAAATATATAAGATTTGCCCGTGGAAAGTTAAAGTTAACGTAAATGCAATTTCTCATGAATTGTACAGGGTTCATTCCTTCTTTTGTTCTTACAAATTACGATAGATGGGACCCTGTCCCTTAAAATAGTAACACTCTGCAAATTAGTAGACCCTGATTCTTAAAAAAATATCATGCTGAAAGCTGAAAACCCAAAAAGATAGAAGGTCTAGTCAAAATCAATTCATAATTATGTTACTATTTTTTTAACAGGACACTTGAAGTATGCAGAGTAGCATATCTACTGGCATATACATACAGGTGCCAGAGACCAGAGAAGAATGATGCTGGATCCTATATATTTGACTAATTAGTCAAGTAACTCTGAATCGTGATCTGCAAAAACGAGTATAGTTCATGCCCAATCAAGCCGAAGAAATAGGAATGCATTGTAAGTAGCAACCTGTGAATGCTAACTATGTTTGCCACCTGCAAATTCAGTAGTATGATTTGTTCTTTAATCTGCTTCAATGTGTGCTTATCATCAGCCAAGTACTATTACCGGTGCTTCAGGAAACAATACCCACACATTGGGTGTATCTAAAGCAGTAGAAGCGAAACCAAAATCAAATGGCAGGTTCCAGTGGACAAAGCCCATCGTAACCATGAAAGAAAACACTGATGATGTTTAGCAATGTGGATGGATCAGACACGCATAGAGCGTGCAACATGCCGCAAGAGGCTACTCGGAGAAGAGACCGGTAATGGAGACAACGTGTAGCTGTGACGGTCGACCTACGTGTGACGATGGAGGGGCGACGGCTTCAAGGCGGCGAGATGCTGACTGTACGAGCATATGTCCGTCCTGCTGGATGTCGATCTTGCATGAGCAACGGCGGATCGGAGCATGGCAAGAAGTCGAGAGGGACGACAAGGAGAGGAGAACGGCAGGGGCACCGAACTCTATTTGTCGGCGAATTACTATCATCAGTTAACTCGAGCTGACGAAGATATATGCTCGCCAAAAAAATGAACCAAAGCTACCTATTTTTGCAGAGATATTTTTTGTCTGGAGAGGAGGCGGAAATTCTTCGGCACATAGGATACCTGTGAGAACAAGGCATCACAAATATTAGGGTTGCAACACAAAACAGAGTGTTCATGGTCCTAAGAGACCTGCAATAGGATGGGAATCTTAGGTTGCCTAATTATGTACCAATTCTCACTACTCAGACCAATGGCATTATCTCCTCCACAAAGAAATATCCATAATATTTGCTTAAGTCTTCAACAGAAGCAGTGCTTGGATAATACCATCACCGTGATTGACGCTCTGTATTTGTCAAGACGCCGAAAGAACCGCAGCATGGTCTGTATTTGTCAATTTTTTAGCACCTTGGTTTTACTGATAGCGGACCAATTTTCCTATCCTGAATTCGTATTAAGATCACCTACATCTTTACCGGTGATACATTGGGCAAGTAAAAAAAATTATGTGGCGAGTTCAGATTTTCAGACTTAGATTAGACCGGTTTAGTGGCTTATGTAACCTACGGCTCCTGTTCAGAATTCAGATTACTCTGGCTTAGATGTATACTTGGTTCATATGACATAGCTAGTCATCGGCAGCAAACGTATGAGGACTCCAGAACACGTGCGGGCCCTACCACGTCATATTTGCTCATGGACGGACGGAGCAAGCATAGTGGTCGGCGTACCTGGGTCTGTACCTTCCGGTACACGACGTCGGCGAGCCCTACCACGTCGTCTCTGAGAAAGCGCACCACCACGCCCACCTTCTGCCCGCTGTTCACCTCGTTGCGCCCTCTCCGTGCTGTCCACCGCCTGCTACGGCTGCTCCTTCTCACCGGCCAACGGAGGCGTGGTGGCCGTGGATGGAGAGGGAATGCGCGGTGGCCTCGGCACCGTAGGGGACGCTGCCGCCTTGTCCCTATCTTCTTCCTCGTCGGCGGCCGTGGCTGTGGCTTGGCACTGCACTGAAAGGCGGCAAACAGTACACGGGGTGGAGGTCAGTGTGGGCGTTGAGGGGTATGCAGAGGCAGGCGGCGAACAGCGTGCGGATTGGACGACGGCGGTGGCGGCGGATTTGCGAAATGTAGTATCGCTGGATCCGATCCAGGAGTTTGAAGGCGATGTGTGACTGCGTGCTTAGCCTTTTCCAGTGGGTAGGCCCACCTTCGCCTTCGTCCTCTGCTGCTCCAGGCTCATCCTTCCACCGGATAACTTCCGCAATAACTTAATCTGGCAAGACAAATCGGATAATCAACCAAGCGCATGGTGGGGTAGCGACGGTGTGAATCTGGAGGCGGCGGTGTGGACGGGGCGAGGAACACGTACATAAATTTTCTGATACCAGCAAAAGAAACTCTACCACAATCTATGAATCAGAACACAAATTATAATGGGAGAAGAAAATCAACAAACCACAGAGTTGGTATGCGGACAGACAAGCAGCAGTGGGAGGGATCCAAGGATGCGGAAGAGGACGTACAAGTGTGGCTGGAGGTTTCAATCCCGCTGGTGAGGAGGGCTGTGGCGGCACGGAGGAGAAGGTCGGCGTCCGGGATCCGCCGTTGGACCTGGCTGGGGCAGGCGGGTGGATCGGCCGCGGTGCTGTGGTGCCCAGTTCGGGAGGCTGGATGAGATTTGGTTGCCGCAAGCAATTAATGCACGCAATCACCGTCGGTGGTTCCTCATTTTGGTCCGATTATGTCAGGTCAAAGTGTGTGCGAAAAGAAAAAACAAGCGAGGGGAGTTGGACGAAGGCGTCGACGAAGGGACGACGTATTGCAGGGCGGGCGAAGACGGAACCAAATGTTTCTTTTAAGTAGTAGAGAAAAAAAAATCTCGCGTTTGCTTCCGTGTAGCGAAAAAGGGTGCGTTTCAGAACACAAAAAAAGACAGAACTCGCCGAAAACCTCGCCGGAGAGCCTGTAGAAAAAAAAAGTCTACAGTAGCAAAAGTCGATTTCGTAGACCATATTGACGGAAACTCTCGCTCGCCAAATCATCTCATAGCAAAAAAAAAAATACTGATATAGCAAAAAAAAATAGACTAATTGTAGCAAAAAGAATTCTATTCTAGCAAAACTTCAACCTTGCCAGAGCTATCCCCGCAGTTCTTGTAGCAAAAGTTTGTACAAAAAATAGCAAAAGAAATTACGGTAGATAGCAAAATTACGCCGTCGCTTGCACTAGCTTCTTCCATGGCCGCTTGGATGATGTTCGCCATCGAGGGCTCGAGGAGCGTCGCCGTCTCGCAGGACGGTTCACCACCAGCCTCATGACGGTGCCGCATGGTAGCTCCTTGTCTTGGCGGAGGCCAAGCTTCCCTGAAGGAACCCGGACGCCACGTCGAAGTTCTTCTCCGGCGGCGGCGGCGCATCGGGAGATGGGGCCGTGGAGCTGGAGGAGGCCGGCCATGGTGGAGGCGGCGCATCACGCCGGCCATGGCGGCGGCGGCGGCGCGTCCCGGGAACCATGGCTGGGCGAGGCTGGATTAGGCCGGCGCCGCCGACAGTGACGTCTCTGGGTGATTGGGCGTCGGGCGCGTAGGGAGCTCGCCATGCCAGCGGCGCATGGAGTTTTGCGCGTGCGGGAGAAACGAAGTCCGCGTGTGTGTGTGAAAGTGCACTATGGTCAACTAGAGGGGGGGTGAATAGGTTGACTACCAATTTTTCTTTTCTTTTCCTTTTAAGGGGCTTAGTAAGATAAGATACGATTCTCTAGATGTGCAACTAAGTGAACAACCTATGTGAAGAGAGTAGTATGCGCAACGGAAGTAAAGCGTAAGGTAGTAAAGCAAACAACAAGTGTAAACAAGGAGACAAGGATATGTTTCACCGTAGTTCCTCCTCAAAGAGAAGTACGTCTACGTTGGAGAGGTGGGGAGCCACCTAGGCGCTCCTCAATAGCACGGTTGTGCACACCTTGTTCTCCTTGAGCTTCTCCGGTGAGGGAGATGCTCGTTTCCACTATGAGGTCGACTTGAAGGCGTTGACCAAACCTTTACAAGGGCTTGAGGTCACTCCACAAGGATGGAGGCTCTCAAGCAATCCGTAGCTTCTTGCAACAAGGTGGAAACTACAAGCACGAGATCTACTAAGGTTTCTAGGCCTCAAGTAGGATTCTAGATCTACTAGGTTGTGGTGGATGGATTTGAGATTCCTTTGGTGGAAGTGTGGATCTAGGTCTCCTCTAGCTCTCCACCAAGTTTGGGAGTGATTGGGTGGACGGAGAGGGAGATCTAAGAGGTTGAAGCTTTCATTAATGGCTAGGAGAGAGAGTGGGAAAAGCTTAGCATTTATGAGGTAGGTGAAGGGGTATTTATACTCTTGGCCACGAAGTAGCCGTTTGCAGTCCAGTGCACCGGAGGCTCCGGTGGTTTCACCGGAGGCTCCGGTGGGTCTTCTTTGCACTGCGCAGTTGCGCAGTGCCTTATCCTTTGCGCGCTGCTGAGGAGGCCGGAGGCTCCGGTGGATCGAGCGGAGGTTCCGCCCACCGGACCCGCACCGGAGGCTCCGGTGGAACCTCCGCCACTTTCCAACAGAAGGGGTGCCAAGCGGAGCTAGCACCGGACCCTTCACCGGAGTCCATTTGCCCTAGGACCAGGGGCCCACCGGATGTCCACCGGAGCCTCCGGTGGAACCTCCGCCACTTTCCAACAGAAGGGCATTTTAGCGGAGGGACCACCGGATGCCCACCGGAGCCTATTTGCTCACAGGCTGAGTGGCAGTAGCGGGCTGAGCCTCCGGTGGATTCACCGGAGCCTCCGGTGGATTTACCGGAGCCTCCGGTGGGTTCACCGGAGCTTCCGCCCCTGCATATTTTGGCTCCCTGGAATCCTTTCTCTTAGCACTTTTCGAATATATCAAGCAATAGCCCCATAGATATAGTGAACCTAATAACCTGGGCATTTTCATCATTTGAACAAACATTAGATCCAACAATTATGTTGTCATATAATTACCAAAACGGACGATGATCTTTCAATCTCCCCCTTTTTGGTAATTGATGACAACATAATTATTTGCATGATTACGGACTCAATATGAACGGAGCTCCCCCTAAAGATATGCTCCTTTCATATTGAGATCACTAAGACATGATATAAACTAATAATATGACAATGATAACACATAGCACACATATCACATAGATAATATAAAACGAGGTTCACACATGATCACAATATAGCGAGGTTCACGATAGATACGAATGAGATAAACAACCGAAGTGCCAAATAGTTCAAATCAAATTCCCTCAAGCCAAAGAGAGATGCAAATCAAAGAAAGCTTGAGGGACCATGCAAATGCCCGTTGCCTAATATATCTTTCTCCCCCTTTGGCATCAAGATACCAAAAGAGGGAGAGCCAAGTGCTAACGCCCCAAATCATTCGGAGGATGTGGGAGATGCTTCCAGAGCCGGGGAGGGAACACGGTGAGAACTAGTGGCTTCGTCTCCTTCTTCCTCGGACCATTCAATGAGCTTGCCCTTGGAGTCCTTAGCTTGCCAAGCATCCCAATCTGTGATGCTATCAAGAACCGGGGATTCAATGGAGAGACCCTCTTCAGGAGACGTTCACGAGATGCTTGAGCCTTTTTACGTGCCTCGAGTTCCGCATCATAATGTGCCTCCCATTGATGTTGCTCAATCTTTTTGTTCAAGCAAAATACTTTCTTGAGAGCTCGAGCCATCCATTTGAAGGCATTGCTAGAAGGAGGGGGTTGAGATGGACCCTCGGCTTCCTCTTCCTCATCTACAATGATGCGAGGCCTAGCCTTGTGCTTGCGAACAGCTGGAGTGGGATGCACAACGGGCTCGGTGTGATTCTTCATGAGAAGCCTCTTTTCCGTATGAGAGATCCAAAGAGAATCATCCAAAGGATCATCCGGAAACCTAGCATTCCACACCTTTAATATGATCTTCATGATGAAAGGCCCAAAACAAGCATTCCTTCGGTTGGCAATGACATGCCATAACTCGTTCCAAATGTAGTCAAGGACATCAAGCTTGCGAGGAGTGGCATCCATACGGTATTGATGAGTAAGAAGCAACAAGTTCTTCATGAAACCTTGAATCTCATCCACATTGCCCGCCTTTGGATTGATAGTCTCTCTATAGACCCGTAACATGATGTCATAGGTGGGATAGAGACCCTTGACGAAGCCCACGGCATATTTCTTCCAATGATAGAGGGGAGTGAGGTCATCCTTTGAATTAGCTTGAGCGGAGTGAACTCGAAACCACCCATTAGCAAATTCTTCTCCGTTGGCAAAAGGACCAAAATCTGGGTAGCCACCAAGAAGAGTGCCAACATCCTTCCAAGTGATGTCAAGTTGTTTGTCCTTGGTCATCCAAATGAGGTGGCGGTTGGTCTCATTGCCAAGATGAACTGTGGCAAGGAACTGACAGACGAGCTCTTCATCAAAGTCTTGTTGAAGGGTGATAATGGGACGGAGGCCAAACTTCTCAATGATCTCAAGGGCCTCCCCAAAGTACTTGTGATTGCGTTCCATGTGACCAATACTTATAGCATGTTGGGGAACCACATTTTCCTTGGGCTTCCTCATCAAGATCTCCTTGAATATCTGTCCTTGGAAGGCGGTGTGGAAACGCGGATCCTTGCCCCGGAATTGGGGCATTTGGCGGTCACGGGCAATGACATAGGGATTTTCCCTTCTTTCCTTTATAAATGTCGCATCAGACATCTTGGATGCGGTTGGTGCGGTGTTCTTCCTTGGCAAGGTCTTCTCGGGAGCCGGAAATCTCTTGCGCTTGCCTTGAGTACGGTCAAGTTCCTCTTGAATCTCATCCACGGGTGGTGGGTTGCGGCGGCCCGTGGACTTGTACCTTAGTCCTTTCCCTTTGGAGCCGGAAGCATCTATCATAAAAATCGAGAAGAGCAAGAAAAACGAGTAAAGCTCGAGTCAAATAAGGCACGCACAAACCAAAGAACCAAGATATTCATGGTGTTAGGGTTGAATAATCTAGGGTTAGGGCAACTTCCCATGGAACCGCAACGATTCAAGCCTAACATGTATTATCTAGGTTGCTAGGGTGAGTACTTGAGAAAATCCACTCCTAAAACTCCAAAACCACAAGTCTAGAAGGCTAGAACATGAACTCCTATGCATCTCATCCATCAACTAGATGAGAGAGAGAGAGAGCACATACCGGCTTCATCCATGGTGGAGAAAGGAGGAGGGAAGGTTCCCGGGGCGTCCCTAGGCGAGGAGGAGGTCTCCCCGCGGTGGAGCACCCGAATCCGGCGGCGGTGAGCTTGGGGGCGGCGGCGGTTGAGAGGAAGAAGATGGGGGCGTGGGGGGAAAATGAGATTGGATCTCACTTACCCCCGTGCGCCCCAATCTTTATCCGTAGTGATTTTTCCGCCGGCGGAACCTCCGGTGGTTTCACCGGAGCCTCCGCTCCTGTCCCAAAACTTTAGGTTTTGGCCCGCTGAGCCACAGGGACCCAGCGGAGCCTCCGGTGAGGTACCGGTGGACAGACCCGGCGGAGCCTCCGGTGGATTCACCGGAGGTTCCGCCCAGATGAATTTCAGCGCGCCGAGATTGGAAAAACTCGAGCAATACTATAAGAGCAACGGTTTGGGCAAGTGGGGCTTGGGTTGGAAAAACTTTACTGTCATACGAGAGACATTGCTCGACGGGGTTCGCAAGAACCATAAAACAAGTGAAAAACCGAACCCGTACGAGTTGTCAAGATGAGGATATAAAGTGAGAAAATGATCAAAAACACCTCAAGGGTTGGTGGCCGAGGCCACCATGTTTGAGTGTGTAACTTGGCACCGCGAAGATATATCTTGGGTCCAAAATTACTACTCACAATTAAGCACAATGAGTCACAACTTGACTAGATATGCAATGATTGATTGATTTTCGCATAATAAAAGGAGTGCATACTCATGAGTTGAGTAGCGCTCCCCCTATATCCATGCCTACACCTAGACGAGATAGCAAGTATAATGAGGGTAGATATGCAAGGTTTCAAGTGAAGTTGGAGGAATCGATGACATTTAGTTCATTCCTCAAAGCTCGAAATCTTGGTTCATCAAGGGCCTTCGTGAAAATATCGGCAAGTTGATCCGTGGTGGAGACATAAGAGAGATCAATATCACCTTTCTCAACATGATCCCGAATAAAGTGATGACGAATCTCAATATGCTTCGTCTTGGAGTGAAGAACCGGGTTGTAGGCGATCTTGATAGCACTCTCATTGTCACAAAGAAGAGGCACCTTGTCAAAATGAATACCATAATCCTTCAAGGTTTGCCTCATCCATAGCAATTGGGCACAACAACTTGCCGCGGAGATATACTCGGCCTCGGTGGTGGAGAGAGCAATACAATTTTGCTTCTTGGAAGACCAACAAACCAAGGAGCGGCCAAGAAATTGGCAACCCCCGGATGTGGACTTCCTATCCGTCTTCTCTCCCGCATAATCCGCATCCGAGTAACCAATGAGCTGAAAGCTTGAACCCTTGGGGTACCAAAGACCGAAGTTTGGGGTATGAACTAGATATCGAAAGATTCGTTTCACGGCTTCCAAATGACTTTGCCTCGGAGAGGCTTGAAACCTTGCACATTTACCTACGCTATACATGATATCGGGTCTAGATGCACAAAGGTAAAGCAAAGAGCCAATCATGGAGCGGTATACCTTTTGATCTACCTCTTTCCCATTAGGGTCGGGTTTCAAGTCGGTGGTTGTGGACATAGGGGTCTTCATAGGTTTGGCATCATTCATATTAAATCTCTTGAGCATGTCTTGAGTATATTTGGCTTGTTTGATGAAGGTTCCTTCATAATATTGATTCACTTCGAAGCCAAGAAAGAATTCCAACTCTCCCATCATAGACATCTCAAACCTATCGGTCATAAGCTTGCAAAACTCCTCATTGAACAAGGTGTTAGTAGACCCAAAAATGATGTCATCCACATAGAGTTGGCATATGAACAAGTCACCTCCAACCGTCTTGGTAAAGAGGGTGGGATCGATTAAACCAACATTAAACCCGCGATCTACTAGAAACTCTTTAAGGTGCTCATACCACGCACGTGGAGCTTGTTTAAGTCCATAGAGCGCCTTATCAAGTTTATAGACATGATCGGGGTGGTTGGCATCCTCGAAACACGGAGGTTGCTTGACATATACTAACTCATTAATGGGACCATTAAGAAAAGCACTTTTGACATCCATTTGTTGTAATTTGAAGTTATGATGAGATGCATAGGCAAGTAAGATACGAATGGATTCAAGGCGAGCTACGGGGGCAAAAGTTTCACCGAAATCGATACCTTCGACTTGAGAAAAACCTTGGGCCACCAATCTTGCCTTGTTGCGAATGACAATACCATCTTTGTCTTGCTTGTTCTTGAACACCCATTTGGTACCAATGACATTTTTGCAATCTTTGGGTCTTGGCACTAATTTCCACACCTTGTTGCGCTCGAAGTTATTGAGTTCATCATGCATGGCTTCAAGCCAATCTTGATCTTCGAGAGCTTCATATACCTTCTTGGGTTCAATGAAGGATACAAATGCATGAGCCTTGCTAAAATCCGCCAATTGCCTTCTAGTGACCACTCTTCCACGAACTTGACCAAGAATCATGTCTTCCGTATGACCCGCTCGCTCAAGGTTCTCTTGCCTTCTCTTTGCTCTTCGAGCCAATATCTCCTCCAAAGATTCCTTGGATATGGATTGAGAATCACCTTCTTCATCGGAGACATGTCCATCTTCATTTTGCCCTTGATCAATAATGGGTGATGAATCACAACTAGGTTGAGCATTCTCAACAATAATAGAATCTTGATCATGATTTAGGTGTGTTGCTTGGCCTTGTTCATTAGCTTGGCCTTGCTCGTTAGCTTGAGGGCTTGGTGCATCTTGTTGGATAGCTTGATCATCAATGGGTGTAGTCGATGGCTCCACTTGAGTGGGGCATAGTCCTTCTCCCTCCGTCATCCGGTAACCCTCAATGGGAATTATTTCACCAATCCCCATTCTTCTTATGACGATGGGAGGAATTGCATCTCCTACAACACCATGATCTATACGCCCCCCTTGGGAGCCATTATCCTCATCAAACACCACGTCTATAGCTTCTTCAACTTGTCCGGTGGACTTGTTGTAGACTCTATAGGCGTGAGCGTTTGTGGCATAACCAACAAAAATGCCCTCATAAGATCTAGTCTCAAATTTTGACAACCGTTTACCTTTCTTGCGAATGAAGCACTTGCAACCGAAGACCTTGAAGTAAGATACATCCGGTTTCTTACCCGTGAGAATCTCATAGGGGGTCTTGTTCAAGATCTTGCGAAGATATAACCGGTTGGTGGCGTGACATGCGGTGGAGACGGCTTCGGCCCAAAAGTTATAGGGAGAAGAGAACTCCGCAATCATAGTTCTAGCCGCATCCATCAAAGTCCGGTTCTTTCTCTCCGCAACACCATTTTGTTGAGGGGTATAAGGGGTGGAGTATTGATGAGCAATGCCCTCTTCACTAAGAAAACCCTCAACGGTGTAGTTCTTGAACTCCGAGCCATTATCACTCCGGATAGCCAATATGGTAGCATTGTGTTGGCGCTCAACTAGAGTGATGAACTCGATGACTCTACTTTGAGTTTCACTTTTCCTCTTGAAGAAATACACCCAACAATATCTTGAATAGTCATCCACAATTACCAAACAATACTTCTTTCCTCCGAGACTATCATAGGATAGTGGACCAAAGAGATCTAAGTGAATGAGCTCGAGAATTCTTGTAGTGGAGATAGATGTCTTGGTTGGGTGTTGTTCTCCATGTTGCTTCCCAAAGGTGCAAGAGCTACACACACGATCTTTAGCAAATTTAGCTTTGGTTAGTCCTAGAACGTGATTGCCACTTTGGAGATCATGCAACATTCTCATATTGGTGTGGGCTAGTCGGCGATGCCAAAGCCATCCCACATCAACTTTAGCCATTAGGCATGTCGCGGCACACGTGTCTTCTTTAGAGAAGTCCACTACATACATGCCGTTCTCGACAAACCCAACAAAGGCTACTTTAAGAGATGTCTCCCAAGTGACAATCACACTCTCTTTATTAAAGAACGAGGTGAAACCACAATTCGCAAGTTGAAGAACGGACATCAAATTATAGCCAAGGGACTCAACAAGGAGAACATTCTCAATTGATAAATCATTTGAGATTGCTACCTTGCCTCGTCCCAATACCTTAAGCTCGGACTTATCACCAATAGTGACGCAATTGAGATGAGGTAGAGGAGGTTCAAGATTGCTTATTGCGTCAAGGCTTCCGGTCATATGTTGGGATGCACCACTATCCACTGTCCATTTGTTAGACCCGGAAGCATTTCCCTACAAGAGATCAATTTCTTGATTTAGGTACCCATCCTTCAATGGGTCCTCTTTTGTTAGTAACAAGGGTCTTAGGAACCCAAATAGTCCAATGATAATCATCACCATAAGAAGTACCAACGTATTTAGCATAAACATGTCCATCCCTAGATTTCATAAGAACATAAGATGGATTATATTTTCCGGCGAAATCATTATGAGTGATTCTCCCCCTAGAGGTATCACCACCCATAATGGCGTTGGTCTCCTTTTCTTTGGTCACCTCACCCTCTTTTACAAAAACAACATTTTGAGGGGGAGAGGTGACATTCTTGGATGTCTTCTTTGACTTGGAAATAAACCCAAGTCCCTCTTTACCTTTCTTGGCACCTTGAGAGCTTATTGCATCGTTGAGAATTCTTTCCTTCCCTACATTGTTAGTCGTAGAGGAAGAGGTAGGTGCAATAACAACGCTATTTGATGAAGATGCAACATGCTTATTTGATTGTTGAGCTAGAAGCTTGATTCGAGACTTGGCAAGTTTGTCATGAATTTCCTTAAGAGATTTAAACTCTTCTTTTAGTTTGTCATGTTCCTTGTCAAGTTTTTCATGAGCTATTCCTAGCTTCAACTCTTCCTCTTCAAATTCTTTAAGCAAAACAAGAGATTTGGCATGTTCTTTCTTAAGTTTGGCAAGAGATTTTTCATGGTCTTTCCTAAGCTTAGAAACACTAATAGCATAAGAGTCTTGTAAACTAGATAGTCTTTCTTCAAGAGAGGCTCTCATGGACCTCTCCTTTTCGAGAGCCTTAATTAGTTCACCATCATGATTCTCATTGGTACCACCATGATTCTCCAAGGTCATGATGATTTCCTCTTTCTCATCAATGAGAGAGTTGGCATCATCAAGTTGCCTTAGGAGAGTTTTTACCTTTTCTTTAGTTTCACCTTCAAGACTACTCAACCAAGACCCTAGGTTCTTGGCCTCCTCATCTTCACCAATGTTTTCAACACAATCCAATAATGAGGGAGAGGTAGTGTTAATAGACTTGGAGGTGGAAGTTATT
The DNA here is from genome assembly GCA_028641055.1 of Alopecurus myosuroides. NCBI lineage: Eukaryota > Viridiplantae > Streptophyta > Magnoliopsida > Poales > Poaceae > Alopecurus > Alopecurus myosuroides. The sequence continues at coordinate 199,231,076 of CM054057.1, read as the reverse complement.
ACCGTGGTGGCTTTTGCCATGAGACATGTAGGTCGGATCGATGTCTTCTCATTGGGAGATTCAAATAGAGAGACCGATGAAGAGGAAGTGGTAGCTATGGCGACGTGGGCAACACCTACGACTTCATCTTCTCCTTCATCTCCGGAGTAGTATGTCTCCAATGTGGGGCCTTCTTGAACATATAGAGCCCTTGGAACCCTTCTAGCGAGGTTCTTGTTTTGTGGAGCTTTGTTCTTGTCCTTGCGAACAAGCTTCCCTTCATTCTCTTCTCTTGGCTCAAAGGGACACTCCTTGACGAAGTGGTTTGCACTTCCACAATTATAACATGTCCTTGGCCGTTCCCCTTTCTTCCTAAAGATCTTGTTCCTTGAAGGTCTTGGGGCACCGGCTTTGTGAGCCTCCCATCTCTTCCAATACCCTTGCATGGCAAGAGCAATACATTTATGGGCACCCTTGTATGTATCCTCATAGTCCTCATCATCATCATCATCATCATCATCATCAACTTCTTCAATCTTGGCCATTGCTCTAGACTTCAAGGCAAGGTTGGGAGACTTTCCATGTCCTCTAGAGCGAGCAAGAGCATCATCCGCACTTTTGTGAGATAGGGATATGGCAATGAACTCACTTAGCACTCCAATGGAGTTAAGGGAGTTGTAGTCGGATCTTGTTCGAATGCTAGTGGAGAGGTTCTTCTCAAATGGAGTTATGGCCTTGACAAACTTCCTCTTGATCCATTCATCCGAGATTTCCTCTTTCCCAAAATCTCTTAGTTGATTGCCAAGAGTGACAACTCTTCTATATAGCTCCTCGGGACTCTCGTCTTCAAGCATGACGAAGTTCTCGGACTTGTCGAGAGCCACATCATATTTTGATGATTGAATGCTAGCATTTCCTTGGAACAAGGAGTCAAGTTTATCCCATGCTTCCTTGGCGGTCTTCAAGCCGCGAATGTGCTCAAGATGTTCTCTTGGGAGAGCCTTTTGGATAGTCACAATAGCGGTCTTGTTGAGTTGGAACTCCACGTCCTCTCTTGGGGTCAAGTTGTTTGGATCATGAGGGTGGAATCCATGAACAACGCTTCTCCATAAAGCGGTGCAACAACCTGAAATATGAGACTCCATATCGAACTTCCATGATGAGAATTCGTTAGTGTTAAGCATGGGAGGATTTCCAACATTAACCATGTGTGGTATTGTAGCAATAGGGTGGATAGAATCGTAATTGGGAGGCGGTGGAACTTTAGAGTTAGACCCCGAACCGTTAGCCGATTGGGACTTGGAGCCCTCGGAGTTCCCACTACTCTTAGCCTTTTTATCGGCTTTTGCTTTGGCTTTCGCCTTAGCTAAAGCGATGTTAGCTTCCATTTCATCAATGTCCAGAATGGATTCTTCATCCGAGCTAACATCGTTGGTAGTGAGAGGTGCTTCCTCGGACTCCTTGGTTCTCCCCATCAATACCTCCATCATTTTCTTGATGCTAGAAACCTCCGTACTGACAGTAGAGCTAACCTTAGACATTTCGGCTTGGAGGATTCCAACCGAGTCTTGTAGGTTAGATATACTGTCGGACATCTTGGAGATTTCCGCACTAGAACTACCGGGGGTATTTTCATCGACCATTGTACTCTTAGGCGGTTAAGCCCTTAGTAAGAGCCGAGGCTCTGATACCAATTGAAAGTGCACTATGGTCAACTAGAGGGGGGGGTGAATAGGTTGACTACCAATTTTTCTTTTCTTTTCCTTTTAAGGGGCTTAGTAAGATAAGATACGATTCTCTAGATGTGCAACTAAGTGAACAACCTATGTGAAGAGAGTAGTATGCGCAACGGAAGTAAAGCGTAAGGTAGTAAAGCAAACAACAAGTGTAAACAAGGAGACAAGGATATGTTTCACCGTAGTTCCTCCTCAAAGAGAAGTACGTCTACGTTGGAGAGGTGGGGAGCCACCTAGGCGCTCCTCAATAGCACGGTTGTGCACACCTTGTTCTCCTTGAGCTTCTCCGGTGAGGGAGATGCTCGTTTCCACTATGAGGTCGACTTGAAGGCGTTGACCAAACCTTTACAAGGGCTTGAGGTCACTCCACAAGGATGGAGGCTCTCAAGCAATCCGTAGCTTCTTGCAACAAGGTGGAAACTACAAGCACGAGATCTACTAAGGTTTCTAGGCCTCAAGTAGGATTCTAGATCTACTAGGTTGTGGTGGATGGATTTGAGATTCCTTTGGTGGAAGTGTGGATCTAGGTCTCCTCTAGCTCTCCACCAAGTTTGGGAGTGATTGGGTGGACGGAGAGGGAGATCTAAGAGGTTGAAGCTTTCATTAATGGCTAGGAGAGAGAGTGGGAAAAGCTTAGCATTTATGAGGTAGGTGAAGGGGTATTTATACTCTTGGCCACGAAGTAGCCGTTTGCAGTCCAGTGCACCGGAGGCTCCGGTGGTTTCACCGGAGGCTCCGGTGGGTCTTCTTTGCACTGCGCAGTTGCGCAGTGCCTTATCCTTTGCGCGCTGCTGAGGAGGCCGGAGGCTCCGGTGGATCGAGCGGAGGTTCCGCCCACCGGACCCGCACCGGAGGCTCCGGTGGAACCTCCGCCACTTTCCAACAGAAGGGGTGCCAAGCGGAGCTAGCACCGGACCCTTCACCGGAGTCCATTTGCCCTAGGACCAGGGGCCCACCGGATGTCCACCGGAGCCTCCGGTGGAACCTCCGCCACTTTCCAACAGAAGGGCATTTTAGCGGAGGGACCACCGGAGCCTATTTGCTCACAGGCTGAGTGGCAGTAGCGGGCTGAGCCTCCGGTGGATCCACCGGAGCCTCCGGTGGATTTACCGGAGCCTCCGGTGGGTTCACCGGAGCTTCCGCCCCTGCATATTTTGGCTCCCTGGAATCCTTTCTCTTAGCACTTTTCGAATATATCAAGCAATAGCCTCATAGATATAGTGAACCTAATAACCTGGGCATTTTCATCATTTGAACAAACATTAGATCCAACAATTATGTTGTCATATAATTACCAAAACGGACGATGATCTTTCAGTGTGTTGGAAACTGTTGAATATATTCGCAATTTAGCACATGAGTTAATTCGAAATATCATCAGATGGATTACGACAGTAGCAAATACAGTAATCATGCAAATATCTAAATCTAGTACGGTAGACAAATTGATCCAATCTATAGCAAGAACTAGACATATGAAATCCAGGAACATCTCATACAGATGGAATAGAGCTATGTACGATGCAGCGGCAGCGGCACCGCCGTTGTTGTTGTCCACGTTGTCGGCCATGTCGTCGATGAAGAGGTTGCCGAGGTCGGGGAAGAAATCATCGTTGGGGAAGTAGTCGCCGTCAGCAGATGCGCGAGTGCGCTCCCCAAAAACCTGATCGCCCCTCTCCTCTTGCCTTTCCTACTCATACATGAGCTAGAATGGCTCAGCTTATAAGGTGGTTTCACTCTCTCCAAACTAGCAATGTGGGACTAAACTTTAGTCCCACTCCCCACTTGTATTATTCATGAATGGGCCATGACAATTTCAGGATTTTAGTGGGCTTAGTTAGGCTGGACATGTGAGAACATATAAAATTCCAACAATCCCCCACAAAGTGTCATTAGCACATTTCATAAACTCTGTTCTAAAACATTGTTTATATACCGATGTTAATGGAGACTGTTAAGTTGAACTTCCACTTAGAACATCATGCTACACTAGTTCACAACTTGAATAGTGGACTACGCCTTGAACTACAAGTTTGATGTGATACCAGTTTCACACAACGTCTGAACCGATGCTAGGCTGCCGCAAGGCTTCCCCGCGCGTGGAGCGTATGCGTCATACTCCGAATACCTTTCATGAGTTTATTAGAGAGCACCCGATTCTCATAGACTACGACGTTTAACAGTCAGACTCATATAGATGAGTTCCCCAGGAGATGTTCTGCAGGACACATCTCTGCTTATATAAATAAGCCACTTGGAACGCATTAAGACAAATGTCAACCTACCATACAGATCAGGAGAGTATTGCATCTTTTATGGAGTGGAATAAACTATAAGGATACTCTCCTTTCAGCCGACCAAAAGTTTGTCTCCCACTTCTAATTCACGGGATCTCCGATCACATAGAGTGGGTTACCACTATGGGAAACTCATAACGTGGGTCTCAAACCCATCTCCCTTGATGCATTATCTATCACATTCCGTGATAAACCCTTTGTGAAGGGATCTGCCAAGTTCATAGATGTTTGGATATAATACAAAGCAATAACTCCGGAGTTCTTCGATTTTCTGACAGATTTCAATCTCCTCTTCACATGTCTTGATGACTTCGCATTATCCTTAGAACTGTTCACTTTGATGATCACAGTTTGATTATTACAGTTCATTAGGCTTGCGGGTATTGGTTTTTCAACCACAGGCAAGTCCATCAAGAGCTCACGAAGCCACTCTGCTTCAACAGTGGATGTGTCTAATGCCGCGAGTTCTGCTTCCATAGTTGACCTCGTTAAGATGGTCTGCTTGCAAGACTTCCAGGAAACAGCGCCACCACCAAGTGTAAAAACATAACCACTTGTGGGCTTAAGCTCATCATATATCCAATTAGAATCACTATATCCTTCAAGAACCCTCGGGTTTCCGGTATAGTGAATTCCATAGCTCGCAGTGCCTTTTAAATAGCGCATAACTCTCTCAAGCGCACGCCAATGATCATCTCCTAGATTGGAAACAAACCGGCTCAATTTGCTCACAGCAAAAGAGATGTCAGGCCTCGTGGCACTCGCCAAATACATAAGCGAGGCTATAATCTGAGAATATCTCAGTTGATCTCTAGTAATCCGATGATTCTTTCGAAGCAATAAACTAGCATCATATGGAGTTGAAGAAGGCTTGCAGTCACTATACCCGAAGCGACTCAAGACCTTTTCGACATAGTGAGATTGAAGCAGTGTGATCCCACCATTATCATCTCTTAATAGCTTGATGTTCAAGATAACATCAGCTACTCCTAGATCCTTCGTCTCAAAACAGCGAGATAAGAAATCCTTAACTTCCTTGATTAAATCAAGATTGGTCCCAAAGATCAATATGTCATCGACATATAAACATAGAATAACTCCCTCGCCCCCACCATGGTGATAGTATACACATTTGTCAGTTTCGTTTACAACAAAGCCTTGAGCAGTCAAAGTCCTTTAGAAATTTTCATGCCATTGCTTAGGTGCTTGCTTGAGACCGTATAATGACTTAAATAACTTGCACACCTTCCTTTCCTGACCAGGTACTACAAAACCATCTAGCTGGTCCATATAAATTTCCTCGTCCAACTCTCCATTAAGGAAAGCCGCCTTAACGTCCATTTGGTGAACGAGAAGACCGTGCGAGGCAGCCAGTGAAATTAGCACATGAATAGTGGCCAGTCTAGCCACAGGTGAGTAAGTATCAAAGAAGTCTTCTCCTTCTTTCTGTGTATAACCCTTGGCCACAAGCCTTGCCTTGTACTTCTCAATAGTACCATCAGGCCTAAGCTTTTTCTTGAACACCCACTTACATCCTATAGGTTTACACCCATAAGGACGATCAGTGATTTCCCAGGTTCCGTTAGCCAAGATGGAATCCATCTCGCAACGGTAAGCCTTCTTCTAGTAGTCAGCATCAAGATACGCATAAGCTTCTGAAATAGTCCTGGGCGTGTCATCCACGAGGTACACAATGAAGTCATTACCAAAGGACTTTGCAGTCCTCTGTCTCTTGCTCCTTACAGGAACTTCATTGTCATCCTCCTCGGGATTCTCAACGTGTTCTATCGAAATGGTGGGTTCAGGAATCTCAGCTATCCTGACTAGATGAAACAGGTTTCTCCTGATTTGATGAGCTAGGCATATCCTTCATAGGAAATATGTTCTCAAAGAAAGTCGCATCATTCGACTCCCTAATCGTACCAACATGCATGTCGGATACCTCAGATTTTACTATCAAGAATATATAACCAATGCTATTAAAAGCATAGCCTAGAAGAACACAATCAACAGTTTTTGGTCCAAGCTTGCGCTTCTTAGGAATTGGTATATTGACTTTCGCCAAATAACCCCAAGTACGTAGGTAGGAGAGTTTCAACCTTTTCCTTTCCCATTCCTCAAATGGAGTAATTGTAACACCCCAATTTTTGATACATTAGGGTGTGTGGTGTGTGTTCATCTCATACATGCATGAAACAAAAATTTGAAACCAATTTAAACCAATTTAAATTGTGAATTTAAATGGTTTCAGAAAATCCCCCCAAAAGTACTCAATTTGGTTTCCAAAAATTGTGTTCTGAAAAATAATTCAAATACACCAACCAAAAACATGGTGAGTTTGCAAATTCGACAAGGTTTACAAAAAGTATTTTTGCCAATTTTTCTGGTTTCAAAAAGGCCCTCAAAATTTGTTTCCAGTTCTGTTTTTAAAAGAGAGAAGGACCTCTTTGTGGTTTCTGAACTTTTCAGGGGGTTTTCGCAAGTATGGCTTTTGTCTTCTTCCACCTCTAGCCAGGCAGGCAAGCTCCTCGCTGGAGGGCTGCTGCCACGTCCTGCTCCCTCTCCCGACGCAGATAGACGCGAGGAGGCGTCCAAGACCACCTCAACCTCACAGAACCCTCCTCTCCCTCGAGTGCTCCCTCCTCTCTGTATCCCTCCCCAGAGAGCAAACCCTAGTCGCGGCCGTGATTGGATGCCGCCGGCGACCAGAGCCCTGCCTCACCGTGATGAACCCATGGGGAGCTCCCCCGACATCCTCTCCATCACCTCGAGCAAGACAGGGAGCAGACATCGCGTGAATCGTCGCAATTTCGCCGTCGAACCTCGCTCTGGCCGCCGTCATTTTCTGCACGCCGGCGCCGATTGCCGCCGCTCCTTGCACCACCGTCCATGCCATCGCGTTCACGGTAACCTTGCGAGCACTCCGGTGCCCTTCCCTCCCTCTCTCGCCTCCTGGTTCATTGTCGCGTCGAGCTCCGCCGCCGTCTGTCCCTGGAGCTCGTCGCCGGCGAGCTCCCGTCGACACTTCCGGCCGGCGCCCCCACTGGTCGGTTCCCCTCGGTCTCCTCCACCTCGTGGAGTATTTCGATCCGGGGAATTCGCGAGGAATCGACCAATTTCTTCCACAGCAGAGCCACTGCGCCATGGATGACGTCACCTGGACGTCATGATGACGTCATATCTGTTTTGTCTCTTTCCAGGAAATTACAGAAAAGTAATTGATTTTGGATAATTAATATCTCCAAAAATATAAGTCAGAAAAATAATATAAAAATATGGTAATGTTCAGAAAATTATTTGGAACCCAAAAATGTCACTTTCATACATGTTTGACACACTTCATTTTTGGCCTTTATTTAATATTGTTTAATCATTTTAAAATAGAAAAATAAGTTTTTATTCACTAAAATTAGAAAAATAAAAGTTATATACCAAATTGCTCAAAATGACAAATGTAACCTAGCTATGATGTTTTCAACCTCATTTGGGCAACTAAAATGGTACTCATGTTCATAATCGCCCGAAACCCCCTCCGGGGTCCATTTCGGGTAAATTCCAGTAAAATCGCATAACTGACATATGAACCCTAGCAACCCAACGATCATGCTTAGGACTTTATTTCAGTGCATCAACTTGCTCATGCATACATGTTGCGCATTGCATCGATGCCATGTGTTGATTGTTATTTCTCTTTCGGTGTTATTTCTCCCTCGGTAGAACGTGACTCCGAAGAGAAGGCCAACAGTCCAATGGTGAATACTTGATCCTAACCGACAAGTCAAGCACTTATTCCTGAAGACTTTATCTGGTTTTCTTATAACCAAGGCAAGCATAACCTCTTATCTGCTCATATATGGTTTTCGAAGTGTTTTGGAATCTCGTATATTGCATGCGGTTCTAAACTATTTGATGTCAGTAGATAGAGTTCCCCTATATACTGCATAACCTAGATATCCTGATCCACTGCTCCTAGCAGCTATAGGTTTGCTTGTGCGCGCTCCGCTAAACCCTGTGAGTCTTGCTTAGCCATGCCTAGTTGTGATCTGATCCATCCGGTTGATGAATCTGGTCAAATACGTGAATCTATTATGTCATGTTGTTATGATTTGAATTACCTTTGATAACTTGACTAAATACTGGCATGGATGTGAGGCCACAATGGGTTGTGGCGTTTTGTCCTGTTCATGCCCCTAGGAGCGAGTTCTCGCCTTCGAAGCCAAGACTGAGCGTGCAACCACACGCGGGGCCTAACAGACCGCGCTCGACCAACTAACTTGTTTGGCCACGTCCATGAGTCACGTAGTTTGATCTTTCCATCTGCGTGTGAGTCTGAAAACGATTTGGAGAAAACTTAGGGCGTGACCGGGACAAGTGATGGACGTACACGGATCTTGTTCTCGACTCACAGAACAGGTGCCGTCAGGAGGTGGCCAACTCCCTGTTGACGGGGTGGCCCTGTTTGGGTTGACTCATGGATAGGGTCGAGCAAGGTAAAGGTCGTGGCCAGCCTCCCTCTGCCGCGCTCCATGGACGAGCGTACATGTGGCGTTAAGAGTCGGATGGTACGTGTGGGTAAAGTGTACCCCCTGCAGGGATAAATCTCCTCGAGAAGCCGTGTCCACGGTTACGGACGACTTGGCAACGGATTCTGTGATCATAGATAACTTCAACGGAATGACTAAAACTTGTTAACCATGACTGAAGGGTGCCTCCCCGGAGATGCCGGGAGGGGTGATCCTTGTAGCATGAGTTAGTGTGGGAATGAGAAAGACTTGGTGGAATACAAGAAGATGATGATCTCAGTAGTTGAGTACCTTTCTCATCTGCTTTGGAAAAACCTTCTATGAGACGTGCTATTCCTCCTCGATTTGGAAAAATAAAGATTGCTTTACGCAAAACAGCCTTCATAAAACCTTTCTGAAGATAGCAGATATATAATAGGTTAACTAAGTCTTGTTGAGTACCTCCCGTACTCAGGTTTGCTTAATTTTGGTTCAGGAGAAGAACTCCATTGGTGGTGATTCAACGTGGACATCGACGAGTAGTTTGGGGTTCCCAGGTAGCAGCCTGGAATCTATGGGCTGGGACGTCGCCTTATGTTGCGGCCTCTTAGGCCTTTTTGGTTCTTGTTGATTAGCAACATAATTTGCCTTCCGTTGTCTGATGTAATGTTGGGTCGTGTGACCTCTGTTTGTAAGCTATACTCTAGTAACATCTATTTAATACAGCTTTCATGTTTAGAGTACTGCTTTGATCGGTTGTTGGTTTCGAGCTCATTGTTATACAGTTTTGGCTATGCCTGCATAGTTGTCGCAGTCGAGGGGTTGTGGAGCCGATGATCCATGTCCGAGCCCGCCTGTCGATGTGATCGGCCTGGGGCGAGGTAACCCCAGTAACCCTCGATTGTTGTTGCACTTTCTGGACACATAGCATCTCTGTATAGCTTTGGTCCCGTTTCCTTCAGTTTCATTCGATTCGTGGACGCTTTGATATGCATAGTTGGTTATGACTAGCATGGATACAAGGAGTAGTAGACTGGGGATCCGGACTACGTGCCGATGAATCCAGTCTGCCTGCCGTTGTTTGTTGCGGCCGGGGCTGGTAACCCTGAAGCCCTTGTGAGTCCATGGCTAGGAGCACATAACAGTATGTATATCTTTGGGTCCGGGGTCGTGACAAGTCTTGGTATCAGAGCAGGACTGCCTGTAGGAAAACCTTACTGCTTGGTCGATGTCGAGTTTAGTGTTTGTGAAAACTACTTTGAAACCTCAAATGGATTGTGAAAACCCTTCTTAGGATTCTTTTTACTCCTTATCTGGTATCGCTCTAACTCTGGGTCTCCTTACCTGTTTTGATTTGAAAAGGTTTCGATATCTCTTCTAGTCATTCAAAACTAGGAGCCTTCTTTGGCAATGCCGTTTTTACCCAAGTTGACCTAGTGTTAAAAAGTTTCTAGAGTCGTGTGTGTTCCTTACTCCGTTATCTCTTAAACTGGGAGATTTCCTTTCCATTCTAATCTCTCACAGTTGTGTGGATTCCACATTCTTTCATGTTCTAAGTCTCAAAATCCTGAACCTCGAGATCTGCTTTTCATCTCGAATGTATCCGTTATCCTCTGCTCAAAGTTCTTCCGGAGCTAAGTTTGTCCTCTTGGAAAGATGCTCCGTGATTGCTGTTCATAGTGTTCTTCGTGGCACTAAGATAGTAGTTACTCCTTTCTCTTAGTTTCTAACCTTGGACTTGAACCGAAGGTCCCGGAATGTGCTGGATCGAAGTATGTCGATTCATATGGTTCCTTAATCATGTGATGTGTATGCTACCAGCACAGGATGCTGACCTTTAACCCAAGTTCTTATTCTTTGGATCCCGAGGAATCTGTTTTACCTTAGGGTGGCTAGGAAATTCCAACTCTCATAGCCGTAGGCTTTCCTTTGGAATCAAAAGGAATCATAACAAGAGTGTTCTCTATGATTCCCATATCTTTGTTCTTGGTCCATCTATACCAACCTTTTGGTATGGGTTCTACACATGAGTATGACCTTGTGCATCCAACGTGATCTCAGGACTTTCCAGAGCACGTTCCTACTCTTAGATGCTTTCCGAACTCCATCCGTTGTTGGAAACCAAGTTGCATAGGTGTGTTGGATTCTTCCAATACAGTTCCTCTTGTTTTCCGTCAGAACATTCCACCTTGGAATGTCAGGAGAAACAAACTCCAGTGCCTCGTTCATCTTAAGGACCAGGTCAAAGTTTTGTAATCCACAGAACCAAGAAAGTTCATTAGTTTCTGTTCTGTTCTATCTTCGAGTATCACACTCTTACATATCAAGAGGTTGTGTTGTGTTTCATGGCCTTATTGATGAAGTGATGCTCTTACACATCTTTAACCACCCTTCCTCTAAACTTGAATGCTTGAGAATGAGGGGTAAGTGCATTGGTGTGTGTTAGATATTCCTAGCAATTTGTATTGCTTTGGAGAAAATCTAAGAAACATCTGTATCCTTCTTAGCACTATCGGTCACCCGGTCTCTACTTAAAGTTGATCGTGTTACCAAATCCGTTCATTCTGATGCAATTCTTGCTCAAAGAGTTAGGTTCATGCCGAAGCTCTCAAGACCATATCAGTTGCTTTGAAAAGCAAGCCTCCTTTCAAATTCCTAGACCTAACGGTAGGTTGTGATATTCTGGTTGTCTTTCTAGAAGTATCACCAGGTTTTACCTGACCGTGATGTCTAAACCAGGAGTAATTTGAACCACTCCTCTCTCCAAGAACCTACGCTAGACACCTTGGACTAGTGGTTGAGCTTAAACAACAACTTGGAGAGTTGAAAGGCAAAAGCTCCGCCAACTTGTTCCTTTGATAAGGGATATCTAGTTTTCCTAGTGTTGAAGCATGATAGTATCTCTTTAATGGACATGCTGTCATTCTACTTTGATGTGATTTGGGCTATCGTCAGATCAAGTCCAGATTCAAGGACTATCCTGATGGTGTTTTCACTCATGGAGTTTGGCCCGAGTACACCTCATGTCCTTTGGTCTGACCAATGTTCTTCCTTGTTCATATATCATATGAAACCCCTCTTCTTGGAGTGTTTTGATAAGCGTGTTGTCGAGCCCATCGATGACATTCCTATTTTCTCCAAGTTGCAAGAGGTTCATGTTGAACAATTAGCACTAATGTTGGAAACTTTCGAGAACCATCTTTGTGTCATTACGAAGTTTGTGTTCTAGATGTTTGAAGTGACTTACCCCGGTCCATGTGCTTATGGTGAAAGTTGTCGCCGTGGATTCGAGTAGAGTTTTCTTGTTTCCTCGGGAATCATCCCAAGACAGTTATGCATGTGTGGACTATTCTTGAGATGGTTGGTTGTTCCCTCCGTCTACTGGAAGAATTGCATCCACACCCATCCACTGACTGATCTTTCGTAAAAGAGAAGAAGTTCAAGAAATTTGTTATCTTTGTAATCATCTTCCCAACCAGGACTCCGATGTGTTCTTTTGCAAGTAAGTCATGTAGGTGCAACCGTCTTTCGCAAGTTGCTAATACATGAGTTCCGTAATCATGCTCATCTTTTTGAGCTTGACATCGTAGTCCATATCTTGAGAATCTAGCATATGTACCTCGTTGGTAACCGATGCAATCTCTTCGCTCAAACATACCGAGTCCAAGTTATCAATCCACTAACCAGAGCTGAATCTCAAGCAGCAACGATGGTTGGTGTTTCATCAAGAGTACTGAGTTAGGTCCATTTGAAAATACGGCATGGTTGATGTGGTGGTTGACACAATTAGCCGGAAGGCCTAATTTCATATCTCTTTGAGTCTGTAAGAACAACCACTCCCCGTGAGAATTCTTGTGTGGCTCGTTCTCAACAAGTTTTCCTCAACGTTTTTTTTTCTAAACCGGAGTTCTACTTTCACTTGAAGATCTACTCACGGCTTACCGTAAGCCTGATCTTGGTATCTAATACATCAGGAGAAACTGGAAGTTGATCTTTCCAATACCTCTCAGTTGAACCTCCAAAACCTTTGTTCCAGTGGAAAACAACTTCATCGTGAAAAACAACTCATGGTATTTTGTAACCACCATTGATCAGTTCCCTTCTTCAAGCTGTTGGTACCTGAAGTTCTGTTCATCTCACACATTGTGTGAATTTGTCAGTCATTCCAGCCGTGGGATCTTAACTATGTGGTAGATGTATTGCTACGTCCAAACCACAATAGGAAGGAGATTCCCTATTTTCTTCCGGTATTTCAATCCCCGTTGGTTAATCATCCTTATGGTGTGACCAAGAATTCCTCCTTTGTTACGGTGTTTCCACACCTTTCGGTTACTCATCTTCTGTTGTGAAGTAACATCCTGATCTTTGATAAAGATTTCGACAAAGTTTTGACGGAGTGAAAGTTCTGTGTCCACTCCGAAGAATAAACATGATCTTGTATCAAATTTCTCTCCGACTCACGATTACAGTGTTCTCTCGTGTTTTCCCTCGTCTACGGATATTACATTTTGGTAACCAAGACAATCCTTTTAATCTTGGTTTTCTGTTTGAAGAAACTTTGATGTCATAAGTTGTCCAACCTTCTTTTCCAAAAGGATTTAAAGTCTTGTGCAAAGCTCATATTCTAAATCCTTTCAAGAACCATCGTCCGTAAACTTGAAACCATCTTTTATTCCCTCTGTTATCTTGATGTGTTTCATGCCTGTTAACTCAAAAGTTCTTTACGAACATTCTTGTCATGAGTTACCCATGAGATACTCGATCTTCGTGAAGATCAGTTCCTAAGAGTTTTCCCTCTAACCTAAGGTGTAGCCGCTGAAGAATCTTCGCAAGTGCTATGGATCAGCCTCTTCAGGAAGAGAACCGTAAGGTTCGAGAAGATCGTTCAAAACCGGTGTTCCTTCTTTCTTCTCCTTCGGGAATCTCGGGACGAGATTCTTGTAAGGGGGGTAGATTTGTAACACCCCAATTTTTGATACATTAGGGTGTGTGGTGTGTGTTCATCTCATACATGCATGAAACAAAAATTTGAAACCAATTTAAACCAATTTAAATTGTGAATTTAAATGGTTTCAGAAAATCCCCCCAAAAGTACTCAATTTGGTTTCCAAAAATTGTGTTCTGAAAAATAATTCAAATACACCAACCAAAAACATGGTGAGTTTGCAAATTCGACAAGGTTTACAAAAAGTATTTTTGCCAATTTTTCTGGTTTCAAAAAGGCCCTCAAAATTTGTTTCCAGTTCTGTTTTTAAAAGAGAGAAGGACCTCTTTGTGGTTTCTGAACTTTTCAGGGGGTTTTCGCAAGTATGGCTTTTGTCTTCTTCCACCTCTAGCCAGGCAGGCAAGCTCCTCGCTGGAGGGCTGCTGCCACGTCCTGCTCCCTCTCCCGACGCAGATAGACGCGAGGAGGCGTCCAAGACCACCTCAACCTCACAGAACCCTCCTCTCCCTCGAGTGCTCCCTCCTCTCTGTATCCCTCCCCAGAGAGCAAACCCTAGTCGCGGCCGTGATTGGATGCCGCCGGCGACCAGAGCCCTGCCTCACCGTGATGAACCCATGGGGAGCTCCCCCGACATCCTCTCCATCACCTCGAGCAAGACACGGAGCAGACATCGCGTGAATCGTCGCAATTTCGCCGTCGAACCTCGCTCTGGCCGCCGTCATTTTCTGCACGCCGGCGCCGATTGCCGCCGCTCCTTGCACCACCGTCCATGCCATCGCGTTCACGGTAACCTTGCGAGCACTCCGGTGCCCTTCCCTCCCTCTCTCGCCTCCTGGTTCATTGTCGCGTCGAGCTCCGCCGCCGTCTGTCCCTGGAGCTCGTCGCCGGCGAGCTCCCGTCGACACTTCCGGCCGGCGCCCCCACTGTTCGGTTCCCCTCGGTCTCCTCCACCTCGTGGAGTATTTCGATCCGGGGAATTCGCGAGGAATCGACCAATTTCTTCCACAGCAGAGCCACTGCGCCATGGATGACGTCACCTGGACGTCATGATGACGTCATATCTGTTTTGTCTCTTTCCAGGAAATTACAGAAAAGTAATTGATTTTGGATAATTAATATCTCCAAAAATATAAGTCAGAAAAATAATATAAAAATATGGTAATGTTCAGAAAATTATTTGGAACCCAAAAATGTCACTTTCATACATGTTTGACACACTTCATTTTTGGCCTTTATTTAATATTGTTTAATCATTTTAAAATAGAAAAATAAGTTTTTATTCACTAAAATTAGAAAAATAAAAGTTATATACCAAATTGCTCAAAATGACAAATGTAACCTAGCTATGATGTTTTCAACCTCATTTGGGCAACTAAAATGGTACTCATGTTCATAATCGCCCGAAACCCCCTCCGGGGTCCATTTCGGGTAAATTCCAGTAAAATCGCATAACTGACATATGAACCCTAGCAACCCAACGATCATGCTTAGGACTTTATTTCAGTGCATCAACTTGCTCATGCATACATGTTGCGCATTGCATCGATGCCATGTGTTGATTGTTATTTCTCTTTCGGTGTTATTTCTCCCTCGGTAGAACGTGACTCCGAAGAGAAGGCCAACAGTCCAATGGTGAATACTTGATCCTAACCGACAAGTCAAGCACTTATTCCTGAAGACTTTATCTGGTTTTCTTATAACCAAGGCAAGCATAACCTCTTATCTGCTCATATATGGTTTTCGAAGTGTTTTGGAATCTCGTATATTGCATGCGGTTCTAAACTATTTGATGTCAGTAGATAGAGTTCCCCTATATACTGCATAACCTAGATATCCTGATCCACTGCTCCTAGCAGCTATAGGTTTGCTTGTGCGCGCTCCGCTAAACCCTGTGAGTCTTGCTTAGCCATGCCTAGTTGTGATCTGATCCATCCGGTTGATGAATCTGGTCAAATACGTGAATCTATTATGTCATGTTGTTATGATTTGAATTACCTTTGATAACTTGACTAAATACTGGCATGGATGTGAGGCCACAATGGGTTGTGGCGTTTTGTCCTGTTCATGCCCCTAGGAGCGAGTTCTCGCCTTCGAAGCCAAGACTGAGCGTGCAACCACACGCGGGGCCTAACAGACCGCGCTCGACCAACTAACTTGTTTGGCCACGTCCATGAGTCACGTAGTTTGATCTTTCCATCTGCGTGTGAGTCTGAAAACGATTTGGAGAAAACTTAGGGCGTGACCGGGACAAGTGATGGACGTACACGGATCTTGTTCTCGACTCACAGAACAGGTGCCGTCAGGAGGTGGCCAACTCCCTGTTGACGGGGTGGCCCTGTTTGGGTTGACTCATGGATAGGGTCGAGCAAGGTAAAGGTCGTGGCCAGCCTCCCTCTGCCGCGCTCCATGGACGAGCGTACATGTGGCGTTAAGAGTCGGATGGTACGTGTGGGTAAAGTGTACCCCCTGCAGGGATAAATCTCCTCGAGAAGCCGTGTCCACGGTTACGGACGACTTGGCAACGGATTCTGTGATCATAGATAACTTCAACGGAATGACTAAAACTTGTTAACCATGACTGAAGGGTGCCTCCCCGGAGATGCCGGGAGGGGTGATCCTTGTAGCATGAGTTAGTGTGGGAATGAGAAAGACTTGGTGGAATACAAGAAGATGATGATCTCAGTAGTTGAGTACCTTTCTCATCTGCTTTGGAAAAACCTTCTATGAGACGTGCTATTCCTCCTCGATTTGGAAAAATAAAGATTGCTTTACGCAAAACAGCCTTCATAAAACCTTTCTGAAGATAGCAGATATATAATAGGTTAACTAAGTCTTGTTGAGTACCTCCCGTACTCAGGTTTGCTTAATTTTGGTTCAGGAGAAGAACTCCATTGGTGGTGATTCAACGTGGACATCGACGAGTAGTTTGGGGTTCCCAGGTAGCAGCCTGGAATCTATGGGCTGGGACGTCGCCTTATGTTGCGGCCTCTTAGGCCTTTTTGGTTCTTGTTGATTAGCAACATAATTTGCCTTCCGTTGTCTGATGTAATGTTGGGTCGTGTGACCTCTGTTTGTAAGCTATACTCTAGTAACATCTATTTAATACAGCTTTCATGTTTAGAGTACTGCTTTGATCGGTTGTTGGTTTCGAGCTCATTGTTATACAGTTTTGGCTATGCCTGCATAGTTGTCGCAGTCGAGGGGTTGTGGAGCCGATGATCCATGTCCGAGCCCGCCTGTCGATGTGATCGGCCTGGGGCGAGGTAACCCCAGTAACCCTCGATTGTTGTTGCACTTTCTGGACACATAGCATCTCTGTATAGCTTTGGTCCCGTTTCCTTCAGTTTCATTCGATTCGTGGACGCTTTGATATGCATAGTTGGTTATGACTAGCATGGATACAAGGAGTAGTAGACTGGGGATCCGGACTACGTGCCGATGAATCCAGTCTGCCTGCCGTTGTTTGTTGCGGCCGGGGCTGGTAACCCTGAAGCCCTTGTGAGTCCATGGCTAGGAGCACATAACAGTATGTATATCTTTGGGTCCGGGGTCGTGACAGTAATGGTTTTATTCTTTGTGGGAACTCGGTTTAGGACATGACACGCATTCATTAGCGCCTCCCCCTACCATTCCTTGGAGAGACCCGAAGTATATAACATGGCGTTAACCAGATCAGACAACGTTCGGTTCTTTCTTTCAGCCACCCCATTTGACTGAGGTGAGTAGGGAGGCATCCTCTCATGAATAATACCGTGTTCAGCACAAAAAGAATTAAACTCGTTGGAAAAATACTCTCCACCATGATCATACCTAAGCCGTTTAATTTTACGATCAAGTTGGTTCTCACCTTCGGCCTTATAGTTCTTGAAATAACTTAAAGCTTCATCTTTAGATTTCAGAAGATACACATAACAATATCTAGTGGACTCATCAATAAGTGTCATGAAATATTTCTTTCCACCTTTTGTCAATACGCCATTCATCTCACAAAGATCAGAATGTATAAGTTCTAGTGGTGCTAAGTCTCTCGCCTCCGCAGTCTTATGAGATTTGCGAGGTTGCTTAGCTTGAACACACACTTGACATTTGGAAACTTTAGTAGTACTCAATTTCGGAATTGAACTCATATTTGCCAACCGCGGCATGCAACCAAAATTAATATGACAAAGTCGTGAATGCCAAACATCACAATCATTATCGTGGCAAACATTATTAATAACTTTCGTGCAAAAATCTGACAAGGATAAGCGGAACAAGCCTCCGTACTCATAGCCTTTACCAATAAATTGTCCATACTTGGAAATTACAACTTTATTAGACTCGAAAACCAACTTAAAACCATCTCGACATAAACGTGAGCCGCTGACGAGATTTTTATTGATGGAGGGCACATGATGAACGTTCTTTAGTCGCACGACCTTCCCCGAAGTAAACTTCAGATCGACCGTACCAACACCACGAACATGGAAGTAAACTGCAGACCCACTCCTTCTCCCTCGCATGTGACCCGTTCTCCATCAGCACGGGGGAAGTCCCTGTGACCTGATAAGAAGAGAACATGGAAGCATCAGCACAAACATGTACATTGACACCTGTGTCAATTAACCATTCAGATGAATTACAAACTGAAAGAATAGTAGGAACTATACCGTACCCAGAATCCTTCATCTCAGTGTCAGCCATGACAATATTAGCGGTCTTGCCGCTGTCTCCTGCTGCTGCAACTTATAACGTCTAGGGCATTTCGGAGCCCAATGAGTCAGTTCACCGCAAACCTGACATGACCCCTTTCTCTTCTTGAAGTTGGTAGAGTGCGACGACTTAAACTTGCCATCGGGTTTGGCTTTACCCTCGGATTTCTTCTTGTTATATTTAGGCTTGTTGGGCGGGTAGTGTCTCTTCTGTAACACATGGGCAGAAGAACCTACTTCAGGAACCCGAGCACATGTATCCTTTGCTCTCGCCTTCTCTTCCACATCAAGAGATCCGATGAGGTCCGAAACGGAAAACTCCTGTCTCTTGTGTTTCAGAGAAGTAGCAAAGGTGCTCCATGAAGATGGAAGCTTGGCAATAATGCCTCTGGCCAAAAATTTGTCCGGTAACATACACTTAAAGTGCTCAAGTTCTTTAGCGAGTGACTGTATCTCATGAGCCTGTTGAACAACAGAGCGCTCATCAGTCATCATGTAGTCATAGAATTGCTCCATGACATACAACTCGCTGCCAGCATCAGAGGCCCCAAATTCGGCCTCGAGTGCAGCCCACATATCCTTGTCGTTATCAAACGACATATACAAATCCACAATGGAATCATCAATAATACCGAGGAGGGTACTTTTAAACATAGTGTCCATATTCTCAAAGGCCTCCAGCTGTGCTAGATTGAGATTGCCCTCACGCTTGCCCTTGGTGGCCGCATAGCAGCGCAATGTTTGAAACCATAGCACTGCTCTCGTGCGCCACCTCTTATAGTCCACACCCTTGAAAGGGATTGGCCTTGTCGCCGCAATGACAGACGGTGCAGGTGCAAGAAATTTCCTATAATCAAGTTTTTGGATTGTTGAATATATTAGCAATTTAGCACATGAGTTTTCGAAATATCATCAGATGGATTATGACAGTAGCAAATACACTAATCATGCAAATATCTAGATCTAGTACATTAGACAAATTTATCCAATCTATAGCAAGAACTAGACATATGAACTCCAGGAACATCTCATACAGATGGAATAGAGGTACGTACGATGCAGCGGCAGCGGCACCGCCGTTGTTGTTGTCCACGTTGTCGGCCATGTCGTCGATGAAGAGGTTGCCGAGGTCGGGGAAGAAATCGTCGTTGGGGAAGTAGTCGCCGTCAGCAGATGCGTGAGTGCGCTCCCCAAAAACCTGATCGCCCCTCTCCCGTACAGAATCACAAGAGGCGGGGTTCCAAAGGCCTGGTGTCCCTCCTCGCGGTGCACGCGGGAAGAAGGGATGGATAAGGCTTGATTGGCGGTGCAGTGCTTTGGAACGGTGCGAAACCAACGTGGGCATAACTCCATGTCTGAGTCAGTTCGTTAATTACCAAGTTAATGACTCATTAAGTTTTCCCAACCGACAAAATAAACGCTCTCGGCTCGGCTCATTCCCGCAACCCGCGGCGCGTCGTAACGAGGCGTGGCGAGGCAGGCGGCAGAGGAGGAGCGCGCGTGTGGCACACCTCTCCTCTTGCCTTGCCTACTCATACTTGAGCTAGAATCGCTCACCTTATAAGGTGGTTCCACTCTCTCCAAACTAGTAATGTGGGACTAAACTTTAGTCACACTCCCCACTTGTATTATTCATGAATGGGCCATGAAAATTTCAGAATTTTAGTGGGCTTAGTTGAGATGGACATGTGAGCCCATATAAAATTCCAACAGAAACGACTCCATGTCACGCCTCAACTGACCCGTACGTTCATCCCCTGGGGGCCTCATAGCATTTCCCTATTGCAATGCTCGGTATTTGTTTTGTTTTAGGGAACAATGCTCTGTATTGGGCTGCAAATTAGCGGTGCAGAGAAAGCTAATGGGGCAAATCAGGCCCAATTCCAGCTGGGCACTTCACCTAAGCGCATCTCTAGCGGATCGTGTAAAGACTAAAAATGTGGAAAACGTGTCTCCAGAACGGACGCCCTAAACTCGTATTTACGGTACGAGTACGTCTATTCTACCCGAGCTCCCATAGTATCGCATATCAGTTTTTATTTACAAGTTATAATTAGAATGACAAATAGATATAAAAGTTGCAATACCCCAAATGAATTTGCAAATATTACATAAGCGGATGTCTTCTCTCTCTCCCCCTCTTCCTTGTCATGTCCAATCCATGGCGGGGGCACCTCGATTCCCCCATTATCGGGCCCGTGTGTGATAATGTCCTAGTTCAGCCTACTTTATGCCCCTCCCCATCCACGCATCCGCTTTCCTTGCCTGTTCTGTCTCATGCAATGTGTCTCGCTCGTTCCCCTTCACTTCCTGTGGCGTGCGATTTCCCGATTGGAACGAGAGCATCCCGGAGATTGACCCTAGAGATTCACGGAATGCGAGGGAGAAGGAGTGGGTCTGCATCCCGCGGCTGGGTGAGGACGCGGAATCGACGGAGGACTGCGGGGGAGGCGCTGGGGAAGAAAACCCTAGATCCGATGGTGGGGAGTTCGGGCGCTTGACGTCAACGATCGCGGCAGAGGCCTGTAGTGGAGTTGCTGAGTGTTGGAGATATCCAAAACGTGTATCCTCCGATATTCCGAAGGACGGACTACAGGGGTGTCCAAGAGGCGGTATGGCAGGAAGCCATACGGGGCGAACCAGTAGTACGAAGCGCAGGAGACGGTGTCCCATATGGAGGCCTCGAAGCCCATCCTAGTTAGGTTTATACTCAGATGCCATAGATGCTACGTTTAGTTGTACGTGGTTTTAGATCTCTCCTGTAAGCCTCACTCCGGTTGTCTATATAAAGTTCGACGAGATAATCCCTAAGGCAGACTCATCTTGCGCCTAGGTACCTGTAACATGTGTTTGGCATAGCCTTCATAGTTGTTCTTTGCGGGATGTTGGGAGCCAATCGGGCTAACCTGAACCTAGGTAAAAGCTATGTGTCCTCGCCTCCGGCAACTCCACTACGCTCGCACCCATGCTCTCTACCACTGGGATATGGCATCCCCTGCCACAAAACTAATCCCTAGAACTCGATAGTTGCCGCCCACCATGGGGCCAGCAGCGTCTCGGGTTATCTTCCGAGCATGATTCCTAGGCAGCATTGGGGACACAATCGTCGTCGGCACTACCGTCCCAGGTCTGGATGGTGGCTACATCGTCAACGACGACACAGTTACTACGATACGAACCACCTCATTTGCTCATACGTCGTCCCCGTCGGCTCCATCAATATCTTTGTCGGGCTAACGGCGGAGGCTATGGGGTTTTGTGGGGGAAGCAAGTTCTTTCTGCCCACCCACCACCGAATCAACGAGCAGAACACCGTTAAATCGACCGCTGAGCAGGTGATGGAAACACATATCGCCCAAACAGATTTATGGATGTTTCTTCCTCGGAAGTTCTGGCAAGCATATCTGAACGTACAACGATGTCGCCTAGAGGGGGTGAATAGGCGATTAAAACTTTTCCGGTTAAGGTTTGCTAAATGCGGAAATAAATTAGGTGTTTAAATTAACAAACACACACCCTAAATAATCTAGGGTCAACTAGGTGCACCAACAACTTATGCTAAGAAAGACAAGTAGCAAGGTAATAGCAAATATAACTTCAAGCACAAAGGGTATCACAAAGTAAATTGCATAAGTAAAGAGCTTGGGAATAGAAATAACCGAGGCACACAGAGACGATGATGTATTCCCGAGTTCCTCCCACAAGGCGAGTACGTCTCGTTGGAGGGGTGTGAGCTCACCACCTACTCAACGCCACACATGCCTCACTCTATTCTCCGATGAACCTCACCATAAAGTCATCACCCTATTCTCCGATGAACCTCACCACAAAGGCCTATTTCACCTTCCACTATTGGCAACCTTCAATCTCGAGGCACACATCCACAACTCAATTGGAGGCTCTCGATGTCACCACAATCTTGGGGCACACATCCACAACTCAATTGGAGGCTCCCAAGAACACCACAAGTCGTCTAGGGTCTAAGACCAAAGAGTAACAAGCTCACAAACTTTCACTTCCACGAATCCTCGTGCAGAGAGCAAACCGATGCAACCGATGCAAATGGCAAGAGAACAAGTGCTCAAATCCTTCACTCTTAAATTCTAACAAAGCAAAAAATACTTATGAGGGGAGAAGGGAGGAAGAACAAAGGAGGAGAAACACCAAGAACTCCAAGATCAATATCTACTAGGTTTCCCTCACTAAGAAGGAAGATGAATTGGTGGGAATGTAGATCTGAATCACCTCTAACTTCTCCCTCAAAGATATGCAAGAATCATAGGAGGGATTGGGAGAGGGAAAGCTTTCCAAGGTCAATAATGGTGGAGAGAGAGGGAAATCGTGCTTAGGAAGCTTAGGGACCAATGGGGAAGAAGATCCCCCCTAAATAGGTCCCCAGAAAACTAGTCGTTTGAGTGCAGAAAAAGGGACCCGAATTTTCGGTTCAAACTTGAACCGGATATTCCGGTTGCTCGTTTTTCTTAAGATCTGGAAACTTGGAGCCGTTGACCAAAACCGGATATTCCGGTATTACCAAACTTTCTGGTACAAACTTCCGGTTCACTTCTGTGCCGAAATTCTTCCCAACCGGAAATTCTGGTCGGTGAGGAAATTTCCGGTACAAATCTCCGGTTGACTTCTGTGCCGAAAACTTATAGTCCTTAGCCAAAAAAAATCTCCTCATCAAAACCGGATATTCCGGGTAGGACCAAAATTTCCGGTTGGAAATTTCCGGTCAACTTCTGAATCATTGAGGCTGGACTAGAAACCTCATAACTTATGCAAACGAACTCTGAATGAGGTAAATCCAATTGCGTTGGAAAGATAACAGCAAGGCGTATCCATTTCAGTGTGAGGGTACTTGATAGGTTAAATAATTTGTTTTAACTTAGTGAAATTAATCATGAACATGTCTAAGTGAATTTGCTATCATTGTAGATAATGGTTGTCAATGATAACTTGTTTTGTAGGATGATTTTTTTTAACTCCTAAATGGTGAGAAAATTGTGGATTGGATTTGCAATCTGAAAAAAGTTCTCAAAAGAGCTAGGAAACTTTGTGTTCTAGATGCAACTACCTCAAGAATATAATATAATGACATTGGTGATAAGGATGATCGTTATGTACAGAACTTCATGCTAACTTATACGAATAGGGCACTGCAGTGATGTGATCATAGAGCTGCAAAACCTATTTGGAGAGAGGATTAAAGATGCTTGTCATGAGATACCAAGTTCTCTCGCTAATTGTAAACCAAATAAAGGAGATCGGCTCATTGATTACTTGGCTAGCATGATTAATCTTAATAAATTGTTGGAAGATCTAGGTTATCCAATGAATGCCAAATAAATCAAATGATATTGCTAAAGTCGTTCCCACCACCTATGAGCGGATAAATTCAAAATTCAAATTTGATTGGAGGAACGACTGACATAGAGGACCTTATCAAGAGCCCAACACCGCGGAAGCTAAAAGCTCCAGAATTGTTGATTGGAATATCATATCACCACAAGGGCTTGAGATAGAAAACCTAAATTTACTGGGATTTAAAGGGATTGAAAATCCTAATAACCCACAAGTATAGGGGATCGCAACAGTCTTCGAAGGAAGTAAAACCCAAATTTATTGATTTGACACAAGGGGAGTCAAAGAATATTTATAAGCCTTAACAACTGAGTTGCCAATTCAGCTGCACCGGAAAGTAGACTTGCTCTCAAAAATTTATTAGTGGTAAAAGTTTTATAGCAGAAGCAGTAGTGAAATAACAGCAGTAGTAAAATAGTAACAATAGTAGCAACCATGAAAAAGCAGTAGCAATCGTGAAAACAACAGGATGAAAATACCGTGGGCATAGAGGGTGGATGAACGGGCGTTGCATGGATAAGATAGTTCATGTAATAATAATAACTTGGGCATTGCAGATAATAATAATAACGCATCCAAGTTCTAGGAAAACCATAAACATGTGTTCCAATATAGTCGTACGTGCTCGCAATGAGAAACTTGCACATCTTTTGTCCTACCAGCCTGTGGCAGTGGGGCCTCTAGGGAAACTACTGGTAATTAAGGTGCTCCTTTTAATAAAGCACCGGAGCAAAGCATTAACACTCCGTGAACACATGTGATCCTCACATCACAGCTATCCCCTCCGGTTGTACCAATGTCTGTCACTTTGGGGCCTTGGGTTCCGGAAAACAATGTGTGTAAACAACTTGCACGTATGATCAAGAAACATAATTGTACTCATGAAACAATAACATGTTCAAATCTTAGATCATGGCACTTGCGTCCAAAGTGACACGCATTAAGAATAACAAGTTGTAACAATGTTGTATAGCACTAACAGATACTAGGCACTATGCCCTAACAATCTGGCATTATTACATGAACGATATCATCCAATCCCTTCCATCCCTCTCAGCCTAAAGCGGGATTTACTCACACATGGATGGGGGAATCATGGATGGTTGATGGAGAAGAGGATGCGGTGTCGATGGCGATGGTCTCCTCGGAATCCCCGTCCGGCAGGGAGCTAGAACAGGAACTTCTGATCCCCGAATTGAGTTTTGAGGTGGAGGCGGCGCTCTATTGTGTTTCTGTGGAATATGAAGAACCCCCTGATGTTTTAGGGTTACGGGCGATAAGTAGTTGAAAGGGGAGCCAAAGGTGGTGCCTGGGGGCCCACACCACCAGGCGGCGCGGCCAAGAGGGGGCGCGCCCAGGGGTGGTGTGGCCCCCTCCTGGCCCCTCTCCGGGTCTCCTTCTGGCTCTGGGGATCTTCGGGATCTTTTCTGGGCATTTTCCCAAAAGTTGATTTTTCTACACAAAAACGAGACACCAAAGTAATTCCGCTGAAAATATCGTGAGTCCGTGTTAGTTGTATCCAAAAATAACAAGTTTAGAGGTAAACAATAGCAAAAGTTTTCGGAAAAGGAGATACGTTTTGGACGTATCAACTCCCCCAAGCTTAGCTTATTGCTTGTCCTCAAGCAACTCATTGACAACTGAGTGCGGTAAAAGAAATTTTATGAACACATTTGTTTCATATGATGTAAATATAATCACTATATGATTATGTGCTTAGACAATTCGTATTAAGATGTATGTAAGATAAAAGTCACCCAACAGTTATGCAAACCATGAATAGATATCAACAAACTAATAATAGAAATAACATAAAGTATATCGATCTGCAGGATTGCAATGCTCATAATAGGGTATGATAAAGTGTGCTCGCTTGCTCTTAATAGTGGAGCAAAACATAAAAACTAAGGAACCTCCGAAGTTCAAATGGAGACTAGAAATAAAGTTATCAAAGATACAAGCATCAAAGTTATACCACAATCAACCGTGTTCTGGGACAAGCACATTACACTAAGAATAACAGCCATGCTCTCAAGAAGGTGCTGGGCACCCCGCTGCTAGCTCTTCTATCATTTTGTGAGAAGGTGAAGACTCCACATAAAAGTAAAAGAAAGGCCCTTCACAGAGGGAAGCAGGGATTAACTCATGTGGTAGAGCTTTTTATTTTATTAAATAAAGGTATTGAAAATATTTTTTAGAGAGGTGTATGCTTATGTCAACTAATGGTAAACAGACAATACAATACGTCACAAGCCAACTAGACTTCACAAGAGCGTCTCCCGTTGAAGGACGCAACTGGTGTAGAAGGTCATCCCTCTTTCTCTTTCGTTTACACAATTATGCTTTGATTTATAAATCAGGGGAAAAAATAGTGAAGAGAATTTGTTGTATTAATTTGGGGCTGGGCACCCCGCTGCTAGCTCATCTAGCATTTGGATAAGCGGATGAAGCCACTAGTCCAGTGTGTGAAATCCAATCAACAGGTGAGATAAATATTCTGTATTTAAATCCTCATGAGCTAAAACAGTGGCACAAAATAGGAATACATTTTCAAGGTTTTAAAGGTAACACATGAGCAATTTACTTGGAGTGGCGGTTAAGTACCACATATAGGTAGGTATGGTGGACACATTTGGAAGACTTGGTTTTTGTGAGTTGGATGCACGAGTAGAGCTCATACTCAGTACATGCGAAGGCTAACAATAGACTGGGAGCGACAATCAAGAGAACAACAACTGTCATAACCATGCGTGCGACAAAACAAAATTAACACGGGCATAAAAGTGATACAAATACTCCGAGGCAAAATAAATCATCGAGGCTTAATTGACTTTTTGTTTTCAGTCGTATGCATGCGTGAGCATGTGCCGAGTTGATTCAAGTGAAACAATGAGAGGGAGACACAATGTCATACCCTTCTATGAATAAAACAATGGAAGCAAACATTTATACGACATGCTATCTTATATTAGTAAGTTGGAACAAAACAAGAGAGAGTATGAACTACTAAGCATCAATTAAATAACATACACCTTACACGAACAAACTAAGAATGTTCACATGGATGAGTATATGAACAAAAATGAAAAAAAATAGAGTTCATACCAGCCTCTCGCCACAACTTGAATTGTCGTAAATCATCATTATTGCTCTTCACTCGTGTGGATTGAATAATATAAGATAACCAAGCTCCAATGGAGACACAAAAGACTGATGAACTCTGCAACAAACTTTACAAAACCAAAGAAGAACAACAAATATTTTTGGGTTTTCGAATTTAAAACAAGAACAGAAGAAACAAGCAAACAAAGAGAAATATTTTTGGATTTTTGAAAATTAAACCGAAACGAGAAAGTTGAGAAAACCAACAAAAGAAACTAAATAAGAAAATAAATAGAAACAACAGAAATATTTTTGGTCTTTTTGTGTTTTGGAAAAAAAGAACAAAACAATAAAAACAAAAAGAAGCAAAAGAAACGAAAATAAACGAAATAAATGAAACTATGGATATACAAAGAATCGACAGAAAATGATATATAGATGTGTGATATCGGTATACCTCCCCCCAAGCTTAGGCTTTTGTCCTAAGTGGAGATCAATCACGACGCGAGAAGTATCCCCACTTTGGTGGGTCGTCCCTAGCATGGTCGTACTCGGGAGCCCATGAAGAAGATGAAGCGGCAAGCGCATAATCGTAGCCAAGGTGCTGATAAGGAAACCCCGAAGTGTCGGAGGGCTGGAAGAAATCACTATCGTCCCCCTCTCTAGCGTCCTCTACATGCTTGGGTTGCTACTCGATGTATGCGTCCAGATCACTCTCTAAAAGTGAACATCCTTGCCTACCATTAAGGTTAAACAAAAGAGGTCCAGGCAAAAGTACTACTCTATCAGATTTAGTCACTCTCCACCTTAATTGTTTGGAGAAAGTTATCCCATAGGATAAATTGTTCAGGTTAGCATTAGTAGAGAGAAACTTATGTTGAACCATGGAAATAAGGTCCATCCTCTCTAAAGAAAACTGAAGGTCTAGAGGATGTGGCTCCACACCATGCAAGGCTAGCAAACGAGAAGCAATAAGACCTCCACAAATTACGCCCCTCTCACGGTTAAGTGAGAGACGGTAATCAATTAAAGCACCAAAGTTATAAGACCTATCATGTCTTAAAGAAGCTGAGGTAAAATCTAGATCATAAACAGATAGCTTGTTGGCAGTTTTTCTAACTAGCACACATTTTGAAATAAATAATCAATGTATCGAATGGATGAGGAGTTGAATTTCTCGAATTTACCACTCTCCCATGTGAAGCTTCTGCCTTGGCAAATCTCCTCATATAACTCCAACGATGGTTTGGGCTGCCCTATTATATTCTCACATGAACCCCATTGTGGCACCTTGATAGCTGCACAAAAATCATTGAAAGGCAAGTCTACAACTTTATTATAAATTTTGTAATGGACCATAGGGTTATCCAAAGACCAACTAAAGCGAAAATCCTGCCGGCACCACAGACATGGTTAGTTTAATATGTTGCGTAGGTTCATCCTCAAAGAAATTGTCCAATCCTGCATTTTGCACAAGAGTATAGAAATCCTGCATAATTCCGTAGCACGCATGAATTCCTGACATGGATAGATTGATGGAAACACTCTTTATTCACGGTGTACAAGCATGGCCTCATGCAACTCCAACTCATGCTGGTTTAGTTGATACACACTGTGCTCCATCTTGGGGAGCAAATGAACCAAATTTCAGCAACAATAGTGGGCTGAGCGAACAGATAAAAAAACCTCAAGGAAGAACAGCAAGAACTCGGGTTCGAGCAAATGTTTTGAGTTTGTGGGATGAGAGAGGAATCTTTGGCAGGGGAGAGAGTTAGTGGAGGGCCAGGGGGTCCCACACCATGCCCAAGCGCCACCAGGGGGATGGTCACTCCATCCTATGGTGTTCCTGACTGGTGGGTCCCCCTGGGGTCTCTCAGGTGGCTCTCTGCCTCATTTTTTACGTAAAAATTTATTAGAATTTTTGTGGAATTTTTTGAGGTTTTTTCAGAATTTAGTAATTAATTTAAAACCACAAAAAATGTGGAAAGATGGAAAACAAAACTAAAACCAAAACTACAGAGGTTCTACGACACTCCAATAGGTAAATAACCAAAGAAAACAAAGGTGGAAGTGGTGAAAACAAAATTATGGGAGGTGAAAACGTGCATAACCACAATATTCAAGATGAAAACATGACTATGGATGATGGAAAACATAATTGTACTAAAGTAGAAAGGTGATAACAGAAGTAACCATGGTGAAAACATAATGGGGAAGGTGAAAATACTGAAAAAATTGTCCTCTTCATTCAAAATCGCTTTGTTAACAAGGTTGATCAATTCTTGTTACCAGAATAATTTTTATATGAAGCAAAACTTTGCTTAACACTAAATAATTATGTTACCTCAACCTTGATAGCCATTGTCTTAATCATAATAATCTCATATTCTTTTGGTGGTACTGGAGTGGGACAATAAAATTCTCCAATCTTGATGGTCTCAATATTTTCAATTGAATTTAGAACATATCTTTTATGAATCTTATTGGGAAAATAAACAATGTGCTCTTTATCATTAACATTGAAAGTTACTTTCCCTTGGATGCAATCAATAATAGCCCCTGCAGTGTTAATAAAAGGTCTTCCAAGAATAATATACATATTATCATCTTCAGGCATTTCCAGCACAACAAAGTCAGCTAATATCAAACAACTAGTAGCCACTTGAACAGGAACATTCTCACATATACCAACATGAATAACAATATATTTATCATCTATCTGCAAAGATATATCAGTGTGTATCAATTTTTTCAAAGAGAGTCTCTTATAAAGAGAGAAAGGCATAACACTAACTCCTGCTCCCAAGTCACATAAAGCAGTTCTAACATAATTTTTTTTAATGGAACAAGGAATAGTAGGAATACCAGGGTCTCGAAGCTTCTTTGGAACCTTACCATTAAAAGAGTAATTAACAAGCATAGTGGATATTTCCTCATTAGGAATTTCCCTTTTGTAGCGTTCCCACATTTAAATAATGTAAGAACATCTGTGTTAGTGTGCTAGTCCCTGGATCAAATGCTAGCACCACAATACAAAATAAAATATCATGCAAATGCATCAATTTCTATTACATCGTATGATCCATCCTTTAAAAAATAGTATAACAACCTGCATAGTCTTAGAATACTAGCAGAAAACAAAGAAATACAGCGGAAAACATAATACAACATTGATCCCATCTTCTTCATGTGCCACAGGCAAAACATGTTGGCGATGGTCTCGAGATCCTAAACGAAATCCTCACTCGTCTTCAGAAACATCTGCAATATGGAATATGCAGCCACAAGGGAGTCAATACAATTTAATGTATTGGAAAGTAACACTATGGTGGATATAAATGGCAAGACTAATACTACATGCTTATTTGGCTGAGTGGAGTTTAGGCTAAGTTTGCATAAAGCCAGTTTTGTCCTATCTCTTTTGTAAAACAAACTTTTATTTTTAAAGGGGTGACAACATTGGATTAAGATCCAAGCACCACAATACTCTTCACTTGGTCAAAATTTTACTTATTGAAATTGGTGATGAGATTCTTCCGTCAATCCTTGTCCAGCTGCTCATTGTTGTCCATAACTGGGGACACGGCTAAGATCTTAGTTTGTTAACTCTGTAGAGGTTGTGCACTTTCACCCTTTGTCTTCAATTAGCCCAAACATCCTATACACCCGGAGTGCATCATGGAAAGGAGAGAATTGAGACGAGATCTTTTAGAAGAAGAAGTCCAAACCCACCGGCAAGACCGTTCCACCTATAATTTTGCTACATCTGCTAGTCAAGCCTGGGCTGAACTCTCACAACTTAGTTGATCAAGACAGAGCCCATATGTCAAAAGGCTGCACGGTAAGCTACTAGACTTAGAGGGACTTATTAATCTCTTTGTTCCTGGGTGGCCATCCGCAAGTGACAACCTCAAGTGGAATAACCCTTAGACAAGGGCCTTGAGGAAACACTCAACATAAACCAATCTTACCACTTCCACCCAGGTGGTTCATTCATTAGTTACACTTAGAATTTTTCCTCAACATCTAGTAAAACAAATTCTGTAGCATGGCTAAGCATCTAATAAGTACCAAGGCATCAAAATAACAAGGTATAAGGATGGCTACACACTATTGGGATATAGCATAGCATAATATAACTTAGTAAAATTTCCTATCATACATACTACTCAAAATCAACTAATGCATATAGAAAATAATGGGTAGTTGATGGTGTGTTACTTGCCTTGTTGAAGTTGGTGAAGAAATAACACTCTTCACAAAATATCGTTGCTCTCTGTTCAATCTATACATTGAAAACACAATAACAAAATAAACAAGCATCCTAGCAACCAACATACAAGTGTAGAAAACATACAGAGCAACTAACATAACTAAAGGGGTTTAACCAAGTTGGCTAGGACAAGGTCAAGGTTTGAGTTCAATACTTGTTAAGGAAATTCCAAGGGTTTACTTGGGATGGACTAGGTTGAGTTTGTAGTGATCAAACTTTATTGGAAACATATTTATCCAAGAAGTTCCAAGAGTTCACCAAGGTGATCTCACTATTTCAACTAAAGTTCACATCATAAAGTGTAACACTTAGTTGTTTTCATCAAAACATTTGAGTGACCTAAGTTAGTCCTTCCATTTTGGTTTAGTCTAGGTCTAGGTTCAACTAACTTCATAACAAAGGAGATAACAAGTTAAAGTCTTGGTCTTTTCCATTTGGGTCAAGGGCTGGACAAAAACAACTTGTTATTCTTCAACTTGTGTGGATGGCTCCAAGTCTATTGTAGTCTTTTCCTTGGATGGATTCTTCTCTTGATCTTGATAGATTTCTTCATGGCTTTCACTTCACTAATTTGGTTTGGGTATGGGATGGGCACAAAATACCGCTAAGTCGAGAGAAAGAAAATAAGAAAAGATAGAAAGAGAGAGGGAGATGTTTTCTTCTGAATTTCTTCACACTTGTACTTCCTTAAGTTTCTTCTAGTGGTGGAGTATTTTCTTCAAAATTTCTGCATTGATCCTCCTTGTAGATATTCATGTTGCTACCAAGTTGAAAGTGAAGTGCCTTCTATTGCTTGAGTCTTGTTTTCCATTTGCTAACTTGATGGATTCTTGAAGCAAGAATAGGAGAATGGAGGAGTAGATATAAAACTATGGTACTCGTGTTTGAGGTTCACTACTTTCTCTCTTATATATGGTTGACACTTACTATAGACTTGGTCTTGGCTCCAATATAGCCATAACAACCAAGGAAAACAAGGATAGAAACAACTCTAAGACTTAAATAACAAAGGGCTACTATGATGGAAGTTTGGCTAAAAATTGCATGGGAATGGTACAAGGGTGTTCAAAATGGTTGGGAAAAGTTGTTTCTAGTTCAAGGTTACCAATTGGAACAAAAATGCAAAAGGAACTATATTCTAATTATTTATAGAATTAAATCTATGTCAAAAATACCCAAATATACCATTTAATTATAAATTCAATTTTAACTTGTTCAAAAGTTATCTTGGGACAGAGGGTATGAAAGTACATATCCTAATCTTTTCAAATATATTTTATTTGCAATTTTTTAGTCTGTAGAATTTGAATTATGCCAAAATTCATCAAACAAGCATATTTAAATTTAAACCAATTTAAGTTTGTCAAATTTAAATTTGAATAGTGCCAAACGTTTCTACACATTCTGGGGATTTTAAAAAGTCCAAGTTTTCTAAATTTGAGCTTATGGTTTAAAAGTTATGATGATTCTAAGATACAGGGGCTAATGTGCAAAACTGTCATTTAAAATTCTATTCGGAAAAATAAAACAGAAACTGAGTGGATAAGGCTAGCTACGTGGCAGCATGTGATTGGCTAGGGGTGCTGACTTGGCGCTGACGCAACGCTGACTGGGTATGCCACACGGTGGATTCTAATTGGCTTACACCGTTTCACTTAAGTGATATAACCAGGGACGTCCGATCGGGATCTAATGGCCAAGATTAAAACACAGAGGGAGCTCACTAGGCGGCGGAATTTCCCCGGAAATGGAGACAAGGGCGGCGCTGCGGCTCGAATCTTCACGGGAGAGATGATGTAGGGGTTCTCCGGGACGAGGAGGGGCACGACAAGGACCAGCGCGTCACGGCGGAGAGGATGGCGGCAGTAGCGCGGGCTGTCACATCCTCGGACGGCCGCGGCGTGCGGATGGAGAGGTCCCGAACTCCGGTGACCTTCGGGTCTCCACGGCGGCAAGGTTGCAGGGGGCTACGAGCATGGGGAAGTGTCCAGGGGGCGGAGCGCGAGATGGCGAACTCGATGAGGCCCTAGGGGACGTTTGTAGGGGCGTCCCGTGGTGGCGCGGTGTGGATCCGAGGTGGGGCATCTCCGGCGAGCACGAAAGTGCATGGCGACGACGACTCTGAAGAGGAAAAGGTGAGGGAAGGGGTCAGTGGGGAGCGCACGGCCATGGGGAAATTGGAGGACCACAGAGGGGCGGCAAATATTCACCGAGGTGGCCGGAAACGATAAAAAACGGCGGAGGCCCGTACGGACTCCGGCGAGCGATTTCTCCGGCCTTGTGGCTTTAGTCACTTGGAATCCAGAGGGGAATTGCGGAGGGAGAAGTGGGCTATAAGGATCAAAAAACGGCTCTGCAATTGATGGATGGTAACGCCCGAATCAAGAGGATTAAATCCTCCTTTATTCGGAAGAAACGGATGCAAGGAGGTTGATGATGATGATGACATTATCATGACGTCATCCATATTTTTTTCTTTTTTTCCTTTATTTAATATCTTTAGTTTTAATCATCTATTTGACCTCAAATTAATTTCTGAAAATCATATCTTTATGTTTAGAACATTGTTATAAACATTTCAACACATTTCACTTTTTATATTTTTAAAATATAATTAATTAGTAATAGTACGTAATGTTATTTAAAATTGGAAAAATAATAAAATGATGTTTTTGATTAAATTTCAGAGACATTATACATGTCAAATACTATTTTCGGAATTCATTTTTAAACCATTTTAATATTTTATAAATTTAGGATATGAAGGATTTATTAATAGTAACTTAATACTATATTTTGAAAATAGAAAAATCAATAATTATCAAAGTGGATTAGAAAAATTCCACAACACATAATATTGTTTTCAAAGTCCTCTTTATGTTATTTTCAAAGCAATGCATTTTATACTCACTCGTTTATGTTTATAACTTGGAATAACAACTATAAGTTATTATTAAAATATTTTATTCTCATCAAATATTTTTTTAGGCTTAGAACTTTATTAAGAGTTATAAATCTTTGATTGTTGTTGCCATAAAATAATTTCAAGGTAATATTTGAATTGAAACCATTTTATGTAATAACGTTTGCTAAAGATAAAATGGTTTTCTTTATCTGAGAAAAAAATCATTTGAGAGGGTTTTAGGATTTATGAAATAGAGGTATAATTGGATTGGTAATTTCAATGTCATTGAAATATGTATTGTTTTCTTTTGTTTCTTGCATCTCATTTGGTTTTTGGTGACTTACTAAACATGGAAACAAAAAGTTTTAATTAATAGCGATTTTTGCATTTTCCAAAATTACGGATGTTACACCTTTTGTTAGAGACAATGTCTTTCATATATTTTGAATGAGGAGGTAGTTTAATAGCATCACCCAAAGGAATTCGCAAAAAACAGAGGTTTTGTCCACTCACAAAATTTATTATAATGTTCTTCTTCCTCAGATTTGTGTTTCTTATTAGGAAAAGGAATTGTTTTTATACCCAAGGTTCTCTTTCTTTACCATGTTTATTAGCAATGAAATCCTCCTTAGTATACTTCATAGTTTTAGGCTGCTTTTCAGGTTCAGCTCCAGTTTCTTCTTTATCAGAAGCATCACTTTTATCACTACCACTTTCAATTTTAGCATAAGAAATAGATATACTATTAGGATCTTTAGCAGGTTCAGGAGATTTTACAAAAGTTTTATGTCTCTTCTTCTTTTCTTAGAAGGAGAACTACTAGGTAGTTGAGAATCATGTTCAATTATTTTAGGATATCCTTCAGGATACGATGGGTCCTGAGTAGAAATACCACTTCTAGTAATTATTTCACAAACATGTTTTTCTCTAGAAGCATTAGCTAGCATAGCTTTTTGCACTTTAGTGAGTTGATCAATTTGAGTTTGAACCATATCAAAATGTTTAACAAGCATTTTAACATCATTAGAGGTTCTCTCAATAATACCATGCAAATCATCAATAGCTCTAGAGTTTTCCATAAGATGATTTTGCACTCTCATATTAAAGTTTTCTTGCTTAACAACATAATTATAAAATTCATCTAAGCATTGATCAGGCGGTTTAGAGTAGGGAATATCTCTATTTTTAAAGTATTGGAGAGAGTGTACCTCAGCTGTTGATGGATGAGGAACATGCTTACATAATTCTTCCATCGGAGGTAAATTCTTCACATCTTCATATTTAATACCATCTCTTTAAGAGATTTCTTGGCTTCCTTCATCACTTCATCATTTAATTCAATCATCCCTCTCTTCTTGGCTGTTGGTATTGGTGTTGGCTCTAGTGTAGGTGTAGGCTCCGGTATATTCCAATCATCATTATTTTTGCTATTTTAGACATAAATTCCTCAGCTTCTTTTGGGGTTCTTTTCCTGAAAACACAACCAGCACAACTATCCAGGTATTTCCTAGTTTCAACAGTTAGTCCATTATAAAATATATCTAGGAGCTCATTTTTAGGTAATGGATAGCCAGTGCTAGATCTATTAAAGAACAAAATCTTATCCAAGATTCAGGCAATTTCTCTCCTTCAATTTGCTTAAAGTTAAAGATATCCTGCACAGAAGCATGTTGGGAACTAGCAGGAAAATATTTTTGAAAGAAAGCATTAACCAAATCCATAGGACTAGTAATAGATGCAGGTAACAGATTGTTAAACCAAGTTTTATCTTCATTTATAATGAGAAAGGAAAATCTTGGTAACAAAATAAGTACGCAACTTAGTATCATAATCCTTGTCTCTAATGGGAGATGTAACAAATTTAGCATCATGAGAAGATTTATATTTAACAGCATGTCTTGCAAGAAGACTCTTAAGAGCACTTGCACAGCAGTAGCCCGAGCTTATTCAATAAAGTCATCATTAAGTTCAATGTAGGCTTCATCAAGATCATTAATAAACTCGGGTGAATTAACAGTTGTACTAGCATTTTCAACAGGAATTTCAGCATTTTCAATGTGTTTGTATTTAGCAATAGTAGCATCTAGGAAAGGACCTAGTGAACCAGTATCATCAAGCACAATAGAAGCATCATCAAAAGTATCATAAACATTTTCAGACTCAGCAGAAGTAACAGTGTGTGTAGCATGTGGTGGTGTAAGAAGCTTACTCATAACATATGGTGAATCAAGAGCAAGATAGGTGTTCAAAGTTGTACCTCTCCTTGTAGTGGAGGGTAATATAAGAACTTTTCCATCACGAGTCTTGCCCATGATGAAAGGATTGCCACGAAAAATATCACATTCAAGTGAGCAAATAAATAAAGCATGCTCCCCGGCAACCGCGCCAAAAATAGTCTTGATAACCCGAAAGTATAGGGGATCGCAAAAGTCTTCGAGGGAAGTAAAACCCAAATTTATTGATTTGATACAAGGGGAGCCAAATAATATTTATAAGCCTTACCAACTGAGTTTTCAATTCAGCTGCACCTGAAAGTAGACTTGCTCGCAACAATTTATCATTGGTAATAGTTTTGTAGCAGCAGCAGTAGTGAAATAACAGCAGTAGTAAAATAGTAACAATAGTAGCAATCGTGAAAACAACAGTAGCAATCGTGAAAACAGCACGATGTAAATACCGTAGGCATAGAGGTGGATGAATGGGCGTTGCATGGATAAGATAGTTCTTGTAATAATAATAACGTGGGCATTGCACATAATAATAATAAAGCATCCAAGTTCTAGGAAAATCATAAGCATGTGTTCCAATATAGTCGTACGTGCTCGCAATGAGAAACTTGCATAACATCTTTTGTCCTACCAGCCCGTGGCAGCGGGGCCTCTAGGGAAACTACTGGTAATCAAGGTTCTCCTTTTAATAAAGCACCGGAGCAAAGCAGTAACACTCCATGAACACATGTGATCCTCACATCACAGTCATCCCCTCCGGTTATCCCAATTTCTGTCACTTTTTTACCTCGGGTTCCGGACAACAATGTGTGTAAACAACTTGCGGGTATGATCAATAAACATAATTATACTCATGAAACAATAACATGTTCAGATCTGAGATCATGGCACTCGGGCCCAAAGTGACAAGCATTAAGAATAACAAGTTTCAACAACGGTGTATAACACTAACAGTGGATACTAGGCACTATGCCCTAACAATCTGGCATTATTACATGAACGATATCATCCAATCCCTTCCATTTCTCTTAGCTTACAGCAGGGTTTACTCACATGGTCGGGGGAATCATGGATGGTTGATGGATAAGAGGTGGTGGTGTCGATGGCGATGATATCCTCCGAATCCCCGTCCCGGCAGGGTGCGAGAATAGATCCCCGAATTGAGTTTTGAGGTGGCGGCGACGCTCTGTTGTGTTTCTGTGGAATATGACAAATTAGGGTTATGGGCGATAAGTAGTCGAAAGGGGAGCCCAAGGGGGTGCCTGGGGGCCCCACAGCACCAGGCGGCGCGGTCAAGAGGGGTGCTGCCCAAGGGTGGTGTGGCCCCCTCTCTGGGTCTCCTTCTGGATCCGGGGGTCTTTGGGTGTTTTAAGTCTTCGGGATCTTTTCTGGGCATTTTCCTGAAAGTTGATTTTTCTGCACAAAAACGAGACACCAAAGTAATTTTGCTGAAAACAGCGTCAGTCCGTGTTAGTTGTATCCAAAACTCACAAGTTTAGATGCAACTGGAAAGGAGATACGTTTTGGACGTAACACATCCCAAGATAATTCATGTATTGGACATCTACTTGACTGGTCGTCTTGGTAATTCGTGGACTTTTTGACACCGGATTAGTAGATCACATCTGAAACTCCAAATTGGGGTTATAGAACATGAGAATTAAGGTTTGCTAAAGTACCAATGAAGCTTGGTAACGGGGCACAACTTCATGTTTATGCTGTCGGAACCATGGAACTCCACCTGCCTTCAAGATTCATTATGTAACTTAGTAATTGTTACTATGTCCCAACTTTGACAAAGACCATTATCTCGGTGTCACGACTCCTACGTGATGGGTACTCTTTTAACTCTGAGAACAATTCATGGTCGATTTATTATAAGAACGTGTTTTATGGATCAGCCCCTGTTGAGGATGGTCTGTTCAAAATGAATCTTGAAAAGGAAGTAGACACTTTGCACATTATTGCTGAAAGACTAAGAGTGGTGAAAGATGATCCTTACACATGGCACTGAATTCTTGGGCACATCGGGAAGGCTCGCATGAAACAACTACATAAGGATGGGTTGTTGGAATCATTTGATCAATGTGAATCATGCTTGATGGGAAAACTGACCAACACACCATTCAACGGTACAGTTGAAAGGGCGACATAAGTGCTCGAAATCATGCACTCTGATGTGTGTGGTCCTTTGAACATTGCTGCACGCGGGGCTATCTTTATTTTGTGAATTTTACCGACGACTTGAGTAGATATGATTATATCTATTTGATGAAGAAAAAGGAAAAAACCTTTGAGAAATCGATAGAGTTTCAAAATGAGGTAGAAAATTAAACATGAAAAGATGATAAAGTACTTACAATCAGATTGTTGAGGAGAATGTTTAAGTCGTGGATTTAGTAAGAACATGAAGGAACATGGAGTTGTTCCACAACTCACGCCACTAGGAACTCCTCAAAGGAATGGAGTTTCGTAAAGACGTAACTGGACCTTAAGGGATTCTGTAAGGTCTATGATGGCACTATCTTACTTACCACTATCATTTTTGGGATTTGCATTAAAAATTGCGTCTTAAACTTTAAAAAGATCATCAACCAAGTATGTTAAATGTACTCCATATGAGATATGGATGGGAAGGAAGCCTAGTTTATAACATATCAACATTTCGGGTTGTGAGGCTTATGTCAAGTGCTTACAAGTAACCAAACTTGAACCTAGGTCAGAAAATACACCTTCATAAGGTATGCCCGAAATACTGTTGGGTATTACATTTTATAACAAAACCGATGGCAAGGTTTTTGTTGCCAAAGGTGGTGTATTTCTATAGAAAGATTTTCTTTCAATAGAAATAAGTGCGAGAACGAGTAGTCTTAAGGAGATTTTTGAATCTACGAGAGATATTGTAAGGGATAATGTGCGGGATGAAACTCCTGTCGTTGTCAAGCTCCAATGGAATGAACCCCTAGAAGAGGAACAAGAACTCGAGAACCACATGAATGGTTTTTAAAGTGGATCCTTTCTTATAGAAAAGGATGTTCTAATTCTAGAGGATGGTGAACCTGCAAACTATGAAGAAGCGATAAATGACACAAATTCCAATGAACCATGCATGACAATAAAGTCTGGAAATTGGTCGACCCTGCCAAAGGTGTAACACTAGCTTAATGAAAATGAATATTCAAAAGAAAGACATATGTAGATCATGATATTACCATACACAAAGCACGCCCTATCGCAAAGGGTTTTCGATAAATTCAAGGTGTAGACTAAGAGCATACCTTTTCTCCCGTATCAATGCTTAAGCATGTCAGAATATTACTAGCAATAGCTGCCTACTATGATTATGAAATCTGGCATATGGATGTCATAATGGCTTTCCTTAATGGAAATTTAACCAACGATGTGTAAATACTACAACCCAAGGGTTTGTCAATCCAAATAAAACTAGTAATGTATGCAACCTAGAATGATAACTTTATTGTCTTAAGCAAGCATCTAGGAGTTGGAATTTGTGATTGGTTGAGGTAGTTGATACATCATAAATGTATCCTTAATTGCTGATGTTCCATGTTCTTTTCATGCCATATGCTACATGTTTTCCTAACACTTTATGTCATTTTATCGATTTCCCGGGACTAACCTATTGACAAGATGCCATAGAGCCAGTTCCTGTTTTCCTCTGTTTTTAGTTTCAGAAAAGTTGTTCTGGAAATATTCTCGAAATTGGATGATTCAAAAGACAAAAGTCTTAGAAGTCCCGGAGGGTCAATAAGGTTCAAAGGAGACCCGTAGGGGGGCCCGGAGTCCCCACACTATGCATGGGCGTGGGTAGACCCCTGGCCGCATCGGGAGGTGGTGTGGGCCCCTCGGGCGCCCACCGCCATCGCCCTTTTGCCTACATAAACCCCCCCAATGCATAAACCCTAAATCGATCAGCCTTTTTCCACGAAAAGTTATGTAGCTCCGTAGCCGCCTCCGACAAAGTTTTGGGGGACATAAATCTCTCTTCCGACACCCTGCCGGGACGAGAAGTGCCCCTGGAGCCATCTTCATCGACTTCACCGCCATCTTCATCGTTGTTGCTGTCTCCTATGATGAGGACGGAGTATTTCTCTCTCGGGGCTGAGGGCTCTATCGGTAGCTATGTGTTTCATCTCTCTCTCCCATGGTGGGATCTTTATGTGATCATGAGCTTTGCAATCTCGTTGAATAAGTAGATGTTACTCTTCATCTGTTATGCTACTCAAGTGGTTTTGTTATGAGATCTTCGTAGACACTTTTATCACAGTGTAGAGGTGACAGTGTGTGCACCGTGTGGTTTAGCATGATATTTATATCTTGTGTTGGATGACCCTATGAAATTGTGCTGTTTGTCTAATACCTTCTAGAGCGCTCATAGTGACAGCGAGGGGTTAACTAGACATGGGAATGCGATTTTAATGGGTGATGTTACAGCCCTACGCAATGAATTGGTGTTTTTTATTCGACCGGAGATTGGTTCGGATTAGCGTAGTGAAGAGAGATATTTATGCATTCAATTATGTTATTATTGTTGTGAGTGTCCGCTAGCGAAAGTAGGATCCCTAGGCCTTGTTTCTAAGCATTGAAACACCATGTACAATCAGTTTTGCTACATGTTTGCTTGCTTCCATTTCCAGTCCCACCGCCGGGGGCTTTGCGCGTCCCCAAGAGGACCGCGCCGGGGCGTCCGGCCACGACGCCACCCCACCGCCACCGCCACGCTACGCCAAGGTCGACTTCGCCACATTCGACGGGTCGGAGGACCCCCTGAACTAGCTCAGCCAATGCGAGCAGTTTTTCGACCGGCAGCACACACTGGCGTCGGACCGCACCTGGCTCGCCTCTTACCACCTTCGGGGCGCTGCTCAGACATGGTACTACGCCCTCGAGCAAGACGAGGGCGGCATGCCTCCCTAGGACCGCTTCCGGGAGCTATGCCTCCTTCGCTTCGGGCCGCCAATTCACGGTAGCCGCCTGGCGGAGCTTGGGCGCCTCCCCTTCACATCCACGGTGCAGGACTTTGCCGATCGCTTCCAGACCCTTGTAAGTGTCCGCTAGTGAAAGTTATTGTGATTTCCCCCTCTTTATTGATGATACATTTTATTGTGATCATGATATGTCTTCTATATATAATGTTTACAATGATGAACATGCTATTTTTAGTCCACCTATTATTGAGCAAAAATAATAATAATTATTGCAATATGCCTCCTATATTTGATGATTACGGTGATGAGAATGATAATGATAGCTATTTTGTTGAATTTTCCCTACTACTATTAATAAGAATGACTATGCTTATGTGGAGAGTATTAATTCTTATATGCATGTGGCTCATGATAAGAATGTTTCATGTGATAGTTATATTATTAATTTTAATAATGATGCTACTGGAAGTTATGATGAAAGAGGGAAACATGGTTCTATGTATCTCAACAGTATTAAGTTTTCCATCTTTATGTTGAAAATTTTGAAATTGCACTTGTTTTGCTTTCCTATGCTAGCCACTTTGTGCTTTATTGACTTCTTTTTCTACAAGATTCTTTTTCATAGGAAGTGGGTTAGACTTAAATTTGTTTTACATTTTCTTCTTGATGCTCCCTTTTGCTACAATTCATATTTCTTATGTGAGTATCTTCTCAAATTATCATGCCTAGCTAAAAGGCGTTAAATAAAAGCACTTCTTGGGAGATAACCCATGATTTTATTTTTTCTTTGTTTTTTCTCTGTTTTATTTGAGTAAAGGGGTTGTATACTTCTGTAGAAACTCTTTTATATCTTTATTTTCATGTATTAGTTGTGCCAAGTAAATTTTCTCATGAAAGTTGGAGTTGGTTTTGAATTTCTGCGCAGAAAAACAGATTTATGTTGTCCACCGTAAAAAATCGTATAATTCACAGAAAGATTGAAATGACCTGAAACTTTTTTTATTATTCCTCATATAATCCCGAAACTTTTTCATTCTTTAAGTTTTTCCATTTGAGCAACTTAAGTGCCCCGAAAAAATTCGCCATTACAGATTGTTTTGTTTTGGCAGATTCTGCCATTTTTCTTGCATTTACTCTTTTACTATGTCAGCTGGATTTCTTTGCTTCACGAAACATCAGTGGCTGTAGCTAATGTTTAAAAGTATCAGTACCACTAGTTCCCATACAGAACCCATGAATTTTTTATTTTTACACTAACCCTCTAATGTGAAGTACTCTTTCAGTGTGGTGTGAAGGAAGTTTTCAAGGGTCAAGAGAAGAGGGTGATATAATGTGATCAAGAAGAGTGCAAGGTCAAAGCTTGGGGAAGCCCCCATGGTTCATCCCAGCTAATTCTAAGAATACTCAAGCTAGTGAAACTATATTTTTTATTCGGTCACATCATATGAATTTTACTTGGGGCGTCTTTTATTTTTCGTTTAGTTTTTCTTTTGTTTTCCTTAGTTTTCTTTGTTGTAGTATATGGTTGGATCCTATCATATTTTTTTGGGAGAGAGACACGGTTTTCATTGCTTAGAACACTCTAGTTTTCACTCTTATTGTTCTCTGAGTGTTCACCTTTTGCTAGTACTGCGTTTAGCCCTTGTTTTCCACTCGTATTTTGTTCAGAGCTTGTTAGTTTGCTTCAGTGGTATATGATTAGCTCTCTGGTCTTTGATGATATTATCTATGAGAGTTGTTTCAAACAAGTTAATTGTTATTGGAGAAGAGTAAAATATTTCATGCTTATAATGGTTCTTGCTAGAAATAAAAAAATGCTACACGTGGTCGATGGTATAACGGGAAAAAATTTCATATTCTTGTAGATCACTAAACTATTTCACTTGATTATTTGCTGTTGTTTTGAGATATAAATATGCTTAATGGTAAACCTTCTGGTTTAGTAGAGTAAAAACAATTAATGGTTGGTCTAAAATCTTGAAACTGTGTCACACTCAAATTACCAGTTGATAGGATAATGGTATATGACTTCCTTTGCTGATAGCAATCGTAATGGATTTTTGTTACGCGCTACGGTCGGGGTAGCTAACAGTGACTTGTCAATGCCACAGACCCTCTTGGTGTGATTTTCATTATGCCTTGTAAGATCATGGTTTTAGTTGTAATAATTTTTTAACTTGTGAGTTCTATGTTGCGGTTTTCTGGCACTTCCACCATCCAATATTTGCTAGCCTATTTAGTACTGTGTATTGCCCATTATCACAATGAGAGTTGGTCCAAACTTTGCCAGTACATCCAAACCCCATGGGAGAACTTTGTTTTCTACACGTAAGCCAAAATTTATCTTCCTCAAAACAGCCACCATACCTACCCATCGCCATCACCCTTTCGCCTATATAAGCCCCCCGATGCATAAACCCTAAATCGACCAGCCTTTTTCCACGAAAAGTTTCGTAGCTCCGTCGCCGCCGCCGAGAAATTTCGGGGGACATAAATCTCTTTTCCGGCACCCTGCCGTGACGAGAAGTGCCCCCGGAGCCATCTCCATCGACTTCACCGCCATCTTCATCGTTGTTGTTGTCTCTTATGATGATGAGGGAGTATTTATCCCTTGGGGGCTGAGGGCTCTATCGGTAGCTATGTGTTTCATCTCTCTCTCTCTCCCATGGTGGGATCTTTATGCGATCATGAACTTTGTAATCTAGTTGAATAAGTAGATGTTACTCTTCATCTGTTATGCTACTCGAGTGGTTTTGTTATGAGATCTTCGTAGACACTTTGATCACGGTGTAAAGGTGACAGTGTGTGCACCGTGTGGTTTAGCACGATATTTATGTCTTGTGTTGGATCACCCTATGAAATTGTGGTGTTTGTCTAGTACCTTCTAGGGCGATCATACTGATAGTGTGGGGTTAACTAGACATGGGAATGCGACTTTGAGGGGTGCTGTTACAGCCCTACGCAATGAATTGGTGTTTGTTATTCGACCGGAGATTGGTTCGGACTAGCGTAGTGAAGAGAGATATTTATGCATTCAATTATGCTATTATTGTTGAGAGTGTCCACTAGTGAAAGTAGGATCCCCAGGCCCTGTTTCTATCTTGAAACACCGTTTACAATGAGTTCTGCTACATGTTTGCTTGCTGCCATTTTATTTCAGATTGCTATTATCACTTAGAATTATCCATATCACTTATATTTTACTCTCTCTTCGCCAAACTAGTGCGCCTATACAACTGAAAATTGTATTAGAT
This sequence comes from Alopecurus myosuroides, assembly GCA_028641055.1. Lineage (NCBI taxonomy): Eukaryota > Viridiplantae > Streptophyta > Magnoliopsida > Poales > Poaceae > Alopecurus > Alopecurus myosuroides. Next base: position 199,186,851 of record CM054057.1, on the reverse strand, counting down.
CTGTCGGGGACACAAGAGACTTCTTGTATCGTAATTGTAGGGTTGCTTGAGAGGATACCTTTGACCTCTTTCTCCCTGAGTTTGATAAATCTTGGGTAATCCACTTAAGGGAAACTCGTTATTGTTCTACAAACCTCTGCACTTGGAGGCCCAACACAGTCTACAAGAATAGAAGCGTGCGTAGACATCGGTTGTCAAAGGTTTTGGCTTCACTTAGAATTTTTAAGAAACTTGTGTATTGATACATCATAAACGTATCCTTAATTTCTGATGTTATTTGCTACATGTTTTCTATACACTTTATGCCATTTTTATCGATTTCGGGGACTAACCTATTGACAAGATGTCAAAGAGCCAGTTCCATGTTTTCTGTTGTTTTTAGTTTCTAAAAGGTTGTTCTGGAAATATTCTCGGAATTGGAAAATGCGAAGCCCGGAAGTCTTAAGTTCCCGAAGGTTCCACGGAGTCCCGAAGAGGCCCAGAGAGGGGCCACACCATAGGGCGACACCCCTGGCCGCGCCTGGGGGTGGTGTGGACCCCTCGGGCGTCCACCGACATCGCCCTTTCGCCTATATATTCCCCTCGATGCGTGAACCCTAAAAAATATACCACTTTTCCACGAAAAACACCTGAGGCCGCCGTCATCGTCATCCCGAGATCGGGAGGGTTCTGGAGCTCTCCCCGGCACCCTTCCAGAAGGGAAAATCATCACCGGAGGGCTCTACACCACTATGCCCGCCTCCGGAGTGATGCGTGAGTAGTTCATCACTGGACTATGGGTCCATAGTAGTAGCTAGATGGTTTTCCTCTCCACTTTATGCCTCATGTTTAGATCTCGTGAGCTGCCTCACATGATCGAGATCATCTTATTGTAATGCTACATGTTGTGTTTGCTAGGATCCGATGAATGTTGAATGCTATGTATCTTGATTATTAATCTATCATGTTATCTTCATGTGTATGTTATTTGTGATCTTGTATGCTCTTCGTTGTTACTAGATGCTCTGGCCAAGTAGATGCTAGTGACTCTAAGAGGGGTTATTTATGCTCGATGGTGGTTCATGCCTCGTTTGCATTTGTGCTCGAGTGACATAAACGTGACGGATGGAGGATGTGATGTTGCCATTAGGGAGAAAACAACGATGTTTAATTTGTTTACATTACACACTTTGCTTACTACGTTAGTATGTTGCTTGCAACTTAATACCCAACGTTTGTTCGGATGATATTCAGAGGGTGGATTATTAGTCATAGATACAGTTGGATAACGGTCTATGTATTTTGTTGTAATGCCCGCATGAATCACATAGTAATCATCATGTCATGCACATGCACTTCGGTGCAGCCTTCATATCTATCAATTTCCCAGCTGTAATTTGTTCACCACACATGTTATCTATCTTTTATGGAGAGACACCACTAGTGAACCATGGACCCCGGCCCATTTTCTCATACTTATAATACAACCACTGCAATTATTGTTTCCACTGTTTTCACACCGCTACAACTGTTTTCATATTGTTTTCCTACAGTTTTCCGCGCCATACATTTAACCTCTTTGTTATCAGCAAAACCAGTGATATTGACAACCTCACTTCTTCGTTGGGGAAAAGTGAATTGATTGTGTTGTGTAGGTTCCACGTTGCTGCTGAGCTGGTAGTACGCCCTACCACCTCAACTGCATCAACCTTCAGAAGTTGCTTTTTCCTCCTACTGGTCGATTCAACCTTGGTTTCTTTCTGAGAGAAAACTGTTGTTGTGCTCATCATACCTTCCTCTTGAGGTCTCCCAACGAGCGCAAGACCCGGACCATCATGTATACAAGAAAGTAAGTGGGAGCTCTGTAGCATCCCTTGTGCTCTATAACGATGACATCTTACTAATAGGAAATCATAAAGTATTTCTTGGTGAAATCAAAATTTCATTGGAAAAGATTTTTGTAATGAATGACCTTGGGCGATGCATCCTATATATTAGGCATCAAGATCTATCGTGATAGATCAAGACGTCTAATAGGGCTAAGTCAAGGGACATATATTTAAAAGGTGTTGAAACGATTCAACATGGAAAATTCGGGAAAGGATTAAATTCCTATGGCACCCAGAATAATTTTGAGAAAGAAGCACTATCCTCAAACAGTTACTGACCAATAGGAGATGGAGGATAAACCTTATGCTTCCGCAATAGGTTCCATCATGTATGCTTTGACTTGTACAAGACCATATGTGTCTTATTCCTTGAGTGTTATCAGTAGATATCAATATACACCTGGTAAAGTCCATTGGACAGTAGTTAAAAATATTCTTAAGTACCTTAGAAGAATTAATAACATGTTCTTAGTCTATGGAGGAGACAAAGATCTTAGGGTGAAAGGTTACACTGACTCGGGGTTTTCGTCTGATGCAAACGATTTCAAAGCACAATCAGTTTATGTGTTCATTCTTTATGGCGGTACAGTTTGCTGGAGGTGCTCCAAGCAAGGTACTATGGCAGACTCTAAAATGGAGTCGGAATATGTGGCGGCATCGGAAGGTGCAAACGATGTCTATTGGATAAATAAGTTCATTACTGAACTAGGAGTGGTTCCTTCTAACGGATCCCATTGAGCTCTGTTATGACAACAATAGTGTAGCGGCCAAGGCAAAGGATCCTAGATCTCACAACAAAGCCAAGCACATAGACAACAAGGATCATCTAATAAGAGATGATGTGTCAGAGGGGTACACAAAGATTTGCAAAATTCACATGGATCTGAATGTCTCATATCAGATGACAAGGCTCTACCATGTCTCAAATTTGAGTCTCACCAATCAGGTATCAAGTTAAAGGAATACTTAATGTAAGAACTAGATTATTGTGTCTAGTGCAAGTGGAAGACTGTTGGATATATGCCCAAGAGACAATAATATAACATCTATTTCGGGATTAAAGTATTATGTTTTTATGCTATAACTGTTGTGGTCACTGAATATGAGATTTATAGGAAAACGCATACGCATGTGTAAAAACATAAACACATAGTAAAAATGTTTGTTATGTCTTAGAGAACTACTTTTTAATATTAGGTGGCCACGTTTTCCTGGTCATGGACATATATTTTGTCAATATTAATAGGAGCACTTTGTTATTTCAACAATGTGGCTAGGTAGACACAAGTAATTGATATACTACGAGATTTTTTTTGATAAATAGTATCGTCATAAATATGTATTTTTTTTCTTTTAGACCATGAGAATATACGATGATGCTTACCGTAGAAATCATTTTTGTATATTCAAGGATCACACCGTAAACTAGGTGATCAAAAAGGTTGTCACTGGATGGTCTCAAAAGTATTCTATCATCGTGATAGTTAAAGATTGGGAATTACTCCTCTAGGTAATAGAGATATACATCTAGGATCCACTCGGTGAAATAGTATTGGCAAATAAGACTGCACACACAAAGACATGACACTAGTCATGGTGATACTATAGCATGGTAACGAGTAATAGGAATCATACAGGCATCGGAATTAATGTGATAAGGTGATTGACTAGTTTTGATAACGGTCTTATCATTCATCTCATCTCGAGGTATTGATCGGTATCACAAAGTAGTAGGAACTTGCTCAACAACCAACAGGTACAAGAATTTTCTTCGAATAAGTTGTAGGAATCAATATGGACGTCCACGGTCCGGATGTTGATTATTTATTGGTAAATTGGATTCGTAATCATCTCTACTTGTTATCGAACATGTAGGGGTCACACACTTAATATGTCATAGGCATTTGTTCACATTGAATGATCACGAGAATGAGCATGTATCATCCGGATGTTTCCTACGTGATAGAATTAATATTCAAAGAGATTACGGGGGATATGAGATGTCCCGCAATGTCGATAATATTTTTATGATGTCGTTAGGTAAGGTCGATGATTTTATCTATAGGGGTCGGAGGGTTACGAATGGGTTTCGGGAAAAAACTAAGAAGGGGGGAATGACGGAAGGGGACATATTTCTTCCTATGGTCGAACCCAATTTTGGGGCATGTTAGGCGGGCCCCATGGAGTCACAATGCGAACCACCATCCCCTGGGATTTCCATGATTTATTTGACAAATAAGTGAGGTGGAAAAAGAGGAAAAGGGAAAAGGAAAAGGGGGGGGATGGACTCCACCTAGGAGTCCAATCTGAGTTCACCTAGAAGGGGTGGTGCGGCCACCTCTTCCATGGTACCAACGCCCTCCGTGATTGGGAGTACGATTCCCTCTCCTCCAACTATATATAGTACCCCAAGGCTTAAAGCAAAACACACAATTGTCTCTCAAGCGTCTCTTTAGTTGATTAGAGGGTCTAGTTAGGGTTTCTAATTAGATCCCCTCTAACTGAATTAGAGCATCGTATAATTAGGTTTTGAGGTGTCCTCTTCCGATAGATCTAGCTCTAATCTCTCCCTCTCTCTCGCTTTCTCTCTCACACACTTTCTCTCTCTCTTTCCCATGAGTTGGGTTCCCTACACATCAATTGTGAACCTGTAGCGATTACCCCTGCACGCCGAAGCGGTGCAGGATTTTGACGGATGTACGTGTGCGAGCTCTCAGAGGGGTAAAACATGATACCCTCACGTTGCTGGATCAAGAAGGCACGATATGAGGAGACAACAACAGTCCCAACACTAGGCTTAGCCGCGGGACTCTTCAACAGACATCACTCACATCGTCATCAACACACGTTCCACGCTTCGTGTCGGTAACGATCAGATCTAAACTCTCCCATACCTCGATAGTAGATCCTGAGTGCTACGTATAATGGAAAATTTTAAATTCTGCTATGTATACCAATACCTAGTATACATGAGAATGAGAATATGATGTTGACTAAATCAAATGTGTTTATGTCTCTTATGAATGATGTACCAAGCATGGATGAGAAGGACAAGGTGTGGATCATCCTCGGGGATGGAGATGGCACCGGGAGTGCGAGTGATGGAGATGAGCGTAACATGAGGCCACCGTAATGATGAATGAAGCTTTGGACGAAATATTCATATTCATAATTTAGAATTTCATCCATAGCCTTATATGGTGCTACATCACCTTTATTTTTGGGCCAGGCCCATGTATTTCAGTCATTCCCTCTTATGGGCGGTTTTTAGAGTCTGTATTGATAGGCAAAATGGAATTAGACTAGAATTTGTGGCCCCACCCACTGTCACGTTTGCTAGTAGAGAAAAAGAGCTTAGTACGGAAAAAAACTTTAGTTTTACAGTATACTTCAGCCGCTAACCCATGGTATTTACTTGGGTCCCATTTTTGGCGCACCCCATTTTCTAAAGAAGAGATGCATGACACAAAATGGGGTGTCCCGATCACGTTGATGCCAAATTTATTACGGCATAAAATACTTCAATATTTCTTGAACCCAAGTTTTGTTTTCTTGAAACCAAGTATTCTCGGAATACTTCAAGCGTCTTTCTTGTTGGGTCGATCCGCGCAGCAAAGCAAGCCGATTTCTTGGCACAGTTACAGATCTAGGCGCGCGTGTTGAACTTTGTTCTTCAAGACATGGTTGTGAACCAAATTTTCATGCCCTCTCGGTGTGCAAGCTGAAAAAGGCACCCCTCTAACACACGTAGATTCAGGCAAAACAGTTCATACTGCCGACTGCTCTTAGTCCTAGTTGAGACAGTGTGAACATCGTCGGAGTCAAGAAATTCAACTAAATAGAGTCCTAAAACAATCATATTCGAGCACAGACGGGACGCACAACAATGAAATTCACACAAGCGGCAATTATCCGAGCAGAGAATGGAGAAGGAAAATATACTTGGAATTGTTTTTCCGAATGAGAAGGCCTAAGTAGTTGACAAATAAAATAAACAAGCTTTTGCAGCAGTAATAGTGCATCAACGAGATCGGCACACCCCATTCTGTGCCATTCTGCCCGTAGTCCTTATCCAGTATTTGACAAGGCTTCTATCTTATTGACTGTTAGAACGAACACCTGCGCAACACGGTGCCTGAAGCCTTGGACCAACAAACAAAACCTACACGAGCACATGTTTTCTTGTCCTGAAGATAGCATTTACCACGTACTTCCCCAGCAGATACAAATACCCTGCCTGGGCCTCCTGTCAACACCCTCTTTTTATACAGTACCTGATGAAACACAAGCCTACATGACATGTATATATCAGTCTCTTAGGTTAAACAGATCAGCTTGCCAAAGATTGACCGGACTCCTCAGCTGCAGCAGACTGAAACCATTAACTACTACGAGTAGCAAACATGAACAGAAAGAGCTTGCTCAAAGCAAGTGCTTTACCAATGTAGTGCAGGAATAGAATGAGATGTTGCACTCATCACCAATCACAAGCCCTACTCAACTTTTCAGTACACTCACTGACATGTTGCACTCAATAATATTTGGATTTAAGATAATAAAAATCATTCGATATTATGGCCAAGAGAGACAAGTTACAGCATAATTTAGCCTCACAGCATTAATTTTCTCCAGAACAACAGCTAGATAAACAAAAAAAGCAGTAACAATCTTCTTTGAAAATGACGATATGCCTACTCTGTTGGATGACCAGGCATTGCTCTCAACTGAAAATTAAGCTAGCAGTTGTGTCAGCACCAGCAAACCGAACAATCTAGTTCAAGTAGATCCAGAAGATCCTACAGACGAATCAATCTTCAGAGGAAGCATAAGGTAGATCATTTGAAGGTAACACTACTGCCTATCTGCATCTGCCAGTGCCTCCGAGAACAGAGGAACATAAGGTAGAAATATCCGAAGATTATCTTTCTCAAGGTTAAGGATATGGGCAAATTTCTGATGTTGCATACTGTATGACGCCAACATATGACGTCCAACCAAAAAAACAGTATCGCAATCTGGATGATATGCGATCACCCTGCAGTCCAACCCGGTTATGCCAGAGGGATCATCAATGTCCGCACTATGCCTCAAGACCCACTCTTTACTATCATAATTCTCAAGGAACCATAGTGTTATCTTGGTAGCTTCGACATCATTCTCCTTATTGCTATTATAGACATGAGCTCCAGTTGTACTAGCATAGCACAAGCACCCCTGTGACAATCCAATTGTACCACAACCAGAGCCAACGGGGAAACGGATAGTCTTCCACGCCTTTCCCTCCATGTCCACCACCACCAGCACATATCCTTGGTCAATGCGTATGGGGTTCAGCCTGCCAACCAGGTAGAGCATGCCGCCAAAAAAGACGCTCCTAATCCCATGGAACAATTCAATTTTGTCAACCAACCCACAATCTCTTTGTGTCCAGGCTCCAGTTTGCGATGAGAAGATGTCCACTCCTGTGACACAACTTCCCACATCCATACTAGTCTCGCCAAATCGAAGAACGCAGAAATGGGAGGGCACTGCCGGATCGAAAGCCAAACGTGTGGCGCTGTATAATCTCTTTGCCTGATCCTGAGGTTGAGGGGGCAGCTCGATCCACTTCTCTGTGGCGGGATTGCACACCACATAACGGAAATCATCCTTGTTATAGCAGGAGCAGAGAAGAAGGCCATGGCAGGTGTCCAGGAGGGCGATGTACTTGTACTTCTTAGGTTGCAGGAAATGGAGGGAAGGGTCCACCGGGGCTGCGCCGCCTGAGACGGTGGCAAAGTGGGGGCTCCAGTCCCCACCGCCCCTGTTGCTGGCGCTGTAGAGGAAGCCAGCAAGGGTCTGAGGCAGCTTTTTGCGGTTGACGGGGTCGGCGATGAGGTCGCGCCAGGGGGTAGAGACGCACTTGAAACGGTGAACGGACCTGGCAGGGAGGCGAGAGAGGATCTCCAAGATGAGGTCGTCGGTGAATACGCTGGCCGCCGTCGCCGAAGGGTGATCCCGCATCAACTTCTTACTGGAGCTCTCCTCCATGGCGTGGAAGCTGGGCGACGTAGGCAGGTTAGGTCGATCTGCAAATCCAGCAAGGAACTCATCCATCTGGAGGGTAAAAATCAATCGATGGTCATCTTTCCGTGGAGAAGGACGAGTGGAGACCTTGGTTTGGAGCAGCGCTGGTGATGGTCGACGGGGAGGCGGCGGAGCTTCTCGGTATTGGGATTGCACTGCTCGGTATTGGGCTACAAACTGGAAGTGTACATAAAGCTAATGGACCAGATCAGGCCCGCTTCAAGCTCATGGGCACTTCAGCTAAAGATGAGATGATACATTCTAAAACATAAAACGGAGCATTTATTTTTTTTGCGGGTGAAATATGGAGTTTCATTCAACAATAGCATAGTTACAATTGGCTACTACAAGATTCGACATAAAGCTCGCTCTTGATGCACCAACATATAGTGCAATGCTCATCTCGCCCATAATAGACCAAGACATGTGGAACTCTATTCACCATGAGCTTCTTCACTTCAGAAAGTGATCTATGCTTCATGGCTTGTGAGATTTTACTACTATCTTTTTCATGGAAGAATTCCGATCCAACTCCATCTATGTGCCGGAAGGAGATGAAGGACGCTCTGGCTCTTGGGTCCGTGGGTAGAAACCTTTTCGCTCGGCGTCGTGAGGGTTTCACATCTAACAAACGTTGGAATTTGTGGTCGTGGCATACGGCGTCGTGAGGGTTTAGGTCTTAGGGAGCACTACTAGAGCATCTCCACTCCCCCCTCCCAAGGCCTTTCCCGGCCGGACCGGCCCCTAAGCCGCCCACTCCCCCCCCCCCCCCCCCAATGGGTCTTCCCGTCCGGACGGCCCCCAATTCATGTCCAAAAAAATCAGGCCAAGCCCGCCGCCCAGGGGTTCCCGTGGGGGCTTCGGACGCGTACGAAAGCAAAGGACTGGTTTTGAAAAGAACTGGTTTCCTAAGGGAAGGGAAGACAAGACAAGTGATTTAAAACAAACGGAGCAGAGGGGGTGGGGCCACTACGCGACAACAGTCCGCCTCCTCTCCGTATCCAAATTTCAACAAGGGGGCTGGGCTGCTCGCCTTCATAGAAAGGCGACCGGGCCTAGATTAGATGTTCGCCTTTTTATAGAATAGAAAGAGAAGGTAAGGGGGGGGGGTTTGGAGATTCTTGAAAGAATGCATGGCTTCCCTTGGCGCACCTCCCTGTCAGCGGCACAGAGCGCCCCTCTAAAAACGCGAGAGAGCCCCCGTCTACCCACTTGTCCCTCTCTACGCCCCGCCCCGTCGGCCTCTCGAACCACCGGCGACCTGCTTCGGCCGACCGCTCCTTCGCCCCTCCTTCTCTCTTCCCACACCGCGCCTCCAATCCCCCATCGTCCTTCCAGCTCCGCGCAGGTCGCCGTTGTGGGATATTTGCCAATTAGGGGTATGTCTGACATTGGCCAAAGGTCGGATTATCAGGGTGTCCCACAGGTAATGGAACACAGTCCATTAGGCGGCCCAGTAAGCTGATGTGCAGGAAGCCGGATTCGAGAAGAACCCGGACTACGGCCCAATCGTGGTCTGGCTTGGGGAAGAAGTCGGATGCCTTACTTTCCAAGACAAGATACTTACCGTAGTCTTCTAGGTTTCTTTCCTGTAAGCCCTAGTCCGGCAATCTATATAAAGCCGGACGGGAGAAAAGAACATCAAAAGATCTCAACTTAGCTAGAAGCCAACTCGCCGAGAAGTTGATCCTTGCTGAGTTAGCGAAACCATACTCACAGCTGTACTTTGTATACTTCGGGCTTCATGTCAGATAGATGCCAATTAGGGGTATGTCTGACATTGGCCAAAGGCCGGATTACCAGGGTGGCCCATAGGTAATGGAACACATTCCATTGGGCGGCCCAGTAAGCTGACGCGTAGGAAGCCGGATTCTAGAAGACCCGGACTACGGCCCAATCGTGGTCTGGCTTGGAGAAGAAGTCGGATGCCTTACTTTCCAAGACAAGATACTTACCGTAGTCTTCTAGGTTTCTTTCCTGTAAGCCCTAGTATGGTTATCTATATAAAGCCGTATGGGAGGAAAGAACAACAGCAGATCTCAAGTTAGCTACAAGCCAACTCGTCGAGAAGTTGATCCTCGCTGAGTTAGAGAAACCATACTCAAAACTGTATTTTGTATACTTCAGGCTTCAGCCCTGATTTAGTGAGATTGCAGAAGTAGGAACGCCGCCTTAGTTGCGACGTACCGAACCTGGGTAAACCCGGTGTTCTCGTTTACAGTACTTCCACGTCCCCCCATGGTTCTACTAGTAGGCTCATGGCACCCCCGTCTATGAACCTTATGCGATGTCTCGACAGTTGGCGCCAACCGTGGGGCCAGCGACGTCGGGAGTTACGCTCCTAGCGGGAATACTCGGCGGAGTTGGCAGCACAATAACTGTCGGAAGCCTGAAATTCGATGGGGACGTCGAACGCTTCCTTGACAATGGATCGTACATGCCAGCACGGAATCATCTGGTAAGTGACTGCGTTTTACCGATTGGATCTACTAATATTTTCATCGGATTAAAAGCAGAAGCAATGGGATTCTGTGGTGGAAGTAAATTTATCCCACCCGCCCTATACCCAATTGAGGAAAGCTATGATACCGGATATTGCTCAGATCTGCCTTATTCGTACAAAGAGGCGGATCAAGCTCATATAGCCGCATATCGCCAAAACACTTCTGGATTTGCTGCCTCTTCGGAGATGCCCGCAATCAGATCTTACTTCATTGGCATGGTGTAGTCCGAGATCGCTGAAAACACGAAAGAAGATAATCATGTGGAAGAAGAAGAAAATATAAATCGCATAGAAAAAGTGGAAGATCTTACTTCATTGGCATGGTGCAGTCCGAGGTCGCTGAAAACACGGAAGATGATAATCCCGTGGAAGAAGAAGAAAATAAACATCACACGGAAAAAGTGGAAGATCTGACATCCGCCGATCAGACGACGAGCTCGGAAGCCGACTCTGTGTTAGCTGCTATAGAAGCAAGGCTAGAGTCGGAACCCGGATCTGATACAGATTCCAAAGATGAGGATGAAGACGCTTTCGAGAGAAAGGTCAAATCTGTGCAAGGGACCTTCCACAAAGTACTCATGGAAAAACCGACTGGAAATTCGGATACCGAGGAAGAGGAAGATCCAAAAAGAACCCTCCACCTGAGGATATGGATGATGAAGAGGAAGAAGAGGGAGAAGAGGGAGAAGTTAGTCCGACTTATCCTGACGTCAAAGAATTGAAGGAAGACGAGCCTAACAAGAAACCCCCATCTTCCAAGAAAAAGAAGAAATCCTCCAGGAAGCCGCTATCCAAGTTACAGAAGAAAAAAGGAAAAATTGGCAGATATTGCCAACCAAAACCTGGAAACCAGAGAAGGCAGTGGTGTAAAATCAGCGGAGAAGAAAAAGGAAATCCCTGTTACACAAATGTCGGAACAGGACGAGATCGATCTGATCCAAACCCCGGTTGCGCGTCACAAGCCACCGGAAGTGCTGGAAGCCAGAAGGCAAGCCCTTATGCAGCAACAACAACATCTATTTGGATCTCAGGAAAATATCCTCAAAGCCCAAGCTGTTGTAAAGGAAAAACATGAAGAAATTGAGGAATTTCAGCGTTAAAATATGTCTGGGATAAAACCCACAAGATTACCCGGAATTTAACAATCGGATGTACTGCCAGCAAAAGAACGGCTCCAAAACCCTTCTTGGCAAAGAGAGGTTAACAACTTAAATGCTAAAGGCGAACGCATCTATAAAACAGCAGCAGAAAATGCAGAAGCCGCGTTCGCCATCCTTAATGACGATCTATATTCAAACAAAGAAACGTTGCAGGGAGTGTATGCCTTTCTTGGAAAAGCATTACAACAGCAACAGCGAGGACAAGCACATTTAGGCAAGCTACATAATGACTCAGCTTTGTGCAAAACTGCCACGTGCGTCGCTGGAGCACCTGACCCAGGCGAACCCGGAGATTCAGGCGATTCTAAGGAAAAGAAGGGAGACCCTAAGAAGGAGAAGAAAATCCCAGATAACAGGGATCCAGCGTCCAAAACAGGATCCCACGTGCCGAAAAGTAGAAATAACCCCCGTGACAACAAAGAACGGGAAGACAAAACCGGAAAGACGGTAAAGCAATGCCGCCTCCGAGACGCCCAGCTGATAAAGCCCGAAGATATGATAATCCTCATAGGCGTGAGAGATCCTGAACTCCTCCAAGGAACAAAGAAAGGCCAAGGAGTAGAACTCCACCTTATTCCAAAGGACACGATATCAGACAAAACAGGGATGATCCCAGAAAAGCGCATTCGCGCAACAATGGACCAGAATGGAGCAGATCCCCTTATGTTCATTGTCGCACCCGGACTTCTAGAGGATACTCACCGTACGAACTGAACAGTGTTTTGATTGGATTACGGGGCTTACCGGCACCCGCATCTCTTACGAGTAGGCCAACACTTATGTGTGACAACCAATCTTTACTATTCACCGTCGATGTAAACTATCCCGTAGAAATCAGGACACTACCATTGACGTACTTCATACCATACTCACATGGTACGTCAACGTCTTTGAACAAGATGATAACATAACATATCTCTAAGACACAAAAGATGGAAATAAGTTGCAACTGGCCCTCACTAGGGCAGAGAATAGCAAATACAATCATCCAGATGACACATGTCCCAACATAACATCATTACAACTCAGCGGAAGCATTCAAAGGGTCTGAGTACAGACAAAATCCAAATAGGCTTAAGAAGCCGGGAATAAAAAGAAAACGGAGCCCATCCAAGATGTCTCGGATCCTGCCCGGGTCCGCTACCTACTCGTCAGCAGCCTCGTCAAACTCCACGTAGTAGCCGTCACGGGGATCCTCGTAAGCGTAGTCTGCGGAAACCACAGCCCCAAAGGGGTCAGTACATAAACGTACTGGCAAGCAAGACTCACAGTTCACCAAAGTGTAGCCCGTCAACACCAAGCACAGATGCCTTGGGTTCAACGGAAGAAAGGGATATAGAAGATGCTGCAACTGGCTGCACTAAACAACTACAGAACATGCTACAACTTCCGGGTAACAGAAAGGGGATAAGATAGCGTATCGTAACCAACTATAGCTAACCACCAAACAAACCCATCCTGGATCTCGCCCCTTATCCGAAGAAGCAATCCGAGGATAACTCACACAGTTGGATTAATGATGGGTCAAATTTGTTGTGTCAATAAGCCTATTACTAGACAAGTTATCATTAGTTAGGTGTAAGTTGTTCTGAGTACTTGTTAGCCAGTACTTTCACCAAGTCAACCATAACCGCGGAAAACACGGCTTCTCGAGAAGATTTATCCCTGCAGGGGTGCACCAATTTGGCCGTACACGTAAGAATAACCCGCCAGATGGGAAGGCCTTTCCCACCAAGCGGGGCACTCAACACAACTCAACTCTTCTTTGCATCAAGCCCAAAGCACCACGTGCTGTGCGTGCGTGGCTAATCGAGCCCCACGAAGAAAAGGGGACCCTCATAGCACTAGAAGACCACGCCGCCCTAAATGCCGACTACAAAAGTTCCACCCTGGCCTCGGGTTCGTACCTGCATATGCGTGCATCAAATGGAAAGCCCGAACTAAGTGTGGTGATTTGGACGAGATGCGAATCGAATCAAATTGAGGGGGGCACCCATACACGCTTCCCACATGCGGATAGTGCGCTCATCATGGATCAGTAGACAAGACCCTTTTCCTATTAGGGTCGACACTAGCAGGCCTCAAAACCACGCCGGGCCTCCTGCCGGTGCCTTATCAGCAAATTATTATTACCTCAAATTAACAGGTTGTTGTTTAACATCGAGCCCCGGAATATAACAGAATATAATAACAGGAAGTAACTGATAACAGACTCGAGCAAAACAACCCTAAGCATGCTAGTAAGACACGGGCTCAACCAATGGGGTGATAGGAGTGGAGGTGAGGCAATATCAGGGTTCAGGGTTCATGTGATAGGTTCGTAACAGAAGCAACGATACATATGGCTAGCAGAAATAGACAACGGAAAGTATCGGTAACCAATGTTGAAAGGAACACAATGGTTCATGTGAGTGATAACTTTCCTGCAAACTCAGTAGCCGGGTACTGGGCTAGATCCTCAGAAGGGGTGTCGTAAAGATCGTCGGTCTCAACGTCGTCGTCTATCCGAGAAGAAGCAAATAAACAATACAGGAAGATAAACAATCAATATCATGGCATAGTGCACAATCATGGGATGATGCATGTCAAGTTTAATGGATGCACCAAAATAAACTAATTGACATGGTAACACAAATTAAATGGACACATATGCAATTTTGAGTTGCATATGAAAAGCCCATGGATTTTGGTTAGATTATTTGTTTTCCAACTAATCAACAGGTGCCAGTGGTTTAGTATGATGCATGCATGAGGAAAACAACAAAATAACAACCATAGAACCAATTTAAAATAGGGTTTACCAATTTAGAAATTTATTTATTAATTTAGGGAATTTTTTTGGTGCCTTAAAGGTGACACACAAGTATTTGTTGTTTTCAACCATTTAAATTGTTCACAACAAATAACAAAATTCATATTTGAAAAGATCATGAAATTTTGGGTGGATTACATGTTTCAAATATTGAAAAAGACATTAGGGTGAATTTATTATGACTTAAACAGAATTAAACAAGTTTTAAATGAATTTAAAACAAGTTTGAATATTATTTGAATTTTATTTGTTGAAAACATAAATTCAAATTCACATTTGAAAAGTTTATACTTTGGTGGTTTGAAAACATATTTTGCATGTTCAAAAATAATTTAAATTGAGCAAGTTATGATTTTAGCAATTTTAAATGGTTTAATTAAGGTTTAAATTATTTAGGCAATTTAAATTATTCAAACCATGAAACAAAATTTATATTTGAATAGGTTATTTGAAATAGCATTGAAAACATATTTTATTTGCATGATTTGGATTTATTATGATTTAGTTATGCAATTTAGCAAATTACAATTGAATTATTTGAATTCAAATTTGAATTGCATTTTGAAAATTCAAAACAGGAAACAAATGCTACCATTAGATAGAGAATGAAATTTGGATAAACACACATATTTTATTTTCATTATTTAGAGTTATAAAATAAAAGTTATAAGCAATTTAAAACTAGGGACCATTCTGTAATTTTAAAAGGACTTAACAGAAAAGAAAAAGGCTTAAAACGTTTTACACCGCACTGCTAGCCAGCCCTAGCCACTGCAGCGTGGGCCTGGGGCCAGCGTGGCGTGCCTGCGCGCGCGTGGAAGCGCAGCCCACTGACGGGTGGGGTCTGCCCGTCAGCACGGCGCGCAAAAAGTGGGTTTTTATTCCGCGGAGGCGCGGCTCGAACCCGCGACCTGCCCTTGCGCATCGCTAGCTCTGAACCAGTACGGTGAGTTTCAGTCGTTTGACAGGAACAGCGATGCAATCAAGTTATTATTCCACAACGCGTTAACTGAACTTTGAACGTGCGCGCGCTGTACTCTGTCAGAGAACGAACGCTGCTCGCCGGCGGGGATCAACGCGGCCGTGCTCGTGATGCCCGCGGTGAAACGTGTGCTGTACGATGCAGTGAAGATGTGCACGGGTGCGGTGGTGATTGCGAACAACAGAGATGGAGGAGGCACGGTGGAGTCTCACCGGGAGATGGCAGAGGTAGTCGTCGGGGAGGTGATCGCCGCGGCGGGTTCGTGGACGGCGGCGCGTAACCAGGGGTTCACCGAGCTCGCTCCGGTGTCCAAACGAGAGAGGAAGTGGTGGCGGGTCGATCCCAGAGGCTAGGTGTCTAGGTGGAGCAACGAGGTGGAGGCTGCCAACGGGGTTTTAGAGATGATCGTCTCCGGCGAGGTGACAGAGAGAGGGGAGAGTGGCGGGGAGCGAGAAATTGGCGGCGGAGAGAGGGGGAACAGGAGCCTAGGGTTTAGGGCACGGCGCGCTGCCCTAGGGCTACCTATATAGGGGGGCACGGGGGCTGGATCACCGTCTGCTCGCGATTCTGCCACCGTGGCACCGACCGATGGGCGCCGTACATGGAGGCGACGACTGAAAAGAAGGAAAGAAAAAAAAAACGAATCGGTACGTTGATTAAGTGATGGGCTGGGCTGCGTGCGGAAAGAAAAAGAGGTGGGCTGGGCGCGGCCCACTCCCTTTTGGCGCCAAAATTGCTTTTAAATTTTTATTTCTCCTGTGTTTTTTTTTGCTGAAAAAGGAAATGGAAGAATTTGATAGTTTTTAGGTTAGTAAAAATTTTGGAAAAACTAGGGGGAGTTAATTAGGCCATTAGCAAACAATTGCTAAGTTTGTTTTCAGAAATTTTTGAAATTTGCTTGCTGTTTGTATTTAAACCAAATTTGGATGAAATTTTAATATTAAATGATCATTAATAAAAACAAACTTTTAAATAGGGTGACCCCTATGATTAATTTGATTAAATGATTATAATTGTTTGGTAATTTTCATATATTCAAGTTGGGTGTTGTTTGTAAAATGTATTTGAATTTTGAATAAGGTTTGGAATTTAATTGATTGATTTAACCCCATCATTTAAATAGTTGAGCACTAAGGAATAAAAATGAAAACAAATTGGTTGTTTTTATTTGTGATTTTTATTTAAAATGTTGTAACAGAGCAAGTATGAAACAATTGTTTGAATAAAGTTTGAATTTGAATTGTGAAAACAGAAAAAAACAGATGCAACAGATAAGAAACAAATGCAAACAAAATGAAAACAAATGGAAACGATATGATGACATGATGCAATACTTTAATAAACATGAAACAAACATTCTAAGGGGAGTTTTCATACTTGGGATGTTACAAAACGCCCCCCCCCCCTTGAAGGAATCGCGCCCCGAGATTCCTACTGAGAAAGGAAAAGGTCCGGATACTTCTTGCGAAGATCCTCTTCGGTCTCCCACGTTGCCTCTTTATCGGAATGATGCGACCACTGCACTTTCAAGAACTTGGTGCTCTTGTTGCGAGTCTTACGCTCGGTCTCATCGAGAATACGAACATGGTGCTCCTCATAAGATAGATCATCTTGCAGTTCAATGGAATCATGATCAACTGCACGATCTGGATCTTTGAAACACCTCTTGAGCTGTGACACGTGGAACACATCGTGCAGCTTGGATAGTTTTTCTGGAAGTTCAAGACGATAGGCATTTTTTGCACGCCTTGAGAGAATGTTGAAAGGACCAATGTATCTTGGTGCAAGCTTTCCTTTCACACCGAAACGATGAGTGCCTCTGAGGGGAGTTACACGGAGATATGCCTTGTCACCAGGTGCATAGATCATATCCCTGTGCTTGCTGTCATAGTAGCTTTTCTGACGAGACTGAGCAATCTTGAGATTGTCACGAATGATGCGAACTTTCTCCTCGGCTTCCTTAACAATGTCATGGCCTAAGAGTGAACGTTCACCAGCTCCAGACCAATTGATTGGACTCCTGCATCTGCGGCCATAGAGTGCTTCAAATGGTGCCATGCCTAGGCTTGCCTGGTAGCTATTGTTGTAGGAGAATTCAGCATATGGAAGGAAATCCTCCCATTTCATGCCAAAGGAGATACCACATGCTCTGAGCATATCCTCGAGAATCTGATTGACTCTTTCGACTTGCCCTTGAGACTGAGGGTGATAAGCTGTGCTGAAAAGAAGTTTGGTGCCCAATGCTTCTTGAAAACTTTTCCAGAAATGAGAAGTGAATATGCTTCCACGGTCTGAGCTTATTTCCAAT
Source organism: Alopecurus myosuroides (assembly GCA_028641055.1). NCBI lineage: Eukaryota > Viridiplantae > Streptophyta > Magnoliopsida > Poales > Poaceae > Alopecurus > Alopecurus myosuroides. The sequence continues at coordinate 199,169,152 of CM054057.1, read as the reverse complement.
GGAACACCATGAAGAGGAACAATCTTTGCTGTGTAGAGTTCTGCTAACTGGCTAGCTGATATTGTTTCTTTGACAGCAAAGAAGTGAGCTACTTTAGTGAGACGATCAATAACAACGAAGATTGCATCGTTGCCCTTCTTGGACTTTGGAAAACCAGTGACGAAGTCCATTTCAATCATGTCCCACTTCCACTCAGGAATTTTCAGAGGTTGGAGTAGACCGGCTGTTTTCTGATGAACTGCCTTAACACGTTGACAAAAGTCGCATTCAGAAACGTATTGAGCAATTTCACGTTTCATGCCAGGCCACCAATACAGAGTCTTGAGATCCTGGTACATCTTTGTACTTCCAGGGTGAATGGAGAGAGGAGTTTCATGAGCCTCCTTGAGAATGATATCTTTGAGACTTTGAACTTGAGGAACTGCAATGCGTCCTTCGAAGAACACAGTTCCTTTGTCATCAATTGAGAAGGACTTAAATTTCTCCTTGCCTTGTTTGATGTGTTCTACCATCTTCTTGATCTCAGCATCACGAAGTTGTTCAGAACGAATCTTGTCCTCGAGAGTTGGACTGGCTGTCAAGCTAGCAAGGTAGCCTTGACGAACAAGACCAAGGTTCAGCTTCTGGAATTATTCATGAAGTGGAGGTTGTCTTTCCATGATCATGAGATTATTGCAATATGACTTGCGACTGAGAGCATCGGCCATAACATTAGCCTTGCCTGGAGTGTAAGAAATGGTGAGATCAAAGTCTTTAATCTTTTCAATCCATCTCCTTTGCCTGAGGTTTAGATCTGGTTGAGTGAAGATGTATTTCAGACTTATATGATCGGAAAAGATTTCAGTGCGGTTACCCAACAAGTATTGCCTCCATTTCTTGAGGGCAAACACAACTGCTGCAAGTTCAAGGTCATGTGTGGGATAGTTTTGCTCATGTGCATTCAACTGGCGTGAAGCATAAGCCACAACTTGACATTCTTGCATAAGAACTGCACCTAGACCTTGGAGAGATGCATCGCAGAATATCTGGAAAGGTTTGGTAGTATCTGGGTCAACCAGAACTGGGGTAGAAGTGAGTTTAGTCTTCAGGAGATTGAAACTCTCATCACACTGTGGAGTCCAAACGAACTTCTTGTCCTTCTTGGTGAGATCAGTGAGAGGTTTGGCAATCTTGGAAAAGTTTTAGACGAAACGACGGCAATAGCTAGCCAAGCCAAGAAAACTTCTGACTTGCTTCACCGTCTTAGGAGGTTTCCAATCAACAATTGCTTTAACCTTTTCTGGGTCAATGGCTATGCCATTGGCAGAGATGATATGACCAAGGTAAGCAACTTCTGGAATCCAGAACTCACATTTGGAGAACTTGGCATACAGACGATGCTCGCGAAGTTTCATGAGAGTGAGACGAAGGTGTTCTCCATGCTCTTCCTCAGATTTTGAGTAGACTAGAATGTCATCAAGATATACCACAACGAACTTGTCGAGGTATTCATGGAAGACAGAATTCATGAGTCTTGAGAACGTCGCCGGTGCATTGGTGAGACCAAAGGACATGACGGTGTATTCATATAGACCGTACCGAGTGGTGAAAGCTGTTTTTGGAATATCTTCCTTTCTGATCTTTATTTGATGGTAACCCATCCTCAAGTCCAACTTTGAGAATATTGAGGCTCCAGCAAGTTGATCAAAAAGATCATCGATACGAGGAATTGGATACTTGTTTTTGATGGTTTTCTCGTTGAGAGGACGATAGGCAACCACGAGTCTTTTTGTTTGATCCTTCTTGGCAACGAACAGAGTTGGGCAACCCCAAGCGGAAGAACTAGGCTGAATGTAACCTTTCTCCATGTACATATCGATTTGCTCCTTCAACAAGTTCAGGAGGAGCTATCTTATATGGATGCTTAGAGATTGGAGCAGTACATGGTTCAAGCTCGATCACGAACTCAACTGCTCTGTCCGGAGGCATCCCTGGCAACTCCTCTGGAAAGACGTCAGGGAATTCACAAACCACCGGAACATTTTTGAGCAGAGGTAGAGGTTTAGCATCCAGGATGTACAGCTGAACAGAACTTGATTCATTTGGAGAATAGACTATCTGGACGGAAGGGTGGAACAGAGTTATTGACTTCTGAGCACAATCAATCGTAGCTTTATTGGCCTTCAACCAATCCAAGCCAAGAATGACATCAATGTCAGAATTGCCAAGCAGAATGAGGGAAGCAAGGAATATGTGACCTCCAATTAGAATCTGATTCTCATGACTGATCTTGGAAGTTTGCATAGTTGCTCCAGGGGAGTTTACTACTAGCGGGGAACCCAAACCGACAAAAGGTAGTTTAACTGCTGTCGCAAAGATCTTTGACACGAAAGAATGTGATGCTCCGGTATCAAACAACACTTTAGCTGGGTTAGAGTTTACGGGGAATGTACCGAGAATGACGTCAGCAGCTTCCTCAGCTTTGTCGGCCTTGATATGATTCACCCTCGCGGTCCTCCCGACAGGCCTGTTGTTGGAGTTGAAGGCTTTAGCCGGAGGAGCACGCACCATTGCCTGGTTGGTGTTGGGGCGAGGAGGTGGTGGAGGTAGCTGCCTCTAAGTGCACTTATCAGCATAGTGTCCAGTCTGCTTGCATTTGTAGCAAGTGACGACACGAGGTGCATCTGGCCTTGGCTGCCCCATTGAGAACCTCTGAGCCTGCATCTGAGCTGGGTTGGGTGGGCGGGAAGCGAAGCCTGGAGAAGCTTGGGCATATGGAGCCCTAGTGACAGCACCATTTGGCACCCAGATGCGGCGCTTCTGCGGAGGGGTGGTCATGTTGGAGGAGGAACCACCCTCACGCGAGTGCTTGCGGGACTCTTCGAACGCCTTGCGCCCATTTTCCTCATTGAGCGCGGTGTTCACGAGCTCCTCGAAGTCTTTGCACTTGATGTTGGTGAGGGCGTACTTGAGCTCCGGGTTAAAACCTCGGCGGAACCTTGTCATCTTCTTGGCCTCAGTGGACACCTCAGCACCAGCATAACGAGCGAGGCGATTGAACTCATTCTGGTAGCCAATGACGTCCAGCTTGCCCTGCTTAAGAGAGCAGAACTCTTCACGCATCCTTTCCATGAGACCATCTGGGATGTGGTGCTTCAGGAAGGCATCCTTGAAACAGCCCCAGGTGATTGGGTATCCAGCTCTCATGGTCTGGTAATTCTCCCACCAGGTAGCTGCCTGACCCTTCAGTAGGTAGGTGGCATACTTGACTTTGTCTTCCTCAGCAACGTGAGCAATGTCCAGAGCCCTGGCCATCTCCCTGATCCAGTCATCAGCATCCAGAGGCTCACGTGTTGCCACGAAAGCTCTCGGCCCCAGACTCAGAAACTCCTTGATGCTGACTCGTGGAGCATTCTGGTTGTTGTGCTGGTTAGCCTGGATCTGGGCCATCTGCGTCACGACCTGAGTCATCTGAGTCAACAGCTCCATGATCGGAGGTGGCTCAGGCGGGTTGCTCCTTGTTGGCGGCATCCTGAATAGACATGCATTTTAGCACAACAATAGAAAAGGATAGACTTGGTAACCGAAAGAGAGATTATTCCGACGCATGAATAGATAACCAACAGGTACATCATCACATGTTCAAATACATCAGAATATCCAACACACCATTACATGGTTCGAAAGCCAAAGGATAACTAAACATAGCTAGGAACGGATACATCAGTACTCCCATGCTCATCACGCAGGACGGCGGTGAGTAGTACGACGAGAGATACTGTGAGGAGGAATCCCATGAAAGTAAGTAGATCGACGATCCACATAGATCTGACGTGGTCTGAGAGTGACTCTAGGTGTGGTGAAGTACATAGCGTCAGCTCCCTGTGCTCCAAAGCGTGGAATCCCGGTGTAACCAGCTCCGAGGTTGAGGAGTAGACCTCTGATCGGCTCGTAACCTCCAGCATCTGGCAGACGACGACCAACTGGCTGATCGAAACGTGCAAAGCGCTCATCTCCAACAAAGTCTGTGGTGTACGTCGCCAGACGAGTCAAAGCAAGGTAGAGCTGCTCTCTGACTGAGGCCAACTCCTGAGAAAGTGTTGTGGCAACGGCGTCACTGTGCCTCACAAACTGAGCGGTGGTGTGCAGCCTGGTGTTATCATGCTCGTAGACATCCAGGTTGTCGTAGAGAGTGAAGTGAGCTCCCTCCGAAGTGATGTAACCACGGGGGATGTGGCGATAGATAGAATCGTCAAATCCCCAGTAGTCAGCACGAAGGACGGTGAGACTCACATAAGCTGCCTGCTGCACGGCCATATCCACTGTGGAACCTACTGCCTCGTAGCGGTGGACAACGCTCATGCCATCATCTGACAGAATGTAGACGATAGCCTGGTAGTAGGTCTGGTCAAACTCTCGCTGCTGCTCGTAGACCTGGTACTCTGGTGCCCAACGGAACCCCAGATAAGTGACCATGTCTCTCAGCATCTCCGGATAACCGGCAGTGCTCTCGCAACGAGTCATCCGAACCACCTGCGGGAAGAACCTGAGATCCATCTGCAGATGATCGGGGAAGTTTTGATTAGACGCCGGTAGAAGAACTGAAGTGGAAAGCAACAACAAGGTTTCAACGGACGAAAAGGATGTTGAGAAGAACAGGATATCGAAGCAACAACGGGAAACACGAGACCAAAACTCCTGAGGTACTACGGAAAAACCCATCCGGGCTTCTAAAGGATCAATATCTACTGCTTAAGGGATAGAGGATTTGCTTCCGGGGCTTACACGCCTCCGTTCTCAATCATGAGTAGGCAACATGATAAATCATGTCACAACCACCTCCATTCCTATGGTCTAGTAGATATAACTATCCCAGAGAAACCAGGATTCGTGAAATCCTAACTTGAAAGTTTAGGTGAGACAGGAAAACAACGTTGCACTTCCTTACCAGAAAAGGGTGGGTGGGTGGGGAAAGAAGAAAAATGGCAGAATTCCTACTCTCACGTTTCATTTTTTCCTATATAGCTACAAAAATAGTTTCTAGACTCAACTGCGACCAGTAAAAGGGATCCTACAGGCAGACAGGCTCTGATACCATTTGTCGCACCCGGACTTCTAGAGGATACTCACCGTACGAAATGAACAGTATTTTGATTGGATTACGGGGCTTACCGGCACCCGCATCTCTTACGAGTAGGCCAACACTTATGTGTGACAACCAATCTTTACTATTCACCGTCGATGTAAACTATCCCATAGAAATCAGGACACTACCATTGACGTACTTCATACCATACACACATGGTACGTCAACGGCTTTGAACAAGATGATAACACAACAAATCTCTATGACACAAAAGATAGAAATAAGTTGCAAATAGCTCTCACTAGAGCAGAGATAGCAAATACAATAATCCAGAGGACACATGTCCCAACATAACATCATTACATCTCAGCGGAAGCATTCAATGGGTCTGAGTACAGACAAAATCCAAATAGGCTTAAGAAGCCGGGAATGAAAAGAAAACGGAGCCCATCCACGATGTCTCGGATCCTGCCCGGGTCCGCTACCTACTCGTCAGCAGCCTCGTCAAACTCCACGTAGTAGCCGTCACGGGGATCCTCGTAAGCGTAGTCTGCGGAAACCACAGCCCCAAAGGGGTCAGTACATAAACGTACTGGCAAGCAAGACTCACAGTTCACCAAAGTGTAGCCCGTCAACACCAAGCACAGATGCCTTGGGTTCAACGGAAGAAAGGGTATAAAAGATGCTGCAACTGGCTGCACTAACCATCTACAGAACATACTACAACTTCCGGTCTAACAGAAAGAGATAAGATAGCGTATCGTAACCAACTATAGCTAACCACCAAACAAACCCATCCTGGATCTCGCCCCTTATCCAAAGAAGCAATCCGAGGATAACTCACACAGTTGGATTAATGATGGATCAAATTGTTGTGTCAATAAGTCTATTACTAGTCAAGTTTATCATTAGTTAGGTGTAAGTTGTTCTGGGTACTTGTTAGCCAGTACTTTCACCAAGTCAACCATAACCGCGGAAAACACGGCTTCTCGAGAAGATTTATCCCTGCAGGGGTGCACCAATTTGGCCGTACACGTAAGAATAACCCGCCAGATGGGAAGGCCTTTCCCACCAAGCGGGGCACTCAACACAACTCGACTCTTCTTCGCATCAAGCCCAAAGCACCACGTGCTGTGCGTGCGCGGCTAATCGAGCCCCACGAAGAAAAGGGGACCCTCATAGCACTGGAAGACCACGCCGCCCTAAATGCCGACTACAAAAATTCCACCCTGGCCTCGGGTTCGTACCTGCATATGCGTGCATCAAATGGAAAGCCCGAACTAAGTGTGGTGATTTGGACGAGATGCGAATCGAATCAAATTGAGGGGGGCGCCCATACACGCTTCCCACATGCGGATAGTGCGCTCATCATGGATCAGTAGACAAGACCCTTTTCCTATTAGGGTCGACACTAGCAGGCCTCAAAACCACGCCGGGCCTCCTGCCGGTGCCTTATCAGCAAATTATTATTACCTCAAATTAACAGGTTGTTGTTTAACATCGAGCCCCAGGAGATAACAAATATGATAACAGAAAGTAACTGATAACAGACTCGAGCAAAACAACCCTAAGCATGCTAGTAAGACACGGGCCCAAGCAACGGGGTTATAGGACTGGATGTGAGGCAATATCAGGGTTCAGGGGATCATGTGATAGGTTCGTAACAGAAGCAACGATACATATGGCTAGCAGAAATAGACAACGGAAAGTATCGGTAACCAATGTTGAAAGGAACACAATGTTTCATGTGAGTGATAACTTGCCTGCAAACTCAGTAGCCGGGTACTGGGCTAGATCCTCAGAAGGGGTGTCGTAAAGATCGTCGGTCTCAACGTCGTCGTCTATCCGAGAAGAAGCAAACAAACAATACAGGAAAATAAACAATCAATATCATGGCATAGTGCACAATCATGGGATGATGCATGTCAAGTTAATAGATGCATCAAAATAAACTAATTGACATGGTAACACAATTTAAATGGACACATATGCAATTTTGGGTTGCATATGAAAAGCCCATGGATTTTGGTTAGATTATTTGTTTTCCAACTAATCAACAGGTGAAGGTGGATTAGTATGATGCATGGATGAGGAAAACAACAAAATAACAACAATAGAACCAAATGGAAAAGAGGTTTAACAATTTAGAAATTTATTTATTAATTTAAGGAATTTTTTGGTGCCTTAAAGGTGACACACAAGTATTTGTTGTTTTCAGCCACTTAACTTGTTCAAAACAAATAACAAAATTCATATTTGAAAAGATCATGAAATTTTGGGTGGATTACATGTTTCAAATATTGAAAAGGGAGTTTGGATGAATTTATTATGACTTAGACAATATTAAACAAGTTTTAAATGAATTTAAAACAAGTTTGAATTTTACTTGAATTTTATTTGTTCAAAACATAAATTCAAACTCATATTTGAAAAGGTTATGCTTTTCTAGTTTGAAAACATATTTTGCATGTTCAAAAATAATTTAATTTGAGCAAGTTATGATTTTATCAAATTTAAATGATTGAAACAAGGTTTAAATTATTTAAGCAATTTAAATTATTCAAACCATGAAACAAAATTTATATTTGAATAGGTTATTTGAAATAGCATTGAAAACATATTTTATTTGCATGATTTGGATTTATTATGATTTAGTTATGCAATTTAGCAAATTACAATTGAATTATTTGAATTCAAATTTGAATTGCATTTTGAAAATTCAAAACAGGAAACAAATGCTACCATTAGATAGAGAATTAAATTTGGATCAACACACATATTTTATTTTCATTATTTAGAGTTATAAAATAAAAGTTATAAGCAATTTAAAACTAGGGACCATTCTGTAATTTTAAAAGGACTTAACAGAAAAGAAAAAGGCTTAAAACGTTTTACACCGCACTGCTAGCCAGCCCTAGCCACTGCAGCGTGGGCCTGGGGCCAGCGTGGCGTGCCTGCGCGCGCGTGGCAGCGCAGCCCACTGACGGGTGGGGTCTGCCCGTCAGCACGGCGCGCAAAAAGTGGGTTTTTATTCCGCGGAGGCGCGGCTCGAACCCGCGACCTGCCCTTGCGCATCGCTAGCTCTGAACCAGAACGGTGAGTTTCAGTCGTTTGACAGGAACAGCGATGCAGTCAAGTTATTATTCCACAACGCGTTAACTGAACTTTGAACGTGCGCGCGCTGTACTCTGTCAGAGAACGAACGCTGCTCGCCGGCGGGGATCAACGCGGCCGTGCTCGTGATGCCCGCGGTGAAACGTGTGCTGGACGATGCAGTGAAGATGTGCACGGGTGCGGTGGTGATTGCGAACAACAGAGAGGGAGGAGGCACGGTGGAGGCTCACCGGGAGATGGCAGAGGTAGTCGTCGGGGAGGTGATCGCCGCGGCGGGTTCGTGGACGGCGGCGCGTAACCAGGGGTTCACCGAGCTCGCTCCGGTGTCCAAACGAGAGAGGAAGTGGTGGCGGGTCGATCCCAGAGGCTAGGTGTCTAGGTGGAGCAACGAGGTGGAGGCTGCCATCGGGGTTTCAGAGATGATCGTCTCCGGCGAGGTGACAGAGAGAGGGGAGAGTGGCGGGGAGCGAGAAATTGGCGGCGGAGAGAGGGGAACAGGAGCCTAGGGTTTAGGGCACGGCGCGCTGCCCTAGGGCTACCTATATAGGGGGGCACGGGGGCTGGATCACCGTCTGCTCGCGATTCTGCCGCCGTGGCACCGGCCGATGGGCGCCGTACATGGAGGCGACGACTGAATAGAAGGAAAGAAAAAAAAACGAATCGGTACGTTGATTAAGTGATGGGCTGGGCTGCGCGCGGAAAGAAAAAGAGGTGGGCTGGGCGCAGCCCACTCCCTTTTGGCGCCAAAATTGCTTTTAAATTTTTATTTCTCCTGTTTTTTTTTTTGCTGAAAAAGGAAATGGAAGAATTTGATAGTTTTTAGGTTAGTAAAATTTTGGAAAAATTAGGGGGAGTTAATTAGGCCATTAGCAAACAATTGCTAAGTTTGTTTCAGAAATTTTGAAATTTGCTTGCTGTTTGTATTTAAACCAAATTTGGATGAAATTTTAATATTAAATGATCATTAATAAAAACAAACTTTTAAATAGGGTGACCCCTATGATTAATTTGATTAAATGATTATAATTGTTTGGTAATTTTCATATATTCAAGTTGGGTGCTGTTTGTAAAATGTATTTGAATTTTGAATAAGGTTTGGAATTTAATTGATTGATTTAACCCCATCATTTAAATAGTTGAGCACTAAGGAATAAAAATGAAAACAAATTGGTTGTTTTTATTTGTGATTTTTATTTAAAATGTTGTAACAGAGCAAGTATGAAACAATTGTTTGAATAAAGTTTGAATTTGAATTGTGAAAACAGAGAAAAACAGATGCAACAAATAAGAAACAAATGCAAACAAAATGAAAACAACTGGAATCAATATGATGACATGATGCAATACTTTAATAAACATGAAACAAACATTCTAAGGGGAGTTTTCATACTTGGGATGTTACATTCATTCAGCTGGAAGGTATTCCGCACACGTTGATAAGGAGGAAAGATACGATTTGTATTTCCGGGCCAAAATGCTTCACTGACAAGATCCGGAGAATCAGTCTACATTCTTGCTTTGCCAAAGTTGGTCCCACTTATGAAAAGTATACTGGAAGTACAAACCCGGGTACATGGCTCTTAGATTACTATACTGTCGTTCTGGTCAACAAAGGGACCGACCTTGAGGCCGTGAAATTCCTTCCCCTAATGTTGCTGGATGGAGCCAGAGATTGGATCAACGGGCTTCCGTCAAGAACTGTTGACAACTGGGAAGATATGGTAGAGTATGATGAGGGGATGATAACCCGGTAGGCTAATGCCAAGGTGAAACCCGGCCCAAAGGAAATCGCGCAAGACCCGGCTCAAGGAGGAGGAGTTTCTAGAAGGCCCAATAAGGAGCGTAGGCCTTGTAACCCGTACCTTAGGGGTTAAGATTAGGAAACTTAGGGTTGTATGCGGTTTCCGGGTAGGATTCCGGGTGTATCTTGTATAGGAAGCCAGGGAGCCAGGTAACATAAAACCGGCTCCTAGGGTTAGAAACACAGAGCTTCACCAGATATTCGAGTATCTAGTAATACGAGAGCTGATAGTTGTAACCCTAGATCGGAGACTCGGCGACATTATTGCCAGAGCTACCAGATCGATTGATAGCATGATTTCCCCTGAGCTAAACCCTCTCCCAAACACCAAAGTTGATTTGCCCCAAAGTAAGTTACCCCTGGTAACGTCTGCCGTGATTATCCCACGACAGTTGGCGCCCATCGTGGGGCCTACGTCCAAGGGTGTTTACATCACGGGAGAAGCTCGGGAAAGCATGAAGAACCTCGTCATCGGCGAGATCATCACCAACCCCGAAGGAGAGAAGATGGTGGACGACTTTGGTTGGGGACTAGAGTCGGATCTGCTAGAAACCGGATCTATCGTCACGATCGGCCGGGTCAACGTCTTCGTCGGCATGGTACGTACGTCCGGTTCTGTTCCTGATGATATTGAGTATGATTCTGTGTCAGGAGAAGCGACATGCGTTCAGTCGGATGGAGAAGAGTCGGTCGGGACAGCCGATCCGGCAGAAGAGCCCACCACGAAGAGGGAACAGCCGGAGGAGCCGGCATGGACCCCGCGTGGCCGGGTCGCGAGAGAAGATGATACCGAGTCTATCCTACACCTGCTGGAAGATCGGTACGAGGAAGATAGCTGCGACGAGGAAGAATACGAATCTTCACCAGGTATCGCGCGCCGGGTCGCAGTCTACACAGCCCCTGCAACCAATCTCAATGAGGGAGATGTGTCGACGTCCGCGGTCGGAGCAGCGCGAGCGCTGGCCCAGCACCAGGCTCCGGTTGATGGAAACCGGGTTATAGCCCGGGTTGACAGAGAGTCGGCTTCAGTCACCAGCAATACCGGAGAAAGCGAGCGGCAGAGAAACATGTTTGGATTCATGGCGAACAGAACACCACGAGCGGGACCTTCCAATCCGCGAAATCCGGCTCTGTTCAGCAATAACCTGATCTTATATCCCACGGTGCTAGCAACGGTGATAACCTAGAAAACGCGGCGGCACGCGCCCGGGATCTGGATGTGGCTCGCCGTGCATTGGATCAGCAGAGGAGAGATGTTGAAGCTGAGAAACAAGGGATGGCCGCGCGCCAGCGCGAGCTGGACGAATTGGAGAACTGGCTTCAGGTTCAGTCGACTAGGATTTACAACCAGAGGCATCAAACGAGATTACTGGCAACTGGTGGAGTTTTGCATCCAGCTGCATTGTTCATTACCCCTCAGGATCAACCAATTCCGGTTGTGAATCAGGAAACCGGACATCAAGCCGCAACCCTGGGAGAACAACCGGCAAACGTGCAAGCCGGCTTACCCACGTTGCAAACAGGAATTGCCACTGGCAATGCAGCCCCACCACCACCACCACCACGATTTCATACTCCACCAGGTCACTTCAATAATCCCATGGATAACGTATATGCAGCAACGTTGGCACTTGATCGCATCCCCGTAGGAGAGTCACCCCATGCAGTGGAGACCCGGCGGGCGATAGATTTGCTGCGCACAGCAGTAGCTCAACAGGCCAATTACCCGGACAACAAGAGTGGAATGAACGGAACACCATATGTTAGCCGGCAGAACGGGAATACCGGCTATATCCAGTCGAGTTCGGCTCGGCGGAGGGCAGAGCAGCAGCAAATGCCGCCTCCTCCCCGTAGACCGGCAACGCCTGCAGCATCAGCGGTGCAAGCTATTGTGGACAGTTCTCGAGCCAGGCGTGCAGCGGCCGGGTCTGCGGTACGAGGGCCGGCAGCGGTTGCACCCCCCGCCGTACCTTCCGCGGGATCACACATTTCCCGAGTGAGGCCAGTACTGGCAAATCTTGCCGGGCCTAAGTGTTTGTCGGACGCCATCAGGGCTGAGCCTTACCCGGATAAGTTCAAAGAACCGGGTAAAGTGGTTAACTATGAGCCGACCATGGATCCAGAAACCTGGTTGAGCAGCTATGAGATGGCTATGTCGATTCGCAACGCATCTGAGAATCTCCAAGACAAGTTTATGTACCTAATGATGTCAGAGGGAGCATCAAAGTTATGGTTCAATAACTTACCTGAAAGATCCGTCAATTCATGGAGTGAGCTGAAAACTGCCTTCATCAAGCACTTTCATGGGACGTGCAGAAAATTGTTTACGATTGATGATTTAGAGTGATGTGTCCAGAAGAAGGGAGAGTCGGCGCGTAGTTGGGTGCGCCGGGTTATGGAAATTCTCCACTCGTCCACTGATATCCAGCCAAAGGATGCATTACAAGCTATGGCAAAAACATGCAAGTACATACCCTTAGTGCAAAAGCTGACCCGCATGAAGTCAAGTCGGCACGCTTCAGAGGTTACAATGGGAGAGTTGATGGACGCGTGCAACAAGCACGCCGCCACAGATACCACAGAGGAAGATGTTGATGACAAAAAAGCAAAAGCCAACGCGAATAATAGTGGAAGACCCGGCAATGGGACTGCACCGGGTAATAACGGAGGAAGCAATGGAAATAACGAGCACAAGCGTCCGTATGAAGGAAATTCCGAGTTTGTTGCCAATACAGAAGTCGGGTTTGCAAGACCCATGGCAGAGGGAAATTTCAACGGAGGAAATCTTAATGGAGGAAATTACCAAGGACCACCGAGGCCGGCTGATCATCTAGAGGCCTTTAGGATGCCCTGTCCGCGACATAGCAGGAACGGCAGGCCGGCTAATCATTCATTGGAGCAGTGTGTGGATTTACAGAGATGGAAGAACGAGGAAATACCTAAGGCCATGCGAGGTGCAGGCCGGGGAGGAGGACCGGGTCCGGGTGGAAACCCGGGCAACGGGCCACCCCCAGCTGGCAACGCAAGAGGTGGTAATCCGGGTAATAATCAGGGAGGTGCTGGAGGTTTCCAAGCTAACCCCAAGCAGCTAGGGCAGTACCACGTTCATACTATAGGGACTTCCAACAAAGACAGAAAGATACTTAAAAGGGTCGTAAACTCGGTTTCTTCAGGTGTTCCGAGATATCTGAGATGGTCAGATCAAGAGGTAACATGGAGCAGAAGGGATCACCCGGAAACAATAGAACATCCGGGTATGTTAGCTTTGGTGGTTGCGCCACAGGTCAATGGTTACGAGCTGAAAAAGGTTTTGATGGATGGCGGAAGCAGCATCAATATATTATATTGGGAAACCTTCCTACGCATGGGGCTCAAGGAGTCTCAGCTGCAGAAAAGTTCCACAGTGTTTCATGGAATTGTGTCGGGTCACTCGGCGTGCCCTGAAGGAAAGATAACATTAGAGGTTGCTTTTGGAGAATCCAAGGACAATTTCCGAGTGGAATGGCTCACTTTTGAGGTGGTCAAATTGCGCAGTCCTTATCACGCGCTGTTCGGAAGGCCGGCTTACGCCAAGTTCATGGCGAGGCCGTGTTACGTATACCTACAGCTAAAGATCCCGGGTCCCAAGCAAACCATCACTATACATGGCAACCGGGTTGTGGCCGCAGAGTGTGACGAAGGAGACGCGGAAATGGAAGAACGGGCTTGCAGGAAGGAAGAGCTCAAGTATTACCGGTCTCAGGTAGATCCGGAAGATAGAACAGCATTGAAAAGACCGAACACGGAGGATGAGAGAGCAAAATTCAAAGCAGCCCAGGACACCAAGATGGTGGCTTTTGTCGAAGGTGATCCCTCCAAGCAATTTGCTATAGGATCTAACCTAGACAGTAAGCAGGAAGAAGCACTCATAGGGTTCATTCGTGAAAATCAAGACGTTTTCGCTTGGATTCCTAGCGACATGCCGGGTATCCCAACCGAGTTAGCTGAGCACAGTTTGCATGTTGATCCCAAGTCTCGGCCTGTGAAGCAGGGACTGAGAAAAATGAATGAGGAAAGAAGAAAGGCTATAGGAGCGGAGATAGCTCGGCTCCTTGCAGCCGGCTTTATCATGGAAGTTTTTCACCCGGATTGGTTGGCAAATCCGGTTCTAGTGATGAAAAAGAGCAACGAGTGGAGGATGTGCATAGATTACACGAGTCTCAACAAGCATTGCCCAAAGGATCCGTTTTCCCTTCCAAGAATAGATCAGATTATAGATGCAGTGGCAGGAAGTGACCTATTATGTTTCCTGGATGCTTATTCCGGGTATCACCAGATCAATCTCAACAAGGAAGATGGGGAGAAAACATCGTTCATAACCCCCTTTGGAGCTTTCTGTTACAAAACCATGACCTTTGGGCTAAAGAACGCTGGTGCAACGTACCAACAGTGCATTCAGAAGTGTTTCGAGGATCAGATTGGACGCAACGTCCATGCCTATGTTGACGACGTGGTGATTAAAACCAGGAAAGCTGAAACATTCATTGATGACCTAAAGGAGACGTTCAGGAACTTGAGAAGATATCAGATGAAGCTTAACCCCACAAAGTGTGTATTTGGAGTCCTAGCAGGAAAATTACTCGGTTTCATTGTTTCTGAGAGAGGAATTGAGGCAAATCCGGACAAGATCAAAGCTATCCAAAGTCTGAAAAAGCCGGAAGGCTTGAAGCACGTTCAAAAGCTTACAGGATGGGTAGCAGCGTTAAGCCGGTTTATATCCAGGCTCGGAGAAAAAGCAATACCCCTATGCCGGCTCTTGAGGAAACCGACAAATTTGTCTGGGACCAAGAGGCGGACGAGGCGTTCGAAGCTCTGAAAAAGCAGTTATCCAAGGCACCGATTTTGGCAGCGCCGGGTCCCAAAGAGCCCATGTTGTTATACGTAGCGGCTGGGCCCCGAGCGGTCAGCGCTTTGGTTGTAGTTGAGCGTAAGGAGGATGGGAAGGATCATCCGGTACAGAGGCCGGTTTATTATGTGAGCGAGGTCCTATCGGAAGCAAAGCAGCGTTACCCACATTGGCAAAAGTTAGTTTTCGGGGTCTTCATGGCCAGCCGGAAATTGAAACCATACTTTCAGGAACACCCCATAACAGTGGTTAGCTCTATACCAATGGCAGATATTATCAGAAATTCAGACGCGATAGGTAGAATAGCCAAATGGGCCATTGTGATGGGAGATTATCACATCAACTACGAGCCCAGGTCTGCAATCAAATCCCAGGCATTAGCTGATTTTATCAATGACTGGACTCACACAAGCATGCCCACAATGATGCCAAGTTCCGAGTCTTGGGTTATGCACTTCGATGGTTCTAAGCAGTACGAGGGATCAGGAGCTGGGGTGGTACTTACATCACCCAAAGGAGACAAATCGAGCTACGTGTTGCAAATTCACTTCGATTGCTCGAACAATGTGGGCGAGTATGAGGCATTATTACACGGATTGAGAGTAGCAAAGGAGATGAACATCAGGAGAATACGGTGCTATGGAGACTCGGATCTTGTGGTACACCAGGTCTCAGGAACTTGGGATAGAAAGGACGCAACAATGGCAGCATATCGCAGAGAGGTGGACAGGGTGGCCGGGTCTTTTTCCGGGTATGAGGTGGAACATATGGACAGGCAAAAGAACGAGGCAGCAGACGCGCTCGCAAGACTCGACTCGCGCAGAGAGCCGGTTCCACCTAATGTTTTCCTGGACGAGTTATGGCGGCCATCTGTCAAAACCGAATCTGAGGAAGAGGTGGCTAACCAAGACCCGGATTTGGAGCTCGTGGCCACGGTACGTGCTGTTCCCGAGTGAACAGAGCCGTTCTTGGCCTACCTATCACGGGGCGAGTTATCACCACAGGAAGTTTTAGCCAGGCAAATCCTGAGACGAGCAAAGGGCTATTCTATCATTAACGGGGAGTTGTACAAAACAAGTGCAGCAGGAGTCTTTTTGCGCTGTGTAGCACCGGAGGAAGGCCGGCAGATTTTGAAGGAGATCCATGAAGGTGATTGTGGGCATCATGCCTCCACAAGATCCCTTGTGGCTAAAGCATATCGTCGCGGTTTCTTCTGGCTCACGGCCCTAGCAGACGCGGAGCGCTTGGTGTCAAGGTGTGATAGATGTCAAAGGTATGCTCGCCAAACCCATGTGCCGGCTATGGAGTTGCGAACAATCCCGTTGACCTGGCCGTTTGCAGTTTGGGGTATGGATATGGTAGGCCCCTTTCACATGTCACCTTGCAAAAAGACTCATCTTCTGGTGGCTATTGATAAGTTTACTAAGTGGGTTGAAGTTATGCCAGTCACCAATTGTGAAGCAGTCACAGCAGTCAAGTTCCTGAAAAGGATTATCTATCGGTTTGGGTATCCCCATAGCATAATAACAGACAATGGAACCAACATGTCCTTAGGTGAGATGGAAAAATTCTGTGGAAACAATGGCATCCGCCTTGACATAGCCTCGGTAGCCCATCCACAAGCTAATGGACAGGTGGAGAGGGCAAACAAGGAGTTACTTCGTGGGTTAAAGCCACGGTTGAGAGTCCCGTGCCTCAGAGCTGCTGGAGCATGGGTTGAGGAGTTACCATCAGTGGTTTGGGGAATTAACACTACACCTAACAGATCTACTCAGATGACCCCGTTTTTTATGGTTTATGGTGCAGAGGCGGTGTTGCCGAGTGACATTATTCATGATTCACCCCGAGTGGCGGCTTATGTTGAGGTGGAGAATGAGAAGACCCGGCAGGATGCCGTGGATATGCTGGAAGAGCACAGGGAGCAAGCTTTGGAGAGATCAGCCATATATCAGCAGGATTTGAGGCGATACTACAGTCGGCGAGTCAAAACCCGGGTCTTCCAGGAAGGGGACCTGGTATTGCGCTTGGTACAATCAAACGAGGGAAAGCACAAGTTATCTCCACCATGGGAAGGCCCGTTCATCATAAGCCGGAATTTGCACAACGGATCATACTACTTAGTAGATGCAAGGGAAGAGTCGGATACTGTCAATGACACCGCCCATACCACTTCATCTATGCAAGAGAGGGAAAGACCATGGAACGTGGCTCAGCTACGGCCCTACTGCACTTAGCATAGGCTAGGCTTCCAAGTTGAATTACACAATGTAACAGGCAGCAGGTTTCAGACGCACTCTTTTCCTATCCAGGGTACCTAAGGGGACTGGAGGGTTTTTAATGAGGTGGCTTGCTGACCTAACTTTTCTCATATCAATAAAGAGATGGTTAAATTATAATGTTATTTGTCTATTTCTTGTTTATTTTTGTTAAGTTTTTTTATCTTTCTGTTTTCACTTTATCAGGTAAGTATCAGTTGTTTGCTTATAGTACATTAGGTTTGATATTGCATATATAGGTCCTGGGGGCTGATTGCTTGAATAGCACAGCTATAATCTCAGACCCGGCCACGATGTCATTAAGTTATAAGGACCGATTACTTGCAATAAGTATGGTTACAATCTTATAACTGGACAGTAGAGCCAAATTTTCTTGATTTCTCGTGTTTAAGCTTGATGTGACTCGCAATAATGTGGCGTGCTTTGCTAACGTATAATCACAATCAGTCATGATGCCCATTGGGACTTGCCTGACCCTGTTTTTATAAAGTTATAGCAGCACTGAATATCCACGCGAAAGCCGGCTTACAACAAAGAGGATCAAAAGGGTCATCCAAACCACAAGTTATGCGGAGTAAAAGGTTGACAGCCGGAAAACTCACAATGTATTAAGCATAACTTCAAACTTACATGAGTAACTCTGTGTTTTGGGCCTTAGCAAACACAATTTGCTTTTTGAGAACTACAAATCCCTAGACTCGGAAATTCGGGCCTTGGGGACCTGGGAATTTGAGAAAAGCAACAAATTGTTTAGCTATCAAGCTTAAAACCCAAAAATCCGAGTCTTGGGGACTTGGGGACTTAAGAAATAAAGTCCACTTGGTGAAAAAATCCTGAGACCCAGAAACCGAGTCTCACAGAAGGAAAAGGAGCGAAAAGCAGAAAAGCACCAAAAAAAGTTTAAGACTGGGAAACAACATATCAAGGCGAGTGGCCAGAAGGGCCACCAAAAACTATTAAAGTTTAAAGGTATTACAAACCAGGGAAATAGTATCGAAAAGTGCACAGGCGCACTATTAAAAGAATAATTGTATCAGACATATTACATAATGCCTATTGGCCGAATAAGTGTTTGAGGCGAGAAACAAATAAAACTTCACTCGGCATCCATAGCCGAGTCATCAGCAGTGTTCTTGGCGGCCGGGTCTTCAGCGTGTTCTTCGGTGGTCTTCCCTGCTCCCACGTCCGGATTAGTCGCAGTATCGGCGCGAGCTGGAGGAGGAACAGCCGGAGTAGAGAAGGAAGGCGCGGTATCGGCCTCAGCTTTTTTCTTGGCAACTTCCTCCTTCCACCGGGCCAGCATATCAAAGGGTAGAGGAAGATCCGATGGGACCGGCTTTTCATCAACATCATAGGGCGGAGTAAGCTTGCTCACATCCAGATTGTCGGCTATCAAGCTTGCCGAGTGACGCACCTGAATATGGATGGATTTATAGTCCTTATCAGTGAACTTTAAACCGTCGTTGTTAAACTCGGGAAACCCGTTCACGAGCGTTGCCAGCTCAAGCTTAGGAAAATAGGCCTTGGCCAAGGCAAGCCCGCGGGTTACCCCAACCCGGCACGTTGAACGCTTCCAGTGATCGATCCAGGCGGGAATGGTGGAACATGCATCAAGAATTCGGGTTACACCAGCATAACCACTACCCGGCCACTTCACAGCGTCCAAGGCCCACTTGGTACCGATAGTGAATTGCCGGATCACGGCCTTGAGCGTCTTCAGCTTCTCAATATCATCTTCATCTACAGCCTCTTCACCCGGACCTGCAGAGTAACAGCTGCATTAAAGCAATGAGATTTGGGTTATAAACCTTACAGAACGAGCAATCCGGGTTATAATCAGTAAGTTAGAATTTTTTACCAAGCAGAGAGCGGTAAGTGTTTGCAATCTGGGCTGAAACTTTCTTCAGCGCACCCTCAGCATTTTGGGATCGTTTCTTGTATTTCTTGATATCCTTGGCAAGATCCTTCACCTCGGCTTCCAGCTCTTCCCGCAGCTTGGTCTCGGCCTGAAGGAGCTCGTTGGTTTTTGCCAACATCTCCTCAGACCGGGTCACGTGTGCCTGTGAAAATAGATAAGGAAAAGTTAGTCGGATGCAGGATAAAACCGGATATGACAGGTTATACAGTTATGAAAGTACCGAGTAAACTTTACATAGTTCACTCGGAACTTGGGGACTAGATGAATACATAAGCAACATTGATTAAGTTACCTGGTGCTCAGCTGCTAGGGACTCAAGGACATCCCTTTCGTTGGTCTTCAGGGAGAAGAGCTCAGTTAACATTCCTTCAAAATCAAGATCGCCGAGTTTCGGCCTGGAGGAGCTGGCGTTCTGGTTACCCGGAGGCGGGGTCCTCTCCTGCTTGGGAGAGTTTATCCGGGTTGCCTGGGTGTTAGGAGTGGGGTCACCCCTCCGTGATCCCAGGAACTCGATATCCTCACCTCCTGGTTTGTGCGTTGGCAGGGGAAACTCGGCTTCCTGCTCAACCGGGTCTTTCAGCAAATCTTCTTCATCTTTTTCTTCTTCTTCTGCACCGCCAGCCGTGGGCTTCACAACATCCTCCGGATCTTCCATAGCCGGGTTATCCACATTCATGTCCTCAGGGTCACTAATCGTGACCTTGGCCCTCAGAAAGAGAAAGAAACAGTTAGTAGATGATGAACAAAAGATATGGAAAATATTAGTGTATCGAATAGCAAGGAAAGTAAGTTACCCGGTGTTCACGACGAAATCTGGTGGGAGATCGTTGCTAGACCCGGAAGAAGCTGACAAAGAGTCGGAAAGTGAGACCCTAAGTTGTCCGGCTAGTGGGTGATTCGGAGAAGGATATCTTTGAGGGAAATGGGATGAATGAGTTTGGGGAGTACCGGCTCGGCGAGCGGGGGATGAAGGGATGCCCAGGTGAAGAGGGTCGTCACCCGGAGAGTTCCGGGTTACCCTACGTTTGGTCGGGGCAGGTTCCTTCAAGTATGATGAATCGGTTAAGCGTTGATTAAGTTCGCACATCTTAGCATACGAGTATGGTTTGGAGGCAATGGAGGAATAAGGCACCTTGAAGACAACTCCCCCGGGTCTTCCTCTTCGCCCCAACCTCCACCTCCAGCTCAGCCTCGCTTTCGTCCGACTGTGTGTCCTCTTTGTCCTCTAGCCCTGGCAAACAAGGTACATTTTCGGAAAAGGGTAAAAGTTGGTCTAAACAAGTTGATGAAGAAAGTATATGAACAAGACTCGGATTTTACCTTCATCACTATCAACCGGATCCTCGTCTTCTTCCGAGTTTTCGGAAGGGGGAGGGGTGACTATCTTCCAGAATTCGTCATCTTCCTGAGAGAGAAATACAATGACAAGGGTTAGTAAATGTACATAAGGAATATTAGTCGGATAAAGGGGTGATAGCCGGTTCTTGCTGGAGGAGTCGGGTTATCACGCGTGAAAGGGCTAAGGCCGGCTATGTTCCGGATCACCTCAAGCTTCTCGGCCAAGAAGTTTTTCATAGTCGTGTTTATATCTGAGGCCGGGTAAGTTGTCTCCGAGTAACGGAGAGAGTCGGTGACGTGCCTGGAATAGTTGCACATGAGCTTGGGCCGGATGCTGTTGGGCTGAATCCGGCATCTTACCCAAGTTTTTATCAGATTGAGCCCAAGGAGACCTTGGGCGGAGAGCATAGCAAGCTTATGAAGGAGAGGCTGGATAGACTGCCTCTCGGCCTAGGGGCAAAGGAATTGAGATTGTCGGATAAAGTGAGGGTATCATCGGAGAAACCTGGCAATGGCTTCTCGCAGGGTAAAGAGGTATCCTGGCAGTAAAAGTAGGTTTTTTTCCAGTGTTTGATGTGTGTATGGAGCCTCAGAGTCGACATCAGGGAGTTTTTTCGCCTCTGGATCGAGACTCCTCCACAAACTAGGAAAGCCTCATCGCCACTCTCTCGGCATGGCTTGCATTGAAAGAGTTCGAGGAACAAAGCTAGGTTGGGAGGAACGCATAGATAGGGTTCACATAAGACTATGAAATGACAGATATTAAGCATGGAATTGGGGCCGATATCGAATACCCGAAGCTTGTAGTGGTCCAGGAGCTCCCGGAAGAAAGGGTGACCCCGGGGGCGGAAACCCCGGATCACATGCTCGACAAAAACTACCACCTCATCTAGGCCAGGTGATGGCCGGGTCTCCTCGCCGGGTATCCTCCAGTGGATCTCAGACCGGGTGGGAAGAACACCCGACTCGGTCAGTTCATCAAGCTTAGCCTTTGTGACAGTCGACTTCGCCCAGTTGGCGGAAATCGACTGACCCGGCTTTGGCTTGCCGGCCGGGTTTTTGCCCTTTGACTTGGCGCTGGCCTTAGGAGCCATGTGTGTAGATCTAAAAGGAGGAAAAATGCAAAGTGTGAATATCTAGAGACCCGGAAACTGCAGCTATTCGATATAATGAGGAGAAGAGAGGGCAAAACAATTAAAATACTTGCAAAGTTTGGCGAATGGATCTAGACGAAATGCATGGGAAAAGTATGAGATTGCAAATGAGGAAACGTGCTAAGGGGCTTAAACGTGAAGTTAGCTAAGTGCGAGCCGCAGAAAGATGTGGAATTAGGAATTGCAAGGGCATGCCAAGTTAATGAGGAATAATGGAAAACTAGAGGGTAAGATTAAATCCAATCTATCCACGTGAAATCGAAATCTGGATCTAAGAGATTGAAGGAACTTACCGGATGGATTGAAGGAGATGCGCGGCGGCGGTGGTTAGCTCGACGGCGGCGGCGCCTTGAGATCTCCGGCGGTTTGCTCATGGGCGTTGCGACGGGGATTGACGGCGGCGTTGCGGGCGCTGACGGTGGCGACCAGGCTGCGGCGGCGCAACTCCGGTGGCGTCCGTGCGGGCGGCGGCGTGGCTCCGCTGGTGCGAGCTCGAGCTAGGGCTCGCGGGCGCAAGGATGGAGTAGAGAGAGAGAGAGGGAGGAGAAATGGCCGGTAGATCTAGGGTTGACCCCTAGAGGCCTATTTATAGGTGCGGGAAGGAAATGCCCTAGGTTTAGGCGGCAAGCGCAAATTTTCGGAGAAAAGTGATCCGGCCCGGATATTCGGCGATAAATATCAAGATACCCGTTACGAGATATCCGGATTGAGATTGAGGTGGATTGCGGGCGCAATATTCGGATTGATTGACAATGGTACAAAGCCGGGTCTTAGCACGTTTTGTTGGAGTGTTGACCCGGAAAATGGTGTTTTGACTTGGGAAAAACCGGGTTACTATATGGACCGCCAATGGAGCAAGGCCTAGCTATTATCAAAGCGTTCTAACCCGGTATTTTATGAACTTGAATGTTTATTGTTTTGCAAGGAATAGCGTGCACTTCATGGTCCATTTCACGAAGCCCAAGCTATTCTGGGGACTACTGATGAGGGGATGATAACCCGGTAGGCTAATGCCAAGGTGAAACCCGGCCCAAAGGAAATCGCGCAAGACCCGGCTCAAGGAGGAGGAGTTTCTCGAAGACCCAATAAGGAGCGTAGGCCTTGTAACCCGTACCTTAGGGGTTAAGATTAGGAAACTTAGGGTTGTGTGCGGTTTCCGGGTAGGATTCCGGGTGTATCTTGTATAGGAAGCCAGGGAGCCGGGTAACATATAAACCGGCTCCTAGGGTTAGAAACACAGAGCTTCACCAGATATTCGAGTATCTTGTAATACGAGAGCTGATAGTTGTAACCCTAGATCGGAGACTCGGCGACATTATTACCAGAGCTACCAGATTGATTGATAGCATGATTTCCCCTGAGCTAAACCCTCTCCCAAACACCATAGTCGATTTCCCCAAAGTAAGTTACCCCTGGTAACGTCTGCCGTGATTATCCCACGACAGAGTATTTTCTCAGCACTTTCGGGGTACGTATAAACACCCTAAGAGTATTAAACAGCTGAATCGTTGCGTCCAATATGGAGATGACTCGTATGTCGACTTTATCTCAAGATGAACTGCAATGACTCGTATGTCCAGTATGGAGATGAATCGTTGCGTCCAGTATGGAGTGAGTGATGTACAAGCAATGCACGCTTTCATCAACGGCATAAAACCCGGCCTCGTACCTTTCATGGTTGGTTCGAAAGAGCACAAAGATCTCGGATCTATGCTCACCACCGCCAATGAGCACGCAACGGCTGAAGACGATATAAGGGTGAGAGGCGGAAACATCGATGCTTTGGTTCAGGCCAAAAAGGCATCTCGCTCTGAAAAGAAGGCAACTCCTGAGGCACAGCCAAAACGCAAAGAAGTAAACTTAACCTTTGCAAAAGACAATGGCAGCAGATGGAAAGGGAGAAACACAGAACCTATCTCCTACTCTAAGGAAGAGTGGGAAAAGATTAAGTCAGAAAACTGTGTCCACCATTCGCAATTTGGGAAGCCTACCCACACCAATGCGCAGTGTTGGCTTAATAAGCACATAAAAGGAGCTGCAGGATCTGGGGATAAGGGAAAGAATTCCAAAAGGAAGTTCAATAAACAAAAGCGAGAAGCTGAAAAAGAGACAACGATTCTGATACTGATGATAAAATCCAGGAGCAGCAGCGAAAAGGCGAACCCAAATTCCCGAGAGTTGAAGAAGAATGTAACTTAACTTTTCTGGCAACTCCCTCGGCCAAATAGGCGAAGTGAACACTTCGAGAAATCAATGTGGTGATACATCCAACACCAAAGTACTTGAAGTAGTCAAATATGCCAATTACCTGGGATCAGTTAGATCATCCCGGAAATATCCCAGAACCCGGCACACATGCTTTGGTAGTAAGCCCTATTGTGCAAAACACTAGGATCAAAAGAGTGCTGATGGATGGAGGATCTAGTATCAACATCTTGTACTTAAGTACACTGAAGCAATTGCATCTCTCCGAGACCCAGCTCAGTCACATCAACGTATATTTCCACGGAATTGTTCCAGGTAGACAAGCACAGTCCCTAGGAGAAATTTCCCTAGATGTTACCTTTGGTAAAAGAGAACACTTCTGCCTGGAAAAGATCTCATTAGAGGTGGTGTCGTTTGAAAGCGTGTATCACGCAGTACTCGGACGTCCGGCTTTCGCCAAGTTTATGGCAAGATCATGCTACATCTAAAACAAGCTCAAGATGTCGGGGCCGAAAGGCAGAGTAATCACCATCTCAGGAGATTTCAAGCTAGAAAGAGGAAATGCCTTGTGCGCTGAACAAGTAATAAGGAAGGAAGAGCTAAATGAACTGGCTAAAGAAGTATCGCCAACAGAAATGCCGGCAGGAAAAGAAAGTCGGAAGCCAGCAGATAACTTCAAAGCCTCGGAGAATACAAAGCAGGTTATCCTGGATCCCAAAGATCCGACAAAATTTGTCGGTGTGGGAATGGGAATGACTCACGCATAGGAAAGTGTGCTCATCAAGTTCCTCCGTGAGAACTTGGATATTTTCACCTGGTGTCCTGCTGACATGCCAGGTGTACCCAGGGAACTTGCTGAGCACCAATTGAAAGTGATTCCAGGATCAAAACCCGTCAAACAACGTCTCTGTCGTTTCGATGGAAGAAGACGGAAGGCTGTTGGCCAGGAAATTATCCGGCGTTTAGCAGTTGACTTTATCCGGGAAGTTCTACATACTGATTGGTCTGCGAACCCAGTATTAGTTCCGAAGAAGGATAGTATTATTCTTAGGATGTGTATAGATTACACCGGTTTGAACAAATTGTGTCCAAAGGATAGGTTCGCGTTACCGGGAATCGATCAAATAATAGATGCCACTGCTGACTCTGAGCTGTAACATCCCAAGTATGAAAAATACCCCTAGAATGTTTGATTCCTTGTTTTATTTCAAGCAATGCATCATGTCATCATTTCATTGCATTGCTTTATTATTGTTTGCATTGTTAATATTTGTTTTGCATCTGTTTTATCTTGTTTTCATAATTCAAACTCAAACAAATTCAAATGGTTGTTTTCATACTTGTTCTGTTACAACTTTTTGAATAAAAATCACCAACAATAACAATCTTTTGGTTCCATGTTTTCCATAGTGATCATTGGGAAAATAATGGTTTTAAATCATTTATTCATTCTCAAACACACTTTAAAATTCAAATGCAAGCACCCAAACAGAACCATTTTGAATTTAGGTTGCTACCAAATGAAACTAGTTCAAAATTGCCTATTTACAATAGGGGTTACCCTATTTAATTAATGGTTTTATTAATGTTTATTAAAATTAACCATTTCACTCAAATTTGGTTCTAATTTCAAAAAGCAACCAAATGTTAAAATTTTGAAAAATGAAAATTGCCAAGTGGTTGCATTTGGCCTAAGGAACTTATCCTAAATTTTTCAAATTTTTCTCTAATCTAAACCCTAAGGTTTTCTTCCTAAAGCATATGCTACAAAAAAAAAACAGTAAAATACAAATAAAAATAAAAAGCAAAAGGAGAGGAGCAGCAGCACTAAAACCAGCCCAGCCCGTTTACTATCCAGCCCAGTACCCCTTCGGCCTGCCAGTCATCTCCTCCTACCTCCGTACAGGAGGTGACGCCATGGAGACAGCGACCTGCCCCTCCTCCTCAGCCATCCGATGGTCCTTTCCCCCTCCTTTATATCTCCTCCTCTCCCCTCCGAGCCAAACCCTAACCCTAGCCCTTCTCCCTCAAGCCGCCACCCTCTCTCTTCTCTCCCATCTTCCTCCTCTCTGTACCCAATTCACTGAACCCTTCTCCTCCCATGGCCGATACTTTGAACCCTTGGCGCCAAGGATGTGGCCTTCTCCGGGGAGCCCTGAGGGCGGGAATGGAAACGGGGTTGCACCCGCTACCCACCCGTGCCATCACCTTTAGCTGGGAGAGCTCGTAGTGGCCGCGCCGTCGCCGCCAAGATGCCGCCGCCTTCCTGCTGTCCGCCCTCGCCTGCTGCGGTATCTGCATCGACGGATCGAAGGTGAGCGCCCACCTCCTCTTCCCCCATCTCGCCTCCTTTCCCTCTCCTTGGCCGCAACCCCACGGCCCTCCGGCGAGCCGGCCACCGCGGCCATCAACCGCCTCCCTACTGCCTCCGATCGCTGCTGATGTTTCCCTGACGAGATGCAGTACGTAGCAATCGGGTTCAGTTAGTTACAGGAAAAAAATACCCGAAACAGCACCTCATACCCCCCCCCGAGTCCCTTCCTTTCACAAGCCACAGCACAGCCCCACTGGTTTGGTTCCCCAGCGCAATGCCAGAGGGGGTGGGTTCGAATCCCACCTCCCACCAATAAATCTTTTATTTTTCTTTGCAATGTTTTGGTACAGAAATTTACCAGAAATCACCAATAGGCCCCTGGCACTTAAAATCTAGCCCTGGAAAATATTTCCTAAGTCCCTAGATCATAAAAAATGGCAGATTTGCACTATTTCTTGTAAATGGCATAATAAATTCATTTTAACTCCAATTCCAACATTTTTTATATGTTTTCAATACCAAATTAAATGTTCCTTTCAAATATAAAATTTGTTTACTGTTTTGAATATTTTAAATTGGTGCAATATTTGAAAACTTGTCAAATTCACTTAAATTTGCAAAATTCATAACTTGCTCATAAAAATTCCAAATTTCACAAACCAAATATGTTTTCCAATCAATTTTTCATGTACTTTCCAAATATAAATTTTGTTTGCTGTTTTGAATAATTTAAATTGCTGAAAACAATTGTTTCTTGTTTATTGCATTTAAAACTGCCAAAATAATAACTTGCTCATTTTAAATCCAATTTCCACAAATGAAATATGTTTTCCATGCAAAATTAAACCACCTTTTCAAATACAAAATTTGTTTCATGTTTTGAATAATTAAAAGTGGTTAAATAATTTAAATCTTATTTAATTCATTTAATATTGCTAAATTTATAACTTGATCAAAACAAATTCTTTTGGGACATATAAAATATGTTTTCAAACCATAAAAGCATAACCTTTTCAAATATGAACTTGGTTTAATGTTTTGATCAAATGAAATTCAATTAACATCCACACTTGAATTAATTCCAATTTAATTCTTGTTTAACTTGTTTAATTCCTAATTAATTTATTTGAAATCCTTTTTCAACAAGTGAAACATGCAATCCACCTAAAATTGTGTGTTCTTTTCAAATATAAACTTTGTTAATTGTTTTGCACACTTTAAACTTGATGAAAACAACAAATGCTTGTGTGACACCTTTAAGAAACCAAAATTCCATAACTTAATAACTGAATTTCTAAACTTGTTAAGCCTTATTTCCATTTGATTCTATTGTTGTTATTTTGCTGTTTTCCTCATCCATGCATCATGCTATTCCACTTTCATATAATGAGTAGTTGTAAAACAATTAATTCAACCATAATTCATGGGCTTCCAGATGCAATCCAATTGCATATGGGTCCATTTAATCCTGTTTCTATCTTGTCAACTAGTTTATTTTGATGCAACCCTTAACTTGACATGCATCATATTTGATTGTGCACAATGCCATGATAATGATTGTTTATCTTTCTGCAATGTTTGTTTGCTTCTTCCCGGATATACGACGACGTTGAGATCGACGATACTTACGACACCCCTTCTAAGGATTTAGCTCAGTACCAGGCTACTGGGTTTTGCAGGCAAGTTATCACTCACATGAACCACTGTGTTCCTTTCAACATTGGTTACCGATACTTTCCGTTGTTCTTTTCTGCTAAGCCTTAGTAGTAGTTGTTCTGTTACGAACCCATCACATGAATCCCTTAAACCTGATATTGCCTCATCTCCCTTCCTACAACCCATTGTTTGAGCCAGTGTCTTACTAGCATGCTTAGGTTGTTTTGCTCGAGTCGGTTACCCGTTACTTTCTGTTATTAGTATTTCTATTATGTTTCTGGGGGCTCGATGTTTAATCAATCAATCATGCTAATGTTGCTATTAATAAAAAATTTGATGATAAGGCACCGGCAGGAGGCCCATGAGAGGTTTTGAAGCCTGCTAGTGTCGACCCTAATAGGAAAAGGGTCTTGTCTACTGATCCATGATGAGCGCACTACCCGCATTTGGGAAGCGAGTATGGGCGCCCCCCTCAACTTGACCTGATTCGCATCTCGTCCAAATCGCCTCATTTAGTTCGTGTGTTCTATTTGCCGCATGCATGTTTTTGCGAGCCCAGGCCAGGGTGGAACTTTTGTAGTCGGCATATAGGGGGACACGTTCTTAGAGTGCTATGAGGGTCCATTTTCTTCTGGGCTCGATTAGCCGTGCGCCCAAGGTGCTTTGGGCTTGATGCGAGGAATGGTTGGTTGTGTAGAGTACCCCGCTTGGTGGGTTTGATTCCCATCTGGCGGGTTATTCTTGAGTGTACGGCCAAATTGGTGCAACCCTGCAGGGATAATCTTCTCGAGAAGCCGTGTTTTCCGCGGTTATGGATTACTTGGTGAAAGTACTGGCTAACAAGTACTCAGGACAACTTAAACATAATGTTCAAACATGGTACACCCCATGATTAATAACTTGACTAGTAATAGGCTTATTGACACAATAATTTGAACCATCATTATTACAACTGTGTGAGTTATCCTCGGATTGCTTCTTTCGATAAGGGGCGAGATCCAGGATGGGTTTGATTGAAGTTATCTTTCAGTTGGTTACAATCCTCGATCTTATCTCCTTTTCTGTTAGCCGGAAGTGGTAGAATCTCTGTAGTTGGTTAGCGCAGCCAGTTGCAGCATATTTTATATCCCCTTCCTTCCGTTGAACCCAAAGCATATGTGCTTGGTGTTGACGGGTTATACTTTGGTGAACTGTGAGTCTTGCTTGCCAGTACGTTTATGTACTGACCCCTTTGGGGCTGTGGTTTACGCAGACGACGTTTCCGAGGATCTACATGGAGGCTACTACGTGGAGTATGACGACGAGACTGCTGACGAGTAGATAGCGGACCCGGGCAGGATCCGAGACTTCGTGGATGGGCTCCGTCTGTTTGTTTCCGGCCTCTTAGGCCTATTTGGTTCTTGTCTGTACTCAGACATGTTGAATGCTTCCGCTGTATTGTAATGATGTATTGTTGGGGCATGTGCCCTCTGAATGATTGTATTTGCTATCTCTGCTCTAATGAGAGCCATTTGCAACTTATTTCAATCTTTTGTGTCGTAGAGATCTGTTGTGATATCACTTGTTAAACGCCGTTGACGTACCATGTGTGTATGGTTTGAAGTACGTCGACGGAAGTGCCTTTGATCTCTAGTGGATAGTTTACATCGACGATGGAATAGCAGGGCTTGTGTTGTCGCGCATAAGCGCAGGCCTACCAGGAAGCTGGGACGTGGGAGCAGTTATGCCCCATAATCCAAGCATCTGCTATCCAGTTCGTACGGTGAGTATCCCCTAGAAATCAGGGTGCGACAAATGGTATCAGAGCCTGTCTGCCTGTAGGATCCCTTTTTACTGGTCGCAGTTGAGTCTAGAAACTATTTTGTAGCTATATAGGAAAAATGAAACGTGAGAGTAGGAATTCTGTTCTTTTTCTTCTTTCCCCACCCACCCACCCCTTTTCTGGTAAGGAAGTGCAACGTTGATTTTTCCTTCTCATCTAAACTTTCAAGTTAGGATTTCACGAATCCTGGTTTCTCTAGGATGGTTATATCTACTAGACCATAGGAATGGAGGTGGTTGTGACATGAATTATCATGTTGCCTACTCATGATTGAGAACGGAGGCGTGTAAGCCCCGGAAGCAGATCCTCTATTCCTTAAGCAGTAGATATTGATCCTTTAGAAGCCCGGATGGGTTTTCCCTAGTACCTCAGGAGTTTTGTTCTCGTTTTCCCCGATGTTGATATCCTGTTCTTCTCAACATCCTTTTCGTCCGTTGAAATCTTGTTGTTGTTTTCCAACTCAATTCTTCTACCGGCGTCTAATCAAAACTTCCTCGTAAACTCTATTCCAGCTAAAGTGTTATTTGATACCGGAGCATCACATTCCTTTATGTCAACAATCTTTCCACAACATACAACCCAATTCTGGTTCCACTAAGCAATCAAAACTCTGTTCACTCCCCGGAATCTCAAATGTTGACTTCCAAGATAAGTAAGAACAATCCAATTCTAATGGGAGGCCACATATTCCTCGTTACTCTCATGTTGCTGATTCTGACATTGATCTCATTTTTTTGGTGTTGGATTGATGTCAATAACCCTGTTCCACCCTCAGTACAGATAATCTATTCTCCAAATGAATCAAATTCTATCCAGCTATACACCCTGGATACAAAAACCTCTCCCTTTACTTGAAAATGTTCCGGTGGTTTCCAAATTCCCTGACGTCTATCCAATGTGCACGATGTGTTTCACGTGTCACAGCTCAAGTGGATCTTCCCAAGAAGTTCCGGACATTTTCTTTTCTCAGTAGGAATCTCGGGGCGCGATTCCTTCAAGGGGGGGGGCGTTTTGTAACATCCCAAGTATGAAAAATACCCCTAGAATGTTTGATTCCTTGTTTTATTTCAAGCAATGCATCATGTCATCATTTCATTGCATTGCTTTATTATTGTTTGCATTGTTAATATTTGTTTTGCATCTGTTTTATCTTGTTTTCATAATTCAAACTCAAACAAATTCAAATGGTTGTTTTCATACTTGTTCTGTTACAACTTTTGAATAAAAATCACCAACAATAACAATCTTTTGGTTCCATGTTTTCCATAGTGATCATTGGGAAAATAATGGTTTTAAATCATTTATTCATTCTCAAACACACTTTAAATTCAAATGCAAGCACCCCAAACAGAACCATTTTGAATTTAGGTTGCTACCAAATGAAACTAGTTCAAAATTGCCTATTTACAATAGGGGTTACCCTATTTAATTAATGGTTTTATTAATGTTTATTAAAATTAACCATTTCACTCAAATTTGGTTCTAATTTCAAAAAGCAACCAAATGTTAAAATTTTGAAAAATGAAAATTGCCAAGTGGTTGCATTTGGCCTAAGGAACTTATCCTAAATTTTTCAAATTTTTCTCTAATCTAAACCCTAAGGTTTTCTTCCTAAAGCATATGCTACAAAAAAAAAACAGTAAAATACAAATAAAAATAAAAAGCAAAAGGAGAGGAGCAGCAGCACTAAAACCAGCCCAGCCCGTTTACTATCCAGCCCAGTACCCCTTCGGCCTGCCAGTCATCTCCTCCTACCTCCGTACAGGAGGTGACGCCATGGAGACAGCGACCTGCCCCTCCTCCTCAGCCATCCGATGGTCCTTTCCCCCTCCTTTATATCTCCTCCTCTCCCCTCCGAGCCAAACCCTAACCCTAGCCCTTCTCCCTCAAGCCGCCACCCTCTCTCTTCTCTCCCATCTTCCTCCTCTCTGTACCCAATTCACTGAACCCTTCTCCTCCCATGGCCGATACTTTGAACCCTTGGCGCCAAGGATGTGGCCTTCTCCGGGGAGCCCTGAGGGCGGGAATGGAAACGGGGTTGCACCCGCTACCCACCCGTGCCATCACCTTTAGCTGGGAGAGCTCGTAGTGGCCGCGCCGTCGCCGCCAAGATGCCGCCGCCTTCCTGCTGTCCGCCCTCGCCTGCTGCGGTATCTGCATCGACGGATCGAAGGTGAGCGCCCACCTCCTCTTCCCCCATCTCGCCTCCTTTCCCTCTCCTTGGCCGCAACCCCACGGCCCTCCGGCGAGCCGGCCACCGCGGCCATCAACCGCCTCCCTACTGCCTCCGATCGCTGCTGATGTTTCCCTGACGAGATGCAGTACGTAGCAATCGGGTTCAGTTAGTTACAGGAAAAAAATACCCGAAACAGCACCTCATACCCCCCCCGAGTCCCTTCCTTTCACAAGCCACAACACAGCCCCACTGGTTTGGTTCCCCAGCGCAATGCCAGAGGGGGTGGGTTCGAATCCCACCTCCCACCAATAAATCTTTTATTTTTCTTTGCAATGTTTTGGTACAGAAATTTACCAGAAATCACCAATAGGCCCCTGGCACTTAAAATCTAGCCCTGGAAAATATTTCCTAAGTCCCTAGATCATAAAAAATGGCAGATTTGCACTATTTCTTGTAAATGGCATAATAAATTCATTTTAACTCCAATTCCAACATTTTTTATATGTTTTCAATACCAAATTAAATGTTCCTTTCAAATATAAAATTTGTTTACTGTTTTGAATATTTTAAATTGGTGCAATATTTGAAAACTTGTCAAATTCACTTAAATTTGCAAAATTCATAACTTGCTCATAAAAATTCCAAATTTCACAAACCAAATATGTTTTCCAATCAATTTTTCATGTACTTTCCAAATATAAATTTTGTTTGCTGTTTTGAATAATTTAAATTGCTGAAAACAATTGTTTCTTGTTTATTGCATTTAAAACTGCCAAAATAATAACTTGCTCATTTTAAATCCAATTTCCACAAATGAAATATGTTTTCCATGCAAAATTAAACCACCTTTTCAAATACAAAATTTGTTTCATGTTTTGAATAATTAAAAGTGGTTAAATAATTTAAATCTTATTTAATTCATTTAATATTGCTAAATTTATAACTTGATCAAAACAAATTCTTTTGGGACATATAAAATATGTTTTCAAACCATAAAAGCATAACCTTTTCAAATATGAACTTGGTTTAATGTTTTGATCAAATGAAATTCAATTAACATCCACACTTGAATTAATTCCAATTTAATTCTTGTTTAACTTGTTTAATTCCTAATTAATTTATTTGAAATCCTTTTTCAACAAGTGAAACATGCAATCCACCTAAAATTGTGTGTTCTTTTCAAATATAAACTTTGTTAATTGTTTTGCACACTTTAAACTTGATGAAAACAACAAATGCTTGTGTGACACCTTTAAGAAACCAAAATTCCATAACTTAATAACTGAATTTCTAAACTTGTTAAGCCTTATTTCCATTTGATTCTATTGTTGTTATTTTGCTGTTTTCCTCATCCATGCATCATGCTAATCCACTTTCATATAATGAGTAGTTGTAAAACAATTAATTCAACCATAATTCATGGGCTTCCAGATGCAATCCAATTGCATATGGGTCCATTTAATCCTGTTTCTATCTTGTCAACTAGTTTATTTTGATGCAACCCTTAACTTGACATGCATCATATTTGATTGTGCACAATGCCATGATAATGATTGTTTATCTTTCTGCAATGTTTGTTTGCTTCTTCCCGGATATACGACGACGTTGAGATCGACGATACTTACGACACCCCTTCTAAGGATTTAGCTCAGTACCAGGCTACTGGGTTTTGCAGGCAAGTTATCACTCACATGAACCACTGTGTTCCTTTCAACATTGGTTAGCGATACTTTCCGTTGTTCTTTTCTGCTAAGCCTTAGTAGTAGTTGTTCTGTTACGAACCCATCACATGAATCCCTTAAACCTGATATTGCCTCATCTCCCTTCCTACAACCCATTGTTTGAGCCAGTGTCTTACTAGCATGCTTAGGTTGTTTTGCTCGAGTCGGTTACCCGTTACTTTCTGTTATTAGTATTTCTATTATGTTTCTGGGGGCTCGATGTTTAATCAATCAATCATGCTAATGTTGCTATTAATAAAAAATTTGATGATAAGGCACCGGCAGGAGGCCCATGAGAGGTTTTGAAGCCTGCTAGTGTCGACCCTAATAGGAAAAGGGTCTTGTCTACTGATCCATGATGAGCGCACTACCCGCATTTGGGAAGCGAGTATGGGCGCCCCCCTCAACTTGACCTGATTCGCATCTCGTCCAAATCGCCTCATTTAGTTCGTGTGTTCTATTTGCCGCATGCATGTTTTTGCGAGCCCAGGCCAGGGTGGAACTTTTGTAGTCGGCATATAGGGGGACACGTTCTTAGAGTGCTATGAGGGTCCATTTTCTTCTGGGCTCGATTAGCCGTGCGCCCAAGGTGCTTTGGGCTTGATGCGAGGAATGGTTGGTTGTGTAGAGTACCCCGCTTGGTGGGTTTGATTCCCATCTGGCGGGTTATTCTTGAGTGTACGGCCAAATTGGTGCAACCCTGCAGGGATAATCTTCTCGAGAAGCCGTGTTTTCCGCGGTTATGGATTACTTGGTGAAAGTACTGGCTAACAAGTACTCAGGACAACTTAAACATAATGTTCAAACATGTTACACCCCATGATTAATAACTTGACTAGTAATAGGCTTATTGACACAATAATTTGAACCATCATTATTACAACTGTGTGAGTTATCCTCGGATTGCTTCTTTGGATAAGGGGCGAGATCCAGGATGGGTTTGATTGAAGTTATCTTTCAGTTGGTTACAATCCTCGATCTTATCTCCTTTTCTGTTAGCCGGAAGTGGTAGAATCTCTGTAGTTGGTTAGCGCAGCCAGTTGCAGCATATTTTATATCCCCTTCCTTCCGTTGAACCCAAAGCATCTGTGCTTGGTGTTGACGGGTTATACTTTGGTGAACTGTGAGTCTTGCTTGCCAGTACGTTTATGTACTGACCCCTTTGGGGCTGTGGTTTACGCAGACGACGTTTCCGAGGATCTACATGGAGGCTACTACGTGGAGTATGACGACGAGACTGCTGACGAGTAGATAGCGGACCCGGGCAGGATCCGAGACTTCGTGGATGGGCTCCGTCTGTTTGTTTCCGGCCTCTTAGGCCTATTTGGTTCTTGTCTGTACTCAGACATGTTGAATGCTTCCGCTGTATTGTAATGATGTATTGTTGGGGCATGTGCCCTCTGAATGATTGTATTTGCTATCTCTGCTCTAATGAGAGCCATTTGCAACTTATTTCAATCTTTTGTGTCGTAGAGATCTGTTGTGATATCACTTGTTAAACGCCGTTGACGTACCATGTGTGTATGGTTTGAAGTACGTCGACGGAAGTGCCTTTGATCTCTAGTGGATAGTTTACATCGACGATGGAATAGCAGGGCTTGTGTTGTCGCGCATAAGCGCAGGCCTACCAGGAAGCTGGGACGTGGGAGCAGTTATGCCCCATAATCCAAGCATCTGCTATCCAGTTCGTACGGTGAGTATCCCCTAGAAATCAGGGTGCGACATGAGCTTTTATGTTTTTTGGATGCTTATTCTGGGTACCATCGAATACGCATGAAAGAAGAAGACCAAATAAAAACTTCTTTCATAACACCCTACAGAACATACTATTACATAACCATGCCTTTTGGCCTGAAGAACGCAAGTGCAACATACCAACGTTGCATGCAAAGATGCTTGAATAGTCAAATTGGAAAAAATGTACACGTTTACGTGGACGATATTGCCGTCTTTTCCAAGGAAAAGGATATACTCCTTGAAGATCTACGAGAAACCTTTGATAATTTACACACTTACAGAATGAAGTTGAATCCATTAAAGTGTGTATTCGGGGTCCCCTCAGGAAAACTTCTGGGTTTTATCGTTTCTCACAGAGGAATAAAAGTAAACTCGGTAAAGATCAAAGAAATCTTAAACATCAAAAAACCTACGTGTCTAAGAGATGTCCAAAGATTGACGGGTTCCGCGGCCGATGTAAGCAGGTTTGTAAGCTGGCATGGTGACAAGGCTCTTCCATTATACAAATTGTTGAAGAAATCCGACAAATTTGAATGGACGGAAGAGGCGGACAAGGCGTTACCCAGTTAAAAGAAACTTTGATGAAAGCTATGGTTTTGGCATCCCCAAAGTACGAAGAACCCATGTTACTGTACCTCACAGCAACTAACGGGGTTATTAGTCCAGTGATAATTGTGGAAAGACGCAAAGACGAACAAAGCATACCAGATCAGCATCCGGTATACCACGTCAGTGAGGTATTTTATGAATCAAAACAAAGGTATCCACATTATCAAAAACTGGCATATGGCGTATTTTTCGCATCCCGGAAACTCCATCATTATTTCCAAGTACATTCTGTAACAGTGGTAAGAAAAGCACCACTAGGGGATGTTATCAACAATGCAGATGCGACAGGACGAGTTGCCAAATGGGGCATTGAGTTGGCCGTATTCGACATTAAGTACCAACCCCGGACGGCAATCAAATCCCAGGTGTTGGCAGATTTTGTAGCCGATTGGACAGCAGCAATGGAAAATACAACAATGCCAGAGTCGGAATATTGGATCATGCATTTCGACGGATCCAAAATGAAAGAACGTGTTGGAGCAGGTGTAGTGATAAAATCTCCAAAAGGTGACATAATGGAATATGTATTGCAAATACACTTCAATGCCAACAACAATGTGGCAGAATACGAAGCATTGCTTCATGGCTTGCATATCACAAAGGAGATAGGTGTCAAAATTATACTTTGTTATGGTGACTCGGACTTGGTGCAGCACCAACTGAACCAAACATGGGATACTAAAAGCCCCATCATGGACGAATATCGGAGAATAGTCGACGAGTTTGCCATTTGTTTCCTTGGATTTGAAGTACTTCACATCAAAAGGGAAGAAAATTGGAACGCGGATGCTTTAGCCCGCATGGGCTCGGAAAGAGTAAAAACTCTACCACCTGGTGTATTCGTCCAACATTTGCATGGACCGTCAATAAACGGCGGAGATGTTGACTATCCTCTAGTTTTCGAGTCAATAGAAGTTTTGCTCGTTAACCCGGATTAGACAATTCCATACTTAAAATTCTTAGTTGATCAGAAGTTCCCGGAGAAGACAAAGTCTTGCAAAGTCAGATAGAACACCGATGCAAAGGATACACGGTAATCAACGGTTGCATGTATAAACGCAGTACTATCGGAATTTTTCAGCGGTGTATTTCGTCGAAAGAAGGACGAGAAAGGTTGCAGGAAATCCATGCAGGATATTGCGGACATCATGCTCAATAAAAAAGCATAGTTAAAAAAGCATTATGTGCAGGGTTTTTCTGGCTCACAGCCAAGACACATGCGGAGCACATAGTGAATACATGTGTCGTATGTTAGTATTACGCCAAGCAGACGAATATGCCAGCTCAAGCACTCAAAACTATCCCCATAACATGGCTATTTGCGGTCTGGGGGCTAAATATGATGGGACCATTCAAAACTGCAAGAGGGGGACTTACACATCTACTCGTTGAAGTGGATAAGTATACCAAGTGGGTGGAAGCAAAACCCATCAAAAAACTTGACGGTGTGACTGCCAGAAATTTCGTTATTGACATAGTCATGCGATACGGTGTTCCACATAGTATAATCACGGATAACGGGACAAATTTCTCTATTGGAGAGTTGGCAAAATATTGCCGACAAACGGGAATTCGCCTAGATCTTAAATCTGTGGCACACCCACGGTCCAATGGACAGGTTGAGCGAATGAATAGTTCAATCCTGCAGGGAATACGCCCAAGACTCGAATCTCCTCTTCACATAGCAGTTGGAGCATGGGTAGAAGAATTACCTTCCGTGCTTTGGAGTATTCGAATGACGCCAAATAGATCAACCGGGAAAATGCCTTTCTTCTTGGTTTATGGTGCAGAAGCAGTGTTTCCTACGGATATGATCCATGATAGCCCAAGAGTGCAATCATACGATAACTCGGATGCCGAACATGCACGACAGGATGTCGTCAATCTCTTAGAAGAAGAACGAGAACTAGTGTTACAAAGATCCGCCATTTATCAGCAAGGGCTACTATGATGTCATAGTCGGAAAATCAAACACCGATCTTTTGAAGAGGCTGATTTGGTGCTAAGATTGGTACAGGACAGAAAACACAAATTAGCCCCAATCTGGGAAGGACCATTTGTCATTAGCAAGGCTATGAAAAATGGGTCATATTACCTTGTAGATATTCGAGACACGGAAGATGACCCAAAAAATCTGAATTGCAAGAGAAAAAGAAACATAGATGTAGAACTAGGAGAGACAAATAGGCCCTGGAGCATCTAGCAGTTACGTCCCTTCTACACTTAGTTCAAATTCTATGTAAACATCTTTGAGATCATGAAATAAAGTTGGATGCTCCAGGATCTTTGAGATCTTGATCAGCTTGAGAAGAAGCTCGGAACTCTGCCAATCCAAGAGCCAGTTGGCTCGCCTCCAGGTCTTTTTGGAGCTTTACAGTCATTCTGTAGAGTTCCGAATTTTCCTTCCGGAGGGTTTCGGCATTGCCAGAGTCCTCAGCAATTAGTTTAACCTTAGCCAAAGAAGTTGATAAGAAAAAGAGGTGAAGAGTTAAAAACTCGAAAAAATACTTAGAAAAAATTCAGAAACAACATTTAGAAAGGAGAAAGCATGTTACCTGTTGTATCCTTCAGTTGTTGCTGTACTGCAGTCAATTCCGAGTCTTTCTCATTAAGTATGCCAAGAAGAGATTTTACCTCTTGGTTCTTAATGGTGAGCTTATCAAAAACTTCCACGTTTATATTTTCCGCGGTTTGCTGAAAAGTGTATAAAGGAAAAGTTTGCTTAGGCAAACAACGAGCAAGCAATGGAAAAAGCATTAAGACAAAAAAAATGGTTTTCTATTAATGCTTGGGGGCTAGAGATATTACGTTGCTCATTCTTTCCAAAACGCTCAAGTTCTCGGCGAATTCCTTGGCGTATTCCATGAAGGTAATCCCCATGTGGTGGAGGCCGTCTTGCATAACCTAGCGAGGCGAGGACACGTAATTATTCCGTATGATAAGTCCGCCTTTTTGCCAAGGTCAAATCAAGGGAGCTCAGGCAAACAAATTTTTGGCCCATGGATGAATGTATCCGTGTTCGTCAAAACAGTCTTCTTGCTTTACCTTAAACTTCTGATCAAAGGTGGGAATTGGCTCCTCCTTTGGAAGATTCTAAGGCCCAGCTTCGTCAGTCGCTGCCCTTTCCCGCACATCCGAGTCGGATGCAATAGGCTGGATGGACTGCAGGGGATACTCCTCCCGAGCAGCCGAGTTTCCCTCTCCAGCAGCCATTGGATTTTCTGGGGCAGTTGTCGGAGATGGCTTGGGTCCCCTTTGGGCGGCAGATTTCAACTTCTTCCCGCCCTTTTCTTTCGAGTGGTACAGGCAAGGCTAGAAAAGAGAGAAGGATCAAAATCCGAGATTCAAATTCCGAGAAAGAAGATATGCAAGAAAAGCAGACAAATATAAAAATTCTGGGTTTTTACCTGGAAGTGGCGACGGGCACACCGTCAAGATCGATAAATGATGCGCGTGATACACGCGTTCGTTGGGAGACCCCAAAAGAAAGGTATGAAGAGCACAGTAGCAAGTTTCTCTTAGAAAGAAACCAATGTTGAATCGACCAGTAGCAAGTTCCAAATATCATCCGAACAAACGTTGGGTATTAAGTTGCAAGCAACAGATAATTGCAGTAAGAAAAGTGTGTAGTGTCAACAATAGCATCATCCTTAGACAAAGCATTGTTGTTTTCTCCCTAATGGCAACAACACATCCTCCATTCGTCACTTTCTGTCACTCGAGCACAAATGCAAATGAGGCATGAACCAACTATCGAGCATAAATACTCCCTCTTGAAGTTACTAGCATCTACTTGGTTAGAGCATCTACTATAACGGAGAGCATGCAAGATCATAAATAACATAAGCATGAAGATAACATGATAGATTGATAATCAAAAGACATAGCATTCAACATTCATCAGATCCGAGCAAACAGAACATGTAGCATTACATAAAGATGATCTTGATCACGTTAGGCAGCTCACAAGATCCAAACATGAGGTACAAAGTGGAGAGAACAACCATCTAGCTACTGCTATGGACCCGTAGTCCCAGGATGAACTACTCACGTATCACTTCGGAGGAGGGCATGGTGATGTAGACCCCTCCGGTGATGGATTTCCCTCCCGGAAGGGTGCCGGGGAGAGCTCCAGAACCCTCCCGATCTCGGGATGAAGATGACGGCGGCCTCGGGTGTTTTTCGGAGGAGAAGTGGGATATCTCTAGGTTTTATGCCTCGGGGGGAATAAATAGGCGAAAGGACAGAGGCGATGGAGGCCTAGGGGCCCCACACCACCCCCTGGCACGGCCAAGGGGGGATGCCTCCCTATGATGTGGGCCCCTGAGGTCCCCCTCCGGGTCTCTTCGGGACTCCGTGGAACCTCCGGGATTTCTAAGACTTTCGACCTTCGAATTTTCCTATTCCAAGAATATTTTCAGAACAACTTTTCTGAGACGAAAAACAGCAGAAAACAGGGAACTGGCTCTGTGGCATCTTGTCAATAGGTTAGTCCGTAAAATCGATAAAAATGACATAAATTGTATAGCAAACATGTGAGAAATAACATGAAAACAACATGGAACATCAGAAATTAGGGATACGATTATGACGTATCAACATCCACAAGCTTAGTTCCTACTCGTCCTCGAGTAGGTAAACGGAGGACGAGTAGGTAAACGATAAAAACACATAATTTCTGGCTAGAAGATTTCTTTTTGCGTTTCCGCCCTCCAGACGGAAAGTTGGCTCTTAGTGCAGCCAATTCGTCGTCAGTGGCAACCTCACTCTCAGGAAGATCCAGAAGCTGAGAAAGAAACCCAGATTAGTATCGAAACATCCGAGAAATGACAAAACTCGGAAAATTCCCCAAAAGACAAAACGCATGCCTTGGGAGCGGGGTTTTTGGCGTGATACGTTTCCCGACTCTCCTCGTATTGGTCACGAGTGGATACGAGCTGGTTCACGCGCTTCTAGAACTCCTTCTTTGATAAGGCACTTTTCGTTGCCCTCGTCGTATCGCATGGGCCCATGTATTCACACATAAGCCGGTTGCTGCGACAAGAAAGAGGCTGGATCCTCCTTCCGAACCAGCATATGATGGTGTCCATGCCTATTAAAGGACGAGTAGAAGAGACAAGTTTTGAAATTCGCCTCTTGATTCTCATCAGGCCTGGAGGCATAACCTGAACTGCGTACAATGCCCAATTGTCTTGGGGCGTGGCCGCGGAATTGACGAAAGCTGAAATGCCTGTTTCCTTTGCAGGAAACGGAACATCCGAATGGCAGAAAAACGAGCCCGTCTAGAATTTGACGGACTCAAAGTTTTGATTTTCGGCAACCAATCCTCCCTATACCTACGGAGGTTGAAAGAAATGGTTCTGCCAGTCGGAAGTACACCCTCGGAGGTGTTGCGTTTACATTAAAACAGTATTGAAAGAAATTCAGGCAGGGTTCTATCCCTAAGTAACCCTCAAAGAGGGTCTGGAATCTGGCTAAATAGAGAATGGAATTAGGCGGAAGGTTGTGGGGCTGGATTTTGTAGTGGTCTAGAACCTGAGAGAAAAACACGGATGGCGGAAAACCCATACCTCTGTTGATATGAGACGCCAGAATTACGCGTTCTCCGGGTTGTGGAGATGGCTCGGTGTCGTCTTCGCCCACCCGTCATTTGTCTTTCAAGACAAATCCGTCCTTCTCCATTGCCGTGAGAAGAGTCGGAACCACATTGCAGTTGCTCCAGTTACCGGCGTTTTCCTCTCTCGCCTCCGGCAGTGACGGAAGCGGCGGCGTGCTCGTCGCCGCGAGCAGAATTTTCCTCCTCCGCAGTGTCATGGAAGGAAGAAGGAGGAGGAGGTGTTGCCGAGGGCAGCGGCATGGTTCCGGTGGCGGGATGCAGATCCCCGCCCGCCGGCTCGCTGGCAGATTCCTCCGACGCGCTCGAAGAAACACGCGGAGGAGTTCCGATGATCGGGTCAAGATCGTTGATGATGTCCTCGAGGTCGACGTCGGTGTTTGCAGGCTCGACGGCGCGGGGAGAGTCCCCGGTGGCCATTTGTGAGTGGCGCGGCCGAGAGTTTGAACCGACGATGTTTTCTCCGGTGAGGGCTCGGGGGCTCGAAGTGCGCGTTTTCTCTGGAACTTGGGCTCGAGGAACTGGGCGCTAGTGTGCTCTGGTGCTCAGATGGCTCGATGAGGAAGAAGGAAGAGGGAGGATAGCCGGAGACCCCGAGGTGGCTATTTATAGCCCGGATGCGCAGAGATTAGCTCCAACGGCTCTTTCAGCCGTTGGATGATTGACGCGTGTAACGCCTGAAATTCCAGGAAACGAGGGAGCGGGGTGATTTTTGCTATCTCCTCGTTTCCCGTGCGAGAATCTGTCAGAGATATGGTTTTCGTCGTTTGACTAAACCCAAACGTCTGTGACATCAGCAGGATTTGATCGCTGGCATCACAAGGTTCCTTCTCTGCGAAGGTTCGTGGGAGAGAAGCCGGATTTCGGTAATCGGAGTTTGGCATTGAAAGTCTTTGTTAAAAGAAGAATCAAGACAAAACCCGACATTCGTGAAAAAGAATACAACTTTACGATGAGCGACAGGATGAAGTCTTAATCCTTCTTGGGGCTATTGTCGGATATATGCAAATTAGGGGTATGTCTGACATTGGCCAAAGGCCGGATTACCAGGGTGGCCCACGGGTAATGGAACACAGTCCATTGGGCGGCCTAGTAAGCTGACGCGTAGGAAGCCAAATTCTAGAAGAACCCGGACTATGGCTCAATCGTGGTCCGGCTTGGAGAAGAAGTTGTATGCCTTACTTTCCAAGGCAAGATACTTACCGTAGTCTTCTAGGTTTCTTTCCTGAAAGCCCTAGTCCGGCTATCTATATAAAGCCGGACGGGAGCAAAGAACAACAACAGATCTCAATTTAGCTAGAAGCCAACTCGTCGAGAAGTTGATCCTCTCCGAGTTAGCGAAACCATACTCACAATTTTACTTTGTATACTTCAGGCTTCAGCCCTGATTTAGTGAGATTGCAGGAGTAGGAACGCCGCCTTAGTTGCGACGTACCGAACTTGGGTAAACCTGGTGTTCTCGTTTACAGTACTTCCACGTTCCGCCCGCGGTTCTACCAGTGAGCTCATGGCACCCCCGTCTATGAACCTTACTACGATGTCTCAACAGTCGGCTCCTCGCCTACGCCGCCCCTGGCGACCAAGGGTGTCCACCTTGCACCAAAGGTGTTCGTCGTTTTCACTGGTAGGGCGCCGACTGTTTTTTTGTCTCTCTTGCTGCCCACCGGTGACCGTTTTCTTATGCCACTTTTATTTCGATAGATGGACAACGACGATGATTTGATGGTACACTTTCTTCTCGAGGAAGAATCCGATATCGACACCTAGGAGGATGAGAACTTTCTTGTTCTTGCTTGTCTTGCACAACTCCTCAACGACGATGATGCCAATAGTGAACCAAAACGAGGAGGCTCCAAGTTTGGGAGGATAAGACCAAGCCGAGGATGAGAATGGAGGGTCATTGCATGCTCTTCGCCGACTATTTTGCCGATGTGCCAAAATTCGATGCAAAGGACTTTCGTCGGAGATTTCGGATGAGCCAAAAAATTGTTCGTTACGTTGGTGCAACATGTGCGGGAGCACGACACCTGGTTCAAGGTGAAGAAAGACGATATGGGGATGGCTGGTTTCTCGTCAATTCAGAAGTGCATTGCTGCTATGAGAATGCTTGCATATGGAGTCCCTGCGACTATCTGCGTACTTCTAAGTCAACGGCTATTAAAACCATGTACACGTTTTGCAAGACGATAGTGGATGTGTTTGGCCCAAACTATTTGAGAGGACCAAATGTAGAAGAAACTGCTCGGATCCTAACAACAAACGAAGTAAGAGGCTTTCCTGACATGCTTGGAAGTATCGATTGCATGCACCGGAGC
The DNA here is from genome assembly GCA_028641055.1 of Alopecurus myosuroides. Lineage (NCBI taxonomy): Eukaryota > Viridiplantae > Streptophyta > Magnoliopsida > Poales > Poaceae > Alopecurus > Alopecurus myosuroides. The sequence goes on along the minus strand of CM054057.1, from coordinate 199,125,432 downwards.
TGGAAGAACTATCCATTTGGTTGAGAATGATTGTACAAAGGGGTCATCGTGGACCTTGTAGCGTGGTCTTTGTGGCTATGGTGGACCATGACACTTGGATTTGGCATGGTTTCTTCGGCATGGCAGGATCTCACAATAACATTTACGTTGTCAAATTTGTTTTCATTGAAATTTGTTGATTTTTATTTCTTAAAATAAGCTCGATGAAATATCAGAACAACGCCAAAGTGGTAGAGTAGCATAAAATAACCAAAGTGACAAAAACAGGCAAACTAAAAAAAAAGTTGATAGGTATTGATCGGTTGGGAACCGCCATTGGTGACCGGCCCATGTTTGTTTGGACGACGTGCGGATGCATTTAGCCTCCGGCCCTGAGATGCTCTAATCTTCTAATTCTTTTTTCAGTGTACCTTTTTTTTTTAAAGTGAATCTTCAGAGGCCGCAGCGAAAATACTCACCACCACTTTGACAAAACGAGGACAGAGGTAGACGATTCGGCGCTTTGGCCCCTTTTGCGTTATTTTCCCTCGGCTCGGGCTTGGGGCGCGGTCCACACTCCACACGCAACGCAACGCAACGCAACGCAACGGGAGACGACAAGATAAATTGGCACCGGTCGTTCGGTCTCTCGCCCCCACAAGCAACGCCCCGCCCCGCCCCACAGGTGGCTTTGCTTCGCTTGCCCGCCTTGCCTGCCTCGTGAGCTGTTTTTGTTCCTGCCCATCCGTCCTCCGGAACAGCAGCGCACGCGCGTCGCCATCCGCATCCACTTTGGTGCTGTGCCTCCAGCCTTCCCCTGGACGTGTCTAGCTCGAACGAGCAACCACCGGCCAGATCGGTTCCATTCCGGTCCGGTCTGTAGAGCTCCTGCTGATCGCCTCTCAACTGTCCGGTGTCACATGGCAACGGAGATCTTCTGCGCTCTGAACGCGGAAACTCCATAAAACTGCCGCAGAGCCTTGCTGCCGGTGAGGCTTGGGACTTGATTTACGATCTGTGCATTTCACTCGGGAGTTTAAGAGGACGGAGGGATGATGCCCACGGACAGACATGAACAGCAAACGAACAACCACCACACCGGAAAACGACATTTCCTCGTGGCACCAACTCAGCAAAAGCCATGCATGCATGCATCGTCCATGGTCCCCTGCCGGCCGCGAGGAGGAGCCACGCCACGTACGCGAGCCCGGGAAACTTTCCCACGCGACAAGGGTGCCTGCCTGCCACCACGAGCCACGGCCCCCCTCACCCACCGGTCAGTCAATCACAGGCGTCCTTCCCTCCCAACTCCCAAGTGGAGCAGCTAAGCTACCATCACCAATTTTGGCCCCAATTTCCTCCCTCCATTTTCGTTTCGAACCGGCACCAGCACACAAGCAGATCGATGGCGATCGACGCAGCTGGCCGGCCGGCCGGTGTGAAGATATATCTGCAATTATGGGGGGCGCCGCCCAGGCCCAGTACGTGACCAAAAACAATTCTGACGAGACTGTGGCCACCCTGGAGATGGAGATGCTGAGGCTGACATGACCTGGAACGGTGTGACTACGAGAAGAAGATAAGGGTTCGGTTCTGTCCAGCCCGACGGGGAACTGGACTGCACCGTCGCGAGAATATACATCAGCACCCGGTTCCAATCCAACACGCCGTTCAAATCCGATGGGGAACGGGGCCATGCGCAGCGCTCGCGTCGCGATCAACAGAACTGGATCGCATTATTCGAATGTACGTATGAATGAGACTCGACTCGACACAAGTCTCGTCGATTAATCACTCTGCGTCTTCGCCTCCTTGTCCTTATCTTAGTCGTAGGGATTAGTTTAGCGGCGCCGTCGCTGTCCGGACTCCTGTCGCGGGCGGGGCAGGTCAGTAGTAACATGAGTTGCCGCATCGCGCGATCTGAAAATCTGGAGCTGGTATAACTGAAAGACTGGGATGCTCACTCAGTCGGCGTTGGTGGCTGCAGCCGGCAGCCGCACCTGACCCGCTTCACCTATCATACCTGCCAGCTCAATTTTATCCTCCAGTGGAGCGCTTCCAAGTTCTCCAACCTGGAGACACACATGACAGGGTGTACCATCTATCCGTTCCGTAATTACGGGCGGATGCAAGGGCTGATCGAAGCATACTAATGCAAGCAGCCTGAAAAAAGGCTCGTCACCACAAAGTCCAAGCAAGCAAGAAAATATAGAGTAACAACGACGCAGCTGACCAGTGGGAGCTGCTGGAGATGATAGCAGGGATCAATTTAATCATGGAGCAGATCAATGTTGAGTACAAGCCAACAAACCTAACAATCTTCTACTACTTTAACCTTAGCCAACCATAGAACGGAACAGTTAGTTGCAAACTTCCATCATACATGATCAAAGGACAGCTACATGGCAGCACAAAGCCAAATAATTTGAACATGAAAAGCAGGGGGGATTAGAGGCTAAAAGAATGGACAGAAGGATCAATCTGAGCATACTCCGCTTTCGCACGCGGAGCTTCTGGTTTTCGAGCACGGTCCAGGATTATCTTCCATCGGCAGAGGTGAACGAGTCTGCAAAGCCTGGAGGCCTCGTCGGGATGCTTGTCTGGGTGTTGTCCAAGCTCGCAAGGAACGAGGAGGTCGCGCCGTCGAAATGGCTGCTGTCTTCGAAGGCCTGCCATTTCTTCAAAGCTTGAGGCAGCGTCATGTCCAGGTCGATACCGTAGCTGTCGTCTGAGTCTGGATCTGTAGGCTTCCACACATCGGAGAGAGTAGAGAGCACATTGACGGCATGACCCATGTCAGGCCTCTGCTGTGGTTCCCTGGCACAGCAGTGACCAGCCAGCTGTGCAACGGTGCTAACGCTGGCAAAGGTCTCCTCGTCAAGGTCAATAGTCAAGTCAATTGCTTTCCGGAAAGTGTCTTGGTTCAGCTGCATTCTCCGGAACCATGTAACTAGGTGCATGCTATCCTCAGGCTGTGTTTCATCAAGCGCCCTGCGTCCAGTGACCAGCTCCATCAAAATGACACCAAAGCTGAAGACGTCAGCTTTTGTGGTTACTCGTCCAGTGACTGCACAAAAATGTCAATGTTAGCTTTTAGTGTTTACACAAACATTGCAAGTAACAGAAATGATCTAGTGTTATAAAATATGCAGACTAATTAGGATAGCATGGCATCACGTTCTTACACTGTAATATATTAACATATTTGTACTTCTTGCATAGCAGAACAGTTTACTCAGAACACTTGAAGAGAACAGTTAATTCAAACCATAAATTGAACCAGTTGGATAAAACTAATACTCCCTCCATGCATTTTTATGAGGCACTTCAATTTTGGTCATGTACATTCTACAATGAGTGAATCTAGACTCATTTTGTATATAAATTCACCCATTTTACTATGTATGTGGTCAAAATTGAGATGGTGTGTAGTGTGCCTTATAAAAGTGGACGGAGGTACTACATTAATATTTGTACTTCTTGCATAAGCAGAACAGTTTACTCAGAGCACTTAAAAGAGAACAGTTAATTCAACCATAAACTGAACCATTTGGACAAAATTAATATAAAATAGGATGTTAACTTCTGATCAAATGGACTAACTCAGGACAGGAGCTCATAAGAGTTGATAACTGAATTGATTGTCCAAAATTATACTATATGTTTTGGTGCACGTTTCAATAGTCTTCAAATTTGTACAGAACCTAAATACCTCTTGTGAACTATTCAGTGATATCAGTCTAAATATTATATGAGAATAAATATTATATGAGAATGAAATGGCAGTCTAAATATAAACTATTCAATGATACTATTTTGGATATGACATAGTTCAAATATTGTGCTTGTTAATTAAGCAAAATAAATATACAATGCTCACCTGCATACTCGGGGGCAAGGTATCCAAAAGTGCCAGCAAGTCTTGTCTCTACTGATACACACTTCCCATCAGATGGAGCAAGCCGCACCAATCCAAAGTCCGCCACCTTTGCCTTCATGTCATCGCCAAGAAGTATATTTGATGGTTTCAAGTCTCTGTGGATGAAGGTTTGCTGTGCAAGGCTGTGCAGGTACTCAACACCTCTTGCAACATCAAGCGCAATGCTCAGTCGCTTCTTCCATTCCAGTGGCTGCTGATTATGTTCTTTCCATTCAAACAGGTGTTGGCTCACTGGCCCCTGTGGCATGTACTCATATACAAGGATCCTCTCGTTTCCATCAAGGCAATAACCAAGCAGTGACACCAGGTTACGATGACGGACCTTGGTCAGCACAGATATCTCCGATTTAAACTCATTTAGCCCCTTGTTACCCATAACACCCGACTCCATTCGCTTCACAGCAATTTTTGTGCCATCATGAAGCTCACCCTTGTAGACGGTGCCAAACCCACCACGACCAAGGATGTTATCCTGACTGAAGTTGTTGGTAACATTACGAAGGACCTGAATCGAAATGACCATATTCCCAGCCTCAACAACATGGATATCACTGGGGCCACTGCTTGCTTGGCCATATGCCTCGCTTGTGGCTCCACCACCATTGGCATTTCCCCCAGCAACTGTGATTTTTACCATATCAGGATCTGACCCTGAGTGCCGGGGATGGATGACCATAGCATGCGGACTCTGCACCCTTCCGGAAGGTTTCTGCTTTCTGTTGTAGCAATACAATCCTAATGCCACAATAAGGCCTAGTCCAGCAATAGCTCCAAAGACAGACCCAACAATGACGCCGACAGAAGATGAACCCTTATTGCTTCCACCACTTCCATCCCCGGGCGAAGTGTCGTTGCTGTTACCACCTGGTGTTGGCACAGGAGCATCCTTGCCAAGGTTTGGGTTGCCATCAGTTTTCAATATCACATTGCTGCGAAACGAAGGGAGTTGCCCATATAGATTGTTATTTGACAGATCAACCAGCTTCAGTGCTGGCAAGTCAGCAAGCTCCTTGGGCACGGTGCCAGTAATGGTGTTGCTTGAAAGAACCAGCGTCTCAAGTGTGACAATCTTACCGACAGATGGCGAGATGACCCCGGTAAGGCCCTTATTGACAAAATTCAGCGATGTGATGTTCCCATTATTACACTCGACGCCGAGGAAACCATTGCATGGGTCATTCCCCTTCCAATCATCTGCAAGCTTGTAGGGATACATGAACCCAGCTGCAACCTCCAGCAGCAGGTTCACACGGGGATCACACGGTTTTCCTGGCTCCTGCAAGCAGAAACTCTGATTATCCGTCATGTCAAGGCTCAGCTGACCAGAAAATATGGGCATTGGTCCCTGCAGACGATTATTGGTCAGGTTCAACATCTTGAGAGACTTGAGGTTAACGAGACTGTCAGGCACCGGTCCAGTGAGCTTGTTGTCGCGCAGTTTCAAATCATAAAGGTTGGTAAACCCGGAGAAGTCCGGCAAGGGCCCGGTGAAGTCATTGGAGTGCAGCCAGAGCTGCCCTGCCTCAGTCATGTTGGTGATGAAGCTAATCGAGCCGCTCAACTTGGGGCTCCCTTGCTGGCTGTTGAGCCAGAGATCCTTAACCGATGCGAGAGACCCCGGCACGGGACCGGACAGCTTGTTCATTGCTACATGGAAGAGCCGGAGCGACGAGATGGCGCCGAGGAATTCCGGGAGCTCCCCGGTGAGGTTGACGCTGTTGGCGGAGAAGTTGGCGAGGGACTCGCAGAACTGGAGGTCAGCGGGTATGGACCATGGCGCGAGAGGGTTGTTGTCGAGCGAGACGTCGCTGAGCGCGCCTAGCCCCTTGAAGAAGTCCGGAGGGATGGAGGTGAAGCCGTTGTCGTCGAGGAGGATGAACTGGAGCGAAGCGAGGCCGGCGAGCGAGGGCAGCGGGCCGGTGAGCGCGTTGCGGAAGACCTCGAGGCGCCTGAGCTCGGTGAGGTTGCGGACCTCGGGCGCCAGCGTCCCCGTCAGGCCTTTCGCCCCGACCTGGATGGCGATGACGCGGCCGTCCGAGTCGCAGGTCACGCCGGGCCACGGCTTGCAGGGGTCGGCGGTGTCCCATCCGAGGGCCTTGTCGGCGCCGAGCGCCATGGCGACCGCCCGCATCGCGTCCGCGTCCTGCGCCGAGGCCACCGCCGCCGCCGTGGCGCCGAGGGCCGCCAGCAGCACGGCTAGGGCAAGGAGGAGGCCGGCGCGCCGCCGCCGCCGCGCGGTGGATACGGTGGGGGACTGCATTGCGCTGTTGGGGGGAGGGGAGGGGAGATGCGGAAGGGGGGAAGAGAGAGGAGTAAGTTTCGGGTTGGAGACGAAGATTTAACTGAAGAGAGAGAAGCGACGAGCGCCGGGCACATGGGCGGAGAGAAGGGCCGGTGGCACATGCGCGGGGCCCACCTCCGCGGAGCGCCGATTTAGGGTTCCAGACGCGCGAAATGACGGCACTACCCCTCACCTCACGGCAAGGTTTCGAACCCGGTCTCTATGGCAGGTCCCAAATTCCGTGTACGAACCGCGAGGTGGGGCCGCGGCCGGGGGCGGGGCTAGGATAGGAAATCTGGAATGGCGCACCAAAAGGCGGGTTTGTGATGCGCGTTCTGTGCTGGAGCGGAGCTGGACGCGGGGCCCACGGCGCAGCGTCACAGGTTTTCTGTTTCGGGTCTGGGGCAGCGGGAAGGGGGAAGGAGGAGAGAGAAACCAGAAAAGGAAAGAGAGAATCCGAGACGGCTGTCCGTGCCCAACCGTGTCTGGGCGCGGGCCCGCGCCGTCAGTGTGCCGCTGTGATCTGTACGTAGTGTACGCTGGCCGCGGTGCCGCGTCTGGCAATCAATGTGCGCGGGGAGGCGGGATATTCTGCGGCTACGATACGATCCCGCGCCCGCGGCGCCGTGCCTAGGCGGTGGTGTGGCCCGGGCCGGAGAAAAACTGTGATCCGTGAGAGACGACGGCCGGCCCACGCTCGCCGAAGGCTGCGACGCTGCAGGCTTTTTGGGCGGTACTACACGAAAGCGCTTTTCTTCACGGCTTGTTCCGTTTCTGTCTTTTTGGTTTCCTTTTTCGAATTTCCCTTTCCTTTTTGACGGCGATGGCGCTCGGGGAAAGAAACAACCTCGGCTTCGCTGGCGACGGTCTGGACCTGGCCGCGACGTATCTGTCTGTCCCGTAATTACGCGTCGCCGTTTTTACATACAGCTGGGAGAAAATAACGCAGGAAATCAATCCGATAATGGGAAAGGAATGCCTGGGGCCGGAGTTTATTTGGCTGGCACACAGTATCGTCCACGGGTGACGCGGTGACAGCATGCACACGTAGCGGGTCAAGTGGAAACTCGTCGAAGCGAGGAGAGGGCGGCAGGCATTCAAGAGCCAGAGACAAGGATGACTGGAGCGGGCGGCTCGTCACGCGACATGTTCGCTCGCGTGCACGCCTGTTTTACCTGTCTCGCTTCATCACCAGTAGTCCCCCTCCCCTAGCGCTAGCCCCCGATGGTTGATGCACGGGCGTTTGCGATCAGAGACAGCGTAACCGGTGACTGCATCAGTAACATGTACAGAGCCGTTACGACCGAGACAAATTTGCAGTTGACCGCATCAGTAGCACTGGTCACTGGAGTAGTTTACCGCAGAGTCAGTGAAGTAACAATGTCATGGTTTTTTGTTTTGTTTTTTCCGGAAACCACCGACTCGGTCGCACACGCGGGGAAGCAATTCTCATTTTGTTTTTTTCCTCCTCCAAACAGGCTAGTCGTCGTCTTCCTATTTCAGAAAAGTTCTTAAGAAAATATTATCGTAAAAGACTGAAAATTCACGGAGATCTTTTTTACCCGGAACGAAGACGGTGTCCAAATGAGAGATGAAACGGAGAGAGGGGGCCGAGGAGGGTGTCAGACGCGCCCGCCCTAGGCCGCGCCTGGTGGGCCCGTAGGTGCCTCGAGCACCGCCTCACGTCCCTCATTCGCTTATAAATTGCTTTTAACCCTAAAACTAACGGGGCGGAGTTATTTTTTTACGAAACATATAGAGAGCCGTCGTCACCTCGAAAGTCCAATTTAGTGCTTCTGGAGTCCTGCTCCAGCACCCTGCCGGAGAGGGGGATCATCGCCGGAGGCCTCGAAATCGCCATGATCGCCTCCGGACAAATGTGTGATTAGTTCATCTCGGGACTACGGGTTCATAGTAGTAGCTAGATGATTGTTATCTCCACTATACCTCCATGTTTAGAGTCTCGTGAGTTGCCTCACATGATCGATACTACCGTTACGTAATTGTGCATGTTGTGTTTGTTGAGATCCGATGAACCGTGAGATTATGATTATTTTGTTCATGTCAATATGAGATGTTTCACTTATATTTTTAGAGAGTTTAATCTTGTCTTGCCATGCTCTCCGGTGTTTATGATTACCTTGGCAACGTAGTTTTTTTTTTACCTCCAAGAGAGGGTTCATATGCTAGATGGTAAGTTCATGTTTCCTTGTTGCCTGCGCTCGAGTGACAAAAATGTGTGGGGAGGATGTGTTGTTGTCACTAGGGAGAAAACAAAGGTGTTCTTGTTTACGGATGGGGACCACTGCTTACATTACGGATAGATCTTAATGCATTTGTCAACATAGCAATCACTTCGTTGCTGCAACTTAATACCAAGCGGTTTGCTGGATAGCTTTCTTGAGATGGACTTCTAGATATCGATGTATGCTGGATAGCAATCCATATGTCTTTACGTAATGCCTACAATGTTAGAACCCATGAATTTTATCTTGTCATAATACTATTGTTATACGTTCATGATTTGTCAATTTCCTAGCTGTAGTTTGTTCACCCCAACATGTTTTTTTCTTTGGAGAGACACCACTAGCAAACCTATGGTCTCCGGTTCTATTTTTCTCATATTGCAAAACTTTTTTTAAGCACTTTCATAATTGTTTCCTCGTTGTTCCGTTTTTACTTTTATTGTTTTCCAAAACTCTATACGTTTAATTCTCCTATTTTCAGCAAGACCAGAAAATTGACAACCTTTCGAAAAGTTTGGGCAAGAGAGAGTTTGTGTTTGTGTGTAGGCTCCACGCTTCGTCAACATCACTTTTTCTGGCGTCGTTGATAAAGCAACCTTCTTCAATACTACGAAGTCCTATTGGTTCGATAACTCTGATTCTATACTAGGGAAAACTTACTATAGACTACAATATACCTTCCGCTTGGGGTCTGCCAAAAAGTGTGTGATCAAGTCATTATCAAGTAATTTTCTAGCGATGTTGTCGGAGATTTCTAGCTTGCTTCAAGGGGAGTCTCACACTTCCACTCTCTTTCTTTTGTTTTGTTCTTACTTATTTTACTCTTGTTTGGTCTTGTTTTCACTTTATCAAAAAAGCAAAAAAAAAACAGTTCTCTATTTTCTAGTATTTTACTTGTTTTGTTAGTTTGTTGTTGCTTTTATGGCTACCAATGGTTAATTTCTTTGAAACTAGATCTCATTGGCAAGGTGGGTACATGGAATATCAACGAAAATATTATAAGGAATACATCTTGTCTCAAAAAGGGAAATATTTATGGATACATAAAAATAAAATGGATAGCTATGCTAGAAACTTGTGCTACATATATGATATATCTTCTTGTTGTGATAAATCTTGCTGCTATGTGGACTTTAAACACCTTCATTTCCAATGTGCTCGTAATGATAATAAAATCATATCCTCTTATTCTTTGGGAAATTATGACTTCTATGATGTGGAACAAATTGAAGAATTTATTGCTTGCATGTGTGCTATTGAAACTGATTCTTTGCTTAGAAATAAAAATGATGCTTCTTACAAATCTGATTTTTTTGCTATACTTGAATATTAACATTATGCTTATGATCACAATGGCTATATTATTAAATATCTTAATTGATTATCTCCCCCCAAAGGAAGAGACTAATGGTTTACAGGAGCTTTTGCAAGAAGAAATTGTTGAAACTGGAAGCTCAGTGGATGAAAAAGAGTAGGTGAGTGACAAACAAAAGGAGGAAGAATGGAGTAGATACCCGTGTTTACCTTCTAATGAGAGTAACTCTTTAACTAATGATATAAGTACTTTATTTGATTGCACTCCATGTCTACCAAGGAGGGTGAGTGCTATATTGATGAATGTGATGATCCTATTGATTCTTTTAATATATCCCTTTTTGATGAAATTGATGCTTTGATATACTTGTGACCATGATGTCCCTATGAATGAAACTTGTGAGAATGATGTTGCTACTGTTATTTATGATAATCCTCTATTTGTTCCAACTATTGATATGCATGATAATGAGAAAGTTTGTTTAGAAAATTTATATGATGATGCTCTAGATGATGGTCTTATGTTACTTAATAATACAAATTATAATGCTACTGAAATTGGGATTGGAGAGGTCTTGAATTTAGCTAGAAGGATTCTCATATCTTTGGAGAGTGATCAATCATTTTGTTATAATATTTCTAAAAGTGGGTTCGAAGAGGCCATGATTTTTAAGTTTGAGCACACTATTTTGGAGCTTGATATGAGTTATGTGCTTTTAGATCATGACATACATGATTTGTGTGATAGTTATATTGTTGAGTTTGTTCATAATTATACTGAAAAATATTATGAGAGAGGAAAATATGGTTATAGTATTTTTCATGTTACTAAAATACCTCTCTTTATGTTGAAACTTTTGAAGTTGTTCTTGTTTTTATCTCCTAAGATAGTTTCTTTATGCTTTCACGATTTATTTATTTACAAGATTCCTATGCATACGAAGTGGGTTAGACTTAAATGTGTTTCATATTTTATTCTTGTTGCTCTTTTTTGCTGTAATTTATATTTCTTATGTGAGCATTGATGACCCACAAGTATAGGTGTCGGGGGGCTACCCCCGAGTAGGGTAAAGACAGGGGGTAAAGGCAGCTTACCGAAGAGAGGTTTGGTCGAGTAGCCGACTACCTGGTACTCGGTACCCGGTCGACTGCTACTCGGTCTCACCTCAAGATGACCAGAAGGAGATATCAATCAAGTTCTACCCTTTCGAGTAGAAGAGTTGGCCCGAGTACAATTGGCGGGAACAATTGGCGGGAACCTACTCGGGCCAGAAAGTCAAAGAAGCCGTTCTGACACAGGATCCCGCGTATCCTGGGTCCGTACTTGGCAGCATTCGAACTACTGTTCATCTGGGACCGGCCTGCCTGACAGTGACAGCATGGAAGCAGGCCGTGGCAGGATAAGGGGGGCCTACTCTGTGCCTAGGTACAGTGATACCAGTCTGTCCCCTAGTTTTGCCCAACGACTTTACGGAAGCAGCCAAGATTAGGAACCAAAGCTGTCAGCGGGTACTCGGAGAAAGGACGATGTGCACACTATGTCGACACTTGTCTAGATTTGGACGTATCCGGCTGGGCACCATGTATATAAGGTGCCCCGCCGCCTCCTGCGCGAGGGATCTGGCTCCACGCTCATTCTAGAACCCTAGAAACCCTAAGTTCTTGACCTAGCCCTACTCGGAGAGGAGAGAGAGGCTACTCGGTAGAGATACCATTTGTACTGTGGCTACTCGGAGAGACATCATAATACATAGAGAAAGGCAGGAGTAGGGGTTTTACCTCCTCACGAGGGCCCTGAACCTGGGTACATCGTGTTGTTTGTGCTGTGTGGATCTTACCTCACGCGGCTACTCGTCGCGTGATCCCTCCCCGGACACCTCCAGCGTCCATCGTCCCCACATCTTTAGCCATCCTATGGCATCTGCCGTGACACCACAACGACAGTTGGCGCCCACCGTGGGGCAACCAGCGGCGCTGGCTGGAGTTTCTGTTCGGACGGGATCTTCTTCGGCGGAGCGCGTAGTTTGTGGCCTTGTCCACAGATTCGGCTCCTTCGACTTCGTCACTGACAACGCCGGCTGTTTCGGCGGCATGGCCATGCCCGAGGGCGGCTCGGTGATCTCCTTCGGCTCTCACCTCGTCTACGTCTCCACCGTCGTCAACAGCGCCTACCCCGAGCTGGTGCATGACGCGGAGGATCCTCCCGCGGTGGTTGCTGCTCGCGGAAGGCCTGCATGCAAGTCTGCATGCTGCGCTGAGGTGATGGTGACGGGTTTGGCGGCAAACACTGGCGCAGCTGCTACTGGTGCTGCGGCCGTCGTCGAGGAGGTTGACGACCCGCCTGCTGGTGGCAGGAATCACCGGCCCTACAAGAAGGAGAGCAACTTGCCACCTTCCACGTCTACGGTCATCCCCGCGTCTGCTGCGCGAACTGGTATGCCGACTCCCACCGACATCGAGCTCCTAGCCGCGAGGGAGCAGCTCGAGCGGCAACGCCAGGAGCTGCTTGCCGAGCAGGCGGAGTTGGAGAAGATCAGGCTTGAGCTGAGTTTAGACCAGCTCGAGTACAACAAGGCTCACGGCTTCACGCCGGTCGCCAGGAGGCCCAGCAGAGTAGGCGCTACGCGGCGCAACCTGGGTGTCGAGATGGCGACAGTCGCGGAGGTGCCCGCGCAGTCCGCCACCGCGAACACCTTCACAAGGCCAAGGTACAGCACACCCGCCAAGACGCTCAGAGCTGCACAGGCCGTGGCTGCCGAGTTGCCGCGCCTGGATGGAGAGGCGCGTCTCAGGCAGCAGGAGAGGCTCAACGAGTTGGTGTTGGAGGCCGCTAGGCAGAACGAGGAGTTCCGGAAGGCTAACCCGGGAGCTGGAGCTTCGCAGGTGGTTCACTCGCACGCGGCTAGATCTAACGATCAGGCCTCGTCTCCGCATCCCAGCCGCGAGAAGAGCCGCAGCGGGCGCTCGGGTAGAGACAGGCAAATGCATGTGTATGACCCGGCTGCTGCCGCGAAACAGGTTGCTGTGCCGCAGCAGCCCGGGCAGGAACACAACGCTGCAAGAGCAGGCTCTCAAGCCCATCAAGCTCAAAGCCGTGCCCGAGAAGCCGCGCGTCCGGGTACTTCTCGGCAACCCGCAGCTCAGCCTACTCGGCAGAGGCAGCAGCCGTGCCTAGTGGCACCAGTCGCCAACCCGGAGGAGCAGCCCGCAGCTATGCAGGTGGATAGGTATGATGATGGCTACTCGGCTATGGAGATGGCTGGTTATGACATCCATGACCGTGTCGGTGAGCGTGTGTTGGCGCCTGGAGATGCAAGGCACCAGCTGGACCGTATCAGCTTGTCGGCGCGGCTTGAGAGCACGGGTCCTCCTGGCCCCGAGTGCTTTGGCCCGCGCATCATGAACGAGCCTTCCGTGAAGGGCTTCCAGCTCGCAAGAGGCACCAAGAGCTACAATGGTAGCACCAAGCCTGAAGATTGGCTCAATGACTATGTCACCGCGGTTCATATCGCGAATGGCAACAGGAGATGGGCGGTGCGCTATGTGCCGCAGATGCTAGAAGGTCCAGCTCGCACTTGGCTCAACAACTTGCCCAAGAACAGCATTAACTGCTGGCTGGACTTCTCGGATGCCTTCATCAGCAACTTCACGAGTACATACAAGAGGCCGAATAGGCCACAGCAGCTGTCGGCTTGCAGGCAGCGAGAAGACGAGACGGACCGCGAGTACCTTACTCGGTGGAGCACCTTGAGGAACACTTGTGAAGGTGTGAATGAAGCACAGGCCATCACTTGGTTTGCGCAGGGTTGCCGACATGGCAGTATGCTTTGGCAGAGATTGCAGAGGGAGATGCCGAACACCCTGGCCGAGACCATCAAGATTGCGGATCAGTACGCACTCGGTGATCCTACTCAGCCACTGATGGACTCCTCTGAGCCGAGAAGAAACTTCAACAGCAACAAGCGCAACGAGTTCCGCAACAAGCGCCGAGTAGATACTCGGTATGATCCTGAAGAGGTGAATGCAGTGAATGTTGGAGGTGGTGGTGGCCAAAGGCAGAAACCTGCTGGAGCCTACGGGCAGAACCAGAATCAGGGCCAAGGCAACAAGAAGCCATTTCGCGCCTCTCAGTCGGGTAGCGGGAACTCCGAGCAGCCGAAGAAGTTTGTCTTTGACGACATGAAGGATGGCCCATGCAGCTTTCACACTCATCATCCCTCGAGGCCTGCGAACCATACTACTCGGCAGTGCGAGTGGTGGGATGTGATTAAGAGTGATGGCTTGCCTCCTCCTCCTCCTCTGCCAGCCGCCAATGCTACTGTTCAGCCTACTCGCGCACCCGCAACTCGGCCGCCAGTGTACCCGAGAAGAGAGAATGTCAACCAGGTGGCTTTAGGAGCCAACCGGAACTTCAACAATGAGAGATACCGCAACAACAACAACAACTACAACCGCAACAACAACAACAGAGGCAACAACAACTATCAGGGCAACAACAATGGCAACAATGGCAACAACGGGGGCAATGGCTCCAACCAGTACCAAGAGCACCATGAGAGCTATATGATCTTCACTTCTGAGGCAGTCGACAAGCAATCACAGCACAGGCGGGCCATGGAGGTCAATGCAGTGATTCCGGCTGTCCCTCACTACATGTATTGGTGTGACCAGGAGATCAGGTGGAGTCGGGCAGATCATCCCAAGGTGATGCCCAATCCGGGCACCTACGCTTTGGTGCTGGATCCTACCTTCCTGGGTCCCGAGAAGAATGTGAGGTTCAGCAAGGTGCTAATCGACAACGGCAGCAGCATCAACATTGTGTACAAGGACACACTCGAGAAGCTTGGCCTGGCCGAGAACATGATGCTGCCCAGCAAGACCACCTTCCACGGCATTGTGCCCGGGATCTCATGCAACCCGATTGGCCGAGTGTGGATTGATGTGCTATTCGGTACCCGGGAGAACTGCCGCACAGAGCGCCTGCAGTTTGAAGTGGTGGATCATCAGAGCCCCTATCATGCTCTACTCGGCAGGCCTGCGCTGAGCAAGTTTATGGCCTCTACACATGTGGCTTATCTAAAGATGAAGATCCCTGGTCCCAATGGCATCATCACCATCTCGGGAGATTACAAGAAGTCCATGGAGTGTGCCTCTGCTAGCTCCCAGCTGGCGGAATCGATGGTGATCGCTGCCGAGAAGAAGAAGATGTACGAGGTGGTGGCCATGACTCAGTCCGCACAAGCTGGCGCACAAGGTGTGCCGAGTACCCAGCATGGTACTGCTTTCCAAGCTGCCAAAGAGACCAAGACAATCCAGGTTGACCCCGAGTTCCCGGAGCGCGTGGTCATCATTGGTGCCGGGTTGGCGGAGAAATAGGAAAGCGCGCTCATCCACTTCCTCCGTGAGAATCGGGATGTGTTCGCCTGGACCAATGAAGATCTACCAGGAGTCCCGAGGGAGTTGGTTGAGCACTCTTTGCATGTGTGTCCTGACGCCAAGCCCGTGAAGCAGGCTTTGCGCCGTTTCGGAGATGAGAGAAGGAAGGCCATCGGTGATCAGATCACCAAGCTGCTGATAAGTAACTTCATCATGGAAGTGCTGCATCCGGATTGGTTAGCCAACCCGGTCATGGTCGAGAAGAAAAAGGAAGATCCCAAGGCTGCCACTGCATGGCGCATGTGTGTCGACTACACCGACTTGAACAAGGCATGCCCCAAGGATCCTTTCCCGCTACCTCGCATCGATCAGGTGATCGATTCCACTGCCGGTTGTGAACTGTTGTCTTTCATAGATGCCTACTCTGGTTTCCACCAGATTGCACTCAACCCTGCTGATCAAATAAAGACTGCTTTCATTACCCCGTATGGGGCTTATTGCTATCGTGTCATGTGTTTTGGCTTGAGGAATGCGGGTGCAACCTATCAGAGATGCATGCAGAAATGCTTGCACGACCAGCTCGGCAAGAATGTGCAGGTGTACGTAGATGACATTGTCATCAAAACGAATAAAACACATACTCTGCTTGCCGACCTGGAGGAAACCTTTGCTAACCTACGCAAGTACAAAATGAAACTGAATCCGAGTAAGTGCACCTTTGGGGTACCAGCTGGAAAGCTACTCGGTTTTCTGGTTTCTAGTCGGGGCATTGAAGCCAATCCTTCTAAGATAAAAGCTATTGAGAGCATGTCTTTACCGAGATCACTGAAAGATGTGCAGAAGTTCACGGGTTGTCTGGCATCTCTGAGCCGTTTTCTGGGCCGAATGGGCGAGAAGGCTCTGCCTCTATATCAGCTGATGAAGAAAAGTGACAAGTTCGTCTGGACTCCGCAAGCGGACGTGGCATTCAATGAGCTAAAAGCAATACTGGCTAGTGCTCCCGTCTTGGCTAGTCCGCTACCCAAGGAGCCTATGCTGTTGTACATTGCTGCGACTAACCGAGTAGTCAGCGTGGTGATAGTGGTGGAGCGAGAAGAAGAAGGCAAGAGTGTGCAGCGCCCAGTCTATTATCTCAGTGAAGTGCTGTCCAGTTCCAAGCAAAACTATCCGCACTACCAGAAGATGACATATGGTGTGTATCTGGGCGCCAGGAAGCTGAAACATTACTTCCAGGAGCACCCCATCACCGTTGTGAGTTCTGCTCCCATCTCGGATATCATGGGTAACAAGGAGGCGAGTGGCAGAGTAGCCAAGTGGGCGATAGAGCTAGCCGCGTACGCTCCCGCGTATGCGAGAAGAGAAGCAATCAAGTCTCAGGTCCTGGCAGAGTTTCTTGTGGACTGGGCCGAGATGCAGTATGAACCTCCTGCTCCAGTTTCCAATTATTGGAGGATGCATTTCGATGGCTCGAAAGTGAAGGAGGGTCTTGGTGCTGGTGTCGTGCTCACGTCGCCCAAGCGGGATCAACTCAAGTACGTGCTGCAGATTCATTTCAAGGCATCCAACAATGTAGCCGAGTACGAGGCAGTGGTGCATGGTTTGCGAGTAGCAAAGGAGGTTGGTGTGCAGCGCATTATATGCTATGGTGATTCAGATCTGGTGGTGCAGCAAGTCTCGGGTACCTGGGATGCGTTGGATGCCAACATGGCATCGTATCGTTTCTTGGTGCAGTCAATGACTGGGTTTTTCGAAGGCTGTGAGTTCCAGCACATTCACCGAGCAGAGAACGAAGCAGCAGACGAGCTATCCAAGTTGGGATCTTCTCGGCAGTCCATCCCGGCAGGGATTGCCTTGGAGCATTTGAGGAAGCCATCCATCAAGCCTTCCCCCAACTCGGAATCCATCTTTGTTCCTTCTCTGCCAAGTGAAGAATCTGACCCAATGGAGATTGACTGGGAGAGTGCTGCAAGGAACCCGGGGACTGCCGTCCTCTACTCGGGGACTGCCATTCCCTACTCGGGGACTGCCGTTCCCTACTCGGGGACTGCCACTCCCTACTCGGGGACTGCCGTTCCCTACTCGGGGACTGCCACTCCCTACTCGGGGACTGCCACTCCTTACTCGGGGACTGCCACTCCTTACTCGGGGACTGCTGCCCTCAACCCAGAAGCTGTCGCATTCATTGAAGAAGTTCTCGCCAATCGGTCTGGGCTGCAAAGAAGCGCTCCTACTCCTCCTGTGCAACCGCAAGAGCCTATCCCAATGGAACTGGACGAACCAGTGTTTCCCATACGGGAGACACCGAGTTGGGCTATGCCCATATTATCCTTTCTAAGGGACGGCACTTTACCTGAAGATGAGGTGACTGCGAGGCAGATTCAGAGAAGATCCAAGGGCTACACTATAGTCCGAGATGTGCTGCACAAGAGAAGTGCCACTGGCGTGCTGCAACGTTGTGTGAGCCCAGAAGAGGGAGAAGAAATTCTGGTGGAGATACATCAAGGGGAATGTGGGCATCACGCCTCTTCTCGGGCATTGGTCAAGAAAGCTTTTCGGCATGGCTTCTACTGGCTCACTGCACTGCAGCAAGCTGAAGATATTGTGAGGAAGTGCAACGGATGCCAGATGTTCGCAAGTAAGATTCACATGCCTGCTTCCGAGTTGAAGACAATTCCTATCACATGGCCATTTGCTGTTTGGTGCTTGGATATGGTTGGTCCCTTCAAGCCGGCTAAAGGCAATATGACACATATTTTGGTCATGGTGGACAAGTTCACCAAGTGGATTGAGGTGAAACCTATTCGGAAGTGCGATGGGGTCACAGCTGTGAAGTTTGTGAAGGATGTGATCATGAGATATGGCTACCCGCACAGTATCATCACCGACAACGGCACCAACTTTGCAGAGGGGGCAATGGTGCGATTCTGCAGAGATAAGCATATCCGACTAGACGTTGCGTCAGTCGCGCACCCTGCCTCCAATGGGCAAGTTGAGAGAGCAAATGGGATGGTACTGGCAGGCATAAAGCCAAGGCTGATTGAGCCATTGCTGAAAACACCTGGGTGTTGGCTAGAAGAGTTGCCAGCGGTGTTGTGGAGTCTAAGGACTACCCCTAACCGGTCAACCGGCTACACGCCATTCTTCTTGGTATACGGGGCTGAGGCCGTGTTGCCAATAGACTTAGAGCATGACTCCCCCCGAGTAGCCCTCTACACTGAGGTGGAGGCGAGAGAAGCTCGAGAAGACGACGTTGACCTGCTTGAAGAAGCAAGAGAGCTGACTCTGTCACGTTCGGCTATCTACCAGCAAAACCTGCGGCGTTATCATAGCCGAAAGGTGAACCCAAGGGTTTTCCGAGAAGGAGACATGGTCCTTAGGCTTGTGCAGCGCACGGCCGGGATGCACAAGTTGTCTCCTCCATGGGAAGGGCCTTTCATTGTGAGCAAAGCGCTGCACAATGATGCGTACTACCTTGTAGATGTGCGTCCTTCGCAGGCGAACAGGGCAGATAAAGCTGGAGAGGAAACCAAGCGCCCTTGGAATGTAGCCCTACTTCGTCGTTTTCATTCGTGAGCAAGGATGTGTATGTACCCTCTTATCCGAGTTGAAATTCTACTCTGCAATCTGAAATTGTTCTCGGGGACTGCCCTCGTCCAAAGTTGCTTTAAGTGTTTTTACTCGGCTTGGTCCTTTGTCTATTCGGTTGCTCCACTTCAGAACTCATAAGTGCATTGAGTACTGTGTTTAAACCTATATGCCAACTCTTCGACTCTGCTGCTGTCCGAAACCCGGCTTCATGGCAAGCAAGAGAACAAGCAAAAGGTCAATGAGCACACGAAAATCGCTAAGGAAGAAAGAGTGCAGGAACCGAGTAGATTGTTTGTTACTTTTGTTCCCTGTTTTCGTCTTCTCGGCTAAGTGGTGGGCTGCGTTACCATGATTGTTTCTAGCGGCTAAGTATTTGCAGCCCTACTACTTGATTCTTGTGACTCGAATACCAAAAAAGCGACAAGTCGCGGGTAGAGCAGAGATGAAAAGATAGGGTGAATGAGAAATGCAACTCGGGGACTCGCATGGAAACGCAACTCGGCATCAAGCCAGCGTCGTTCAAGTTGATTAATGTCGAAATAAACAGAGTGGGCATAAAAACTGAGTAGCAAGCAAAACAAAGATAGTCTATTACATCTGCTCCCGGCATCCCGGGGATCTGATAAGTGTTCGAGTTGAAAGAGAGTGCAGGTTGCTTCAAGATGAGGAGGCAGTGTTCTCAGTGCTGGCCTTGGCTGCTGTTTCTTCGGCGGCGGTCTTGGCAGCAGCTTCTTCGGTGGCGGTCGTGGCAGCTGTTTCTTCGGTGCTGGCATGGGTGGCATCCGTTTCCGTCTGGACGGTGGCGGATTCCTTCATCTCGGCATCACCCTGGGTGGCCGCCTGCTCAGAAGTGGCCGTGGCCACCGAGACGAGTCCTGGAGCCGAAGAGGAGCCTGAAGCCTGGCCAGGAGGGGGCACCGTGTCATCGAGAGCAGCACCTGAGGAGGTGCCAAAGTCGAGTGCGGCGGTGTCGATGTGGGCGTACTCGTCCTCATCGCTACTCGCGACGGCGACGTTCTTCCCCTTCCCGGCCTTGCCCTCAGGAGATTCGAAGAGGCCTTCCAAGTCGGATTCTACTTCGTCGTCCTCTTCCTCTTCCTCTTCGTACTCGGTGTCGGGCTCGGGGAGGCCCTCGATGAAGGTCTCCGTCTCAGCGCACTCCGCGACCTCGTAGGCGACCTGCTTGCGTGTGGCCACGCAGTCGGGATCTACCTCCCACTTGGAATTATTGCGCTTCCCGCGGATGAGCTGCATGTTGAGGTTTTCATACCAGGATGCTATGCAGAGAAGCATCACGTCCGCACCGGCCCGGGCTCCCGAAGCACGCCACTTTTTCAACTCTTTCTTCACATTCTTCAGCTTGAAGGCTAGGCCCTTCATGGTGGTTGGCTGAAGATCATGAGGCCAAAACAGCCTGTGGAGCTCAAAGCCCTCGTGCACCAAGTCAGTTCCGACGCCAGCCAGCTGTTCGAAATAGCCTCTGAGCACCAGCAAGCTGTCCTCAATCTCGGCTCTGGTATCTGCTGCCTCACCTTTTGCAAGGCGAGCTGCTTTGGCCTTGGCCACCGTAGGCGCAGAAGGGGAGTCAAGATGAGGCCAGATCTCTGAAATAGCATGTGGTAACTTCAGAACCGAGAAGAGAAGAACCGAGTAGAGGAAAGCCGAGAAGAAATACGACCGAGAAGAAGAGAAGCAGCGAAGAAAAGACTTACCGGACAGTTCGTTGCGCAGCCGCTGCAGCTGGGTCTTCCAGGACTCTTCGTTGGCTATGTGCTTTTCTTGGATCAGGCGCAAGGAATCCATCTGAGCGAAGAGATCAGCGTTGGTCTTCTTTAGAGTTTCGCATTCCTGCTCAAGGGCCCTCTCCTTGGCTCTGAAAGTGGTCTCGGCCTTGGCCTTCTCGGCGATTGCTCTGTCCCTGTCAGCGCCAATGTTGATGGCATCCTGGAGTGCCTTTTGCAACTGGAGTTGCAGCTTCTCGGTCTCGGTGGTGTGATCCTTCAGTAACACAGCGGCCTGGTTGGACAGTTGGTTCTGCACCTCCGCTGGTTTGACACAATCTTGGTGTGCCTCAGCAAACAACTTGTGATCTTCTGCGAAGAGCCAGACAAGGTTAATAGAGAAGCAGCGAAGAAACAGGTTCAAGATCAAACCGAGTGAACAACAAACTCACCCTCCAGCCTTTTGATGGTGGCTTCGGCGTTCTTCACGAAAGTGCGGCATTTCTCGTGCTCTTCAGCTAGGCTCTTCAATTTCTCTACAAAGTAGAAAAGGTTAGCGCAAAAGAAAGCATAAGCGAGCGTAAACAAAAAACGCATGAATCGCACAGCTAAAAGCGTACCTTGCAATTCAGCCAGCTGCTGGGTGCTGTCGTTGGCGTTCTTGCTGGCTGCCTCTGCAGCTGCCTTTTCCTTCTCTAAAGCAGCAATTCGCCTCCTGGCGATAGAGTGGTTCCAGAGAAGATGGCGGTATAGGTTGGTCCGCTTCAGGACGCTATCCTGAGAAGCGAGAAGAAGCAAGTTAAAAAAAAGCAGAGTAGATTCAACCCGAGTAGGAGGCTACTCGGAGAGTATCCACCTACTCGGCTAGAATCTCGGGGACTGGGAGTGATGGAAAGGAGCAGAAAGGCGAATAGAAGAGAAGAAAATTCAACTCGGAAAAGATAAGGAAAACTTACTGCGTAGGCCTGCTCGATGTCCTCGGCATTCTTGCGATGCAGGAACATCTTGGCTGCGAGTGTCGCGGTCTCGGTGGAGACGGACATGGGATTGCGTCCCAGGTCAACCTTGTTCCAGTCCACGCGCATGTGGTCGATGCCGCCAAGGCTAAGACCGTGCCACTTCTCCACGCCGAGAACCTTGCTATCCCATTTGGCGTCGATGAAGCCAATGGTGTCCAGTACCTGCTCAAGGCCTTTTGAAGTTATTGGTTTGTCTTGGACTCCACGAGAAGCGATGTTGACAGATTGGGGTCGGCTTGGATCTGGAGGAGGGGAGTTCATGGCTACAACCTTCCTTCCCCTCTGGATAGCTAAAGCTTTGTCCTTGGGAGGAAAGCCGATTGAGTGCTGATGGCTAACCTCAATCATGTACTCCGGGTAGCAAGGCTGGCCAGCAGCGCAAGCATCAGCTGAGAGCGCGGAGGGAATCGGGCCAGACTCGTGGATCACGAGTGCTCCACCTGAGGCTGGTAGCGGCACTTGGTCTCTGGACCGCTTCTTCGTCCTTTCCTTCTCGGGATCTTCAGTTTTCTTCCCGTCAGCTTTGGCCTTCGCCTTCTCGGCGGCTTCCTTCTCGGCCTTGGCTCTCTCAGCAGCTTCCTTCTCAGCCTTGGCCTTCTCGGCGGCTTCCTCCTCGGCCTTGGCCTTCTCAGCAGCTTCCTTCTCGGCTGCCCTTCTGTCAACCTCATCCTTCAGAGCATCCAGGGCTCGCTGCCTGGTTACTCGCCCGGCAGGAGGGCTGGATGTATCCTTGGTCTGCGGCGGCGAGGAGGAGTTTGGCGGTGTAGGGCCTTGCACAGTGGGTGGCACCACGGATCCATCGCTTTGTGCAGCTCCTGGCTGGGTGCTACTCGGTGCGCCGCCCGGCTGCACGCTGCTCAATGGATAAGCATCTCTCGTGGTGGCATCCGTGGTGGTGGTGTCTTCTACTCGCTGCTCGGTAGCGAGATTCTCTTGTGCAGCAGCCCCTGTGGTGGGCTGCTCTTGCTCTGCTTCAGGCCGCTCGGCGGCGGTGTTGTCTTGCATCTCTTGATCTTGGTTCTCCTCGGCATTGCTAGCCGGAGGAGAAGGGGGTCTCTCATCGTGGACGGTAGTGTCCTGTGCTGCTGGTTCTGATTCTGCTTCTGGAGCATCAGCAGTCTGTGCGTGGGCAGCAGCAACGTCGGCGGGGTCGTCCTCATCATCATCCAGATTGACCAGAGGTACTGATTTTTCCTTAGTGTGGTCAGACGCGAGAGCTGCGTTCGCGTCCATAGGAGGTCTGCAGAGAAAGGGAAATCACAAATTAGAAGAAGATTGGGGAAAATAGCACAGCGCGAGAAGGGAGGCGACCGAGAAGAGGGCTTACGCGGTGGTGCACTTGAGCTCTCGTCTGGACCTCTTCACGACCACCTTCTTCTCGGCGGGCTTCTTCCTCTTGGCAGGAGGCGCTGGTGCTCCGCTACCAGTCCGTTTGCGGGTCTCAGGAGCGGCGACGGACAGAGGCTTGACGACTAGGGGCGCATCGCCCTCGTTCTCGTCTTCGTCCTCGTCGTCCTTTTCCGCGGCAACTTCATCTGAGAATCCAAGAGAAAAGAGGAAAGAATCAGAAACAGCAAACGAGGGACTGGTGCTTCTCGGAAGCAAACAGAATGAAAGTGTAGTTACCATCAAAGTCTTCATCAGACCAGGTGCGGAGAGCGTCACGCTTGTCAGTAGTGGGGGAGCGAGAGAGGTTGGACTGCTCCGCGGCATCGAGAGAGGGCACATCGTCCTCCTCACGATCAGGAGACCAGTTGCCCTCAAAAACCTCGCAGCTCTCGATTATCTGGCGAGTGAGAACCTGAAAAACAGAGAAGGATCACAGACTAGCCGAGTACCAGGAAGGAATTCTACTCGGATAGGCGTGCAGGTGCAAAGCACACAAAGCCTAGGCGGTTTACTAAACATTCTACCCGGATAGGCGTGCAAACACAAAGCATACTAAGCCTAAGCATGTTTGCTGAAAGGTCTTACTCGGAAGGGCGTGCAGGTATAAAGCACATCGAGCCTAAGAGTTGTTCTCGAGTAGGCTATCCGACAAGGCGTGCAAGCACGAAGCACATTAAGCCTACGCAATTCGGCTAGGTACCCTACTCGGTGCAGAAGATGATCGCTACTCGCGGCAGGAGGAGGAATTAACTACTCGGAAAGTAAATGCAGAGAGCAAAGTAAGAAAGGCGTACCCGCTCAATTGGCTTTGTACGGCTGTACGGGACGAACCCGTATTGCCAGTGGTCGCCAAGATTTGTTGTCAAGATGTTCCTTGCGTGCCAGGGAACATCGATGTTGTCGATCTCGATGGTGGTTGTCCTGGTGCAGTCGCGGGGGCCTCCCATGTAACACATGAGATGGCAGCGCTCCTGCAAGGGCAGCACTCGGCGCTGGATCCAGCAAGCCACCGGATCGTCATTCTTGAGGCCCTGCGCCTTCAGCCAGCCGAGTCTATTCTCCATCTCGATGGCGTCCTCGTCATTGACGGGCTTGTCCTTCCAGTACATCCCGATTGGAGCGCGATTGCTCCAAACGGGCAAGTTGATTCGATCGTCCACCTGGGCTCCTTCCGCGGCGGCAACGTTCTTGACGTAGAGGAACGTCTTCTGCCACAGCTTGACGGAGTCCAGCCCCTTGATGCGGGGGTGGTTCGTCCCGGACCGCTGCACCATCATGGCGCAGGCGGTGTCGGTGGCGCGGGCGACGCCCGCGGAGTCCTTCTTCCCGGTGGATTGCTGGCGCAAGTGGAAGTACCTGAGCCACGTCTCCCACGTGGGCCGGATGCCGAGGAAGGCCTCGCAGACCACGGCGTGGTAGGCGAGGAAGACGACGGCATTGGGGGGCAGATGGTGCATCTGGATGCCGAAATGATTGAGGAACTTCCGCAGGAAATCGGAGGCGGGCAATCCGAACCCGCGCTCAAAATGCGACAGGAAGACGACGCGCTCTCCTTCCCGCGAGGATGGCACGATTTCACCGCCTGGCGCCCGGCACTCCACGCCGGGAGGGACTCGCCTGGTATTGACGAGCCAGGCGCAATCTTCCGCGGTGACGGAGGAGCCGGCCCAGCCAGCTTTGGCCATTGCTGCGGGTGGAAGGAGTGGAAGATTTCGAGGGGAGTTGGTTGGGGGATTGAGTCCGCGGCGGCGCGAAAGCTTGCACGGCGGCGGAGAGCTCGGTGGCGGAGAAGAGCAGGAGACGAAGAAGGAATAGTGCAAGGGAAGGGGAAAAGGAAGTTACCGGCGGGGGTATTTATATCTCCTCCGCGAGTTTACCGTTACCGTCGTGGAAGTGGGATCGATTGTGGCGTGTGGTGGATCCTGTGGCCGGCTAGAAACGCACACAAGCGCCGGTTGCGCGCGTAATGGCCGCAGTTGATCCCACCACCGAATCGTGGCCTATAACTACACTTGATGGGACATGACGGCCGGTGGGCCCACTGCGTAAAAACTGGACGCGTGGCAGGTCGTGTCCTGGGCAACGAAACGACGAGGTCGTGGATGCTTGACACGTGTGCAGTTGCTGCGCGAAGGGCTGGATTGTGCTCTGTGCCGCAGAGGCTCAATCTAAGAAATTTCTCTAAGTCTTTTTACTCGGTTACAGAGTAGAAAGCAAGTGCTACTCGGAAAAGAGGAAACTCAAGGTACTTTCCAGATAGCTACTCGGAGGTTCTACTCGGCATCTTGAGGTTCAAGGGCTGAGATGCAAAGGCTGGTTTTAAGCTGGCAGAGCCTAGTGAACAAGTTCGCAAGACTCAACCAGCTTCGGGGACTGCTGTCGGGGGGCTACCCCCGAGTAGGGTAAAGACAGGGGGTAAAGGCAGCTTACCGAAGAGAGGTTTGGTCGAGTAGCCGACTACCTGGTACTCGGTACCCGGTCGACTGCTACTCGGTCTCACCTCAAGATGACCAGAAGGAGATATCAATCAAGTTCTACCCTTTCGAGTAGAAGAGTTGGCCCGAGTACAATTGGCGGGAACAATTGGCGGGAACCTACTCGGGCCAGAAAGTCAAAGGAGCCGTTCTGACACAGGATCCCGCGTATCCTGGGTCCGTACTTGGCAGCATTCGAACTACTGTTCATCTGGGACCGGCCTGCCTGACAGTGACAGCATGGAAGCAGGCCGTGGCAGGATAAGGGGGGCCTACTCTGTGCCTAGGTACAGTGATACCAGTCTGTCCCCTAGTTTTGCCCAACGACTTTACGGAAGCAGCCAAGATTAGGAACCAAAGCTGTCAGCGGGTACTCGGAGAAAGGACGATGTGCACACTATGTCGACACTTGTCTAGATTTGGACGTATCCGGCTGGGCACCATGTATATAAGGTGCCCCGCCGCCTCCTGCGCGAGGGATCTGGCTCCACGCTCATTCTAGAACCCTAGAAACCCTAAGTTCTTGACCTAGCCCTACTCGGAGAGGAGAGAGAGGCTACTCGGTAGAGATACCATTTGTACTGTGGCTACTCGGAGAGACATCATAATACATAGAGAAAGGCAGGAGTAGGGGTTTTACCTCCTCACGAGGGCCCTGAACCTGGGTACATCGTGTTGTTTGTGCTGTGTGGATCTTACCTCACGCGGCTACTCGTCGCGTGATCCCTCCCCGGACACCTCCAGCGTCCATCGTCCCCACATCTTTAGCCATCCTATGGCATCTGCCGTGACACCACAACGACAATAGGGGATCGCAACAGTCTTCGAGGGAAGTAAAACCCAAATTTATTGATTTGACACAAGGGGTGCCAAAGAATATTTGTGAGCCTTAACAAGTGAGTTGTCAATTCACTTGCACCTGAAAGTACTTTTGTTCGCAGTGGTTTATCAGCAGAAACAGTTTTATAGTAGCAGCAACAGTGAAATAATAACAGCAGTAGTATTAAAACAACAGCAGTAGTGATTGAAGTAAACAACGGATTAAATACTGTAGGCATAGGGATGGATGAGCGGGTGTTACATGAATAAGAAAATTCTAATAATGATCATGCCAGGGGCATTGCAGATAAATAAGATAAAGAATCCAAGCACTAAGTAACCATAGGCATGTGTTCCGTAAATTGTCGTACATGCTCACAATGAGAACTTGCACAACATCTTTTGTCCTACCAGCCCGTTTTCAGCGGGGCCTCAAGGGAACTACTGGAAACCCCCGCCCGTGACCTTCTTCTCGGCGCCCGCGCCGTCAAAGGCTGCCGGAGTAATGGCGTGGCGGCCGCCCAGTGCATGCGCCCCAGTCAAAGGCTGCCGGCGTAATGGCGTGGCGGCCGGCCAGTGCATGCATGGCGGGGGGGGGGGGGGGCAGCGGTGACACGTGCGGCGCAGGGATTGGCCCGTCATGCTATAAAAAGGGCGCTCGCCCCTCGCCGTTCTCCCATTCTCGCTTCCTCCTCCTCGTCGTTCTCCCATTCTCGCCTCCTCCTCCTCGCCACCCTCGCCGTACCTAGCAACGATGCCTCGCCTCTGGGATGCGTGGCCCGACAGTGACGAGGAGGAACAGCAGCCGGCGCAGGAGGTGGCGCCCGAGCAGCCGCCGGCGCAGGGAGTGGTGGCGCCCGAGCAGCAGCCCGCCCAGGAAGAGTTGGCGCCCGAGCAGCCGGCGCAGGCTGCCCGGCACTGGAGGAGGGAGAGGAGGAGGCAGCCGGTGTGGCCGGAGCAGCACGCTGCCTACCACTCCTTCGAGACCGCGCGGAACGAGGGAGCGTTCCACCAGGTCCTCGGCGGCCTCGAGCAGGCGGCGGCAGCGGCGGAGGCTGCCGCCGTTCGGGCATCTCTGGAGACCCACCGGAGGGAAGAGGCGGAGCGCGAGGTGCACCGGCAGCTGGCCGAAAACGCTGCGTCGGCCGAGCAGCAGGTCCTCATCGTGCAGTACGAGGCCGACTGGCGGCAGGTGGCGCTGCAGAGCAAGCGGCGCAACCGCCAGCCCTCCGAGCAGGCGTAGCTGCACCGGCTGCGGGTGCAAGGCCGGGCGGAGCGGCGCTGGCTCGCCATGGCGGCGAAGGATGACGGCGAAGCTGGCCCCTCCAACCGGCTCGCCATGGTGGCGAAGGATGACCGCGAGGAGGATGACGATGAAGACGACGACGCCTAGAATAGTCGCCGACGTAGATTTATTTTCGCACTGTTTAGTTTATTTCTCGACGTTTTAGTTTAAATTTGCGTTGAAATTGTACGAACTTTGCCTGAAATCAATAAAATGCGCCGAGTTTCAAATCGTGTTTTTTTTGGCCGAAACTTGGGCTCGGGGAGCGATTGGGAAGCCTGCCCCCCCAGGTTCCAGATTAGCGCCGTTTGGCCCCGCGGCGGCCCCAAAACGGCGGCGTTTTGGGCCCTGGGGGGGCGCAACGGCTGGAGATACCCTAATGTTTTTATAACCAAATTGTACCAACTAAATGAGTCATACAAGCAAATAAAATGTATTACAACCAAAAGAGCCCACATATGCTCAACCAAATCATTTTGAATCTACCTGTGAAGATTCCTATCACGCATGTCACGATGAAATTCGGCGAATTCTTTAAATAATATCACTCTAGGCTGGGTCTCAACCAGCTCGCTCCCGAACTCCCAATCTAGTATGTCGTCAATGAATACAACGACAAATTTATCAAGAAATTCCCTGAACACTTTGTTCATCATATTCATGAAATAGGATGGGGCATTGGTTAAACCGAAAGACGTCACTATGTATTCGTAAGAACCATATCGAGTGATGAAGGTTGTCTTAGGTATATCAAACTCCCTAATCTTTAGTTGAAAATATCCAGTTCGAAGATCAATCTTGGAAAACACACATGCTCCCTCCAACTGGTCAAACAGATCGTTGATTTTTGCCAAAGGGTATTTGTTCTTGATAGTCACTTCATTCACTGAACGGTAGTCCATTACCAATGGCTGACTCTTATCCTTCTTCTCCACGAAGAGAACCGGGGCTCCCCATGGTGATGAACTCTCCCGAATGAAACCTTTGCCTAGTTGTTCTTCTAGTTGTTTCTTAAGCTCCTTTAGTTCGTTTGTGGACATTGGGTAAGGTCTCTTTGCTATGGGGCCCGTGCCTGGTAGTAGATCAATAAAAAACTCAACATCTCTGTCTGGTGGCATTCCTGGTAATTCTTCGGGGAAAACATCGGGGTATTCCCTTACTATTGGTACTTGATCTGAGCTAACCCCCTTAAGAGAATTCAGCCTGACCCCTTTAAGTTCCATTTTGGATTTGAATCTAATCCTTCTTCCTTCTGGGGTGGTAAGTGAGATAGCTCTATCAACACAGTCGATGACTCCTCCAAAATTTGTCATCCAATCCATGCCTAGAATAACATCTAGACCCTGTGATTCTAGTACTACCAGATGGGTTGGAAATTTATACCTTTCAGTTTCTAGGATGAGATCTCTACATCCAGTATTGACAAACATCTCTCCTCCTGGAGAACTCACACTAATGGTTCTTCCTATGGTTTCAGTGATTAACCCATTTTTGTTTACAAAAACTCTTGATATGAATGAATGTGATGCTACAGTATCAAATAAAACCAATGCTGGAAAGGAGTTGAGTAGGAACGTACCAATCACAGCATCAGGCTCATCCATCACTTCTTCCACATTCACGTGGTTCACGTGTCCCTTCTGAAATGGGTTTGGCTTGGCATTTTCATAAACTTTCCTTTTTGGGCACTTGTGTGCAAAATGCCATATCTTCTTACATTTGTAGCATGTCGCCTGCGAAAGATCTCTCCTCACCTCAGGGTTGTGGCGTTGATGTTCATTGTTGTTATTATGCCCATTATTGTTGTTTCCTTTGAATCCTCCATTATTTCCCCTGTACCCACTGAAAGTGCATTTGCATCTTTGATCTCTCTTAGGTTTTGGAGTTGACAACAACACCACTAAGCATCTAACAGTGTGTCAAGTATTTCAGGTAATATCAAATAGACGCCAAAAAGGTGAAGAGATTTACAAGACAAAGCCACCAAGATACATATGGTCCAGCGGTAGTACCGGGCGTGGCAGCGGTAGTGCCGCGCCCAGTACCGCCAGGATAAAATTGCGTAGTGCATCCAGCGGTACTGGCTCGGTAGTATCGCTGAATTAATATCTATCTTGAGCAAAACCTTGCTCAGCGGTAGTACCGCTACTGGCTGGCGGTAGTACCGCTCCCTACAGGAAGCGGTAGTACCGCCCTCAGTACCGGCCCTTGTACTGCTGGCTAAGTTTTGCTCTCTGTATCGCACGGTACTAGAGCGGTAGTGACCTAGTACTACCGCCAGCCACTTCGAATTTATTCGAATATAGTGGCCAGCGGTAGTACCGGTGTGCACTCGCGTTAGTACCTCTGCTGGAGTACCACGGTACTTTAGCAGCAGTTCCGCCAGCGCCCTGCGACTGGGTCTCCCTAGTACCGCGTGCATACCCAGGTAGCGGTAGTACCGTTGGCTCCAGCGGTAGTACCGCCAGGCACGAAAAGTGTCAAAACGGCTAGTTTGGGAAGGGGGCTATAAATACACATCCCCTTCTTCCCCAAGAGGTTGCTCACTCCAGCATTTAAGTCAAGCATTTATTGAGCCTTCAAAGTTAGATCTCTCCCAATCCCTCCACCCAAACTCGTTGATACTCGGAGGATTGAAGGAGAAGGCCCAGATCTACATCTTCACCGACTCGTTCTTCATTTCCCCCTCTCTAGCTCGAGGGGTCTAGCCTAGGGTTTCCTCTTGTGGAGAACCTAGGCATATTGCTACTTGTTGGTGATTCAAGGATTGTTGGGAACCCCCAATTTGGTTGTGGGTGTGTGCCCCAAGTTGTTTGTAAAGGATTCGATTCCCGCCTCAGAGGGGATCAATAGTGGAAGGTGAACTAGGCCTTTGTGGCGGGGTTCATCGGAGAATAGGGTGAGGCCTTTGTGGCGTTGAGTAGGCCTTCGTGGCGAGCTCACACCCCTCCAACGAGACGTACTCCCTTAACAAGGAGGAACTCGGGATTACATCGTGTCTCCGTGTGCTTCACTTTGGTTACCTCGTTCCCTTGCTCCCTTTACTTACTTGCATTGTGATTATTGTTACCCTTGTCATATAGGTAAATTCACCGTAGTCGCATTATCTAGAGAATTTACCTTTGTGTCAAGCCTGATTGTTAAAGAAAAAAAATTGGTCGTAGCACCTATTCACCCCTCTCTAGGTGCCCATACTTTACTTTCAATTGGTATCAGAGCCTCGGCTCTTCTATCGGGCTTAACCGCCTAAGAGTTTAAGTATGGGTGAAGATTCAGACGCCGAAGGTTCCATGGCTAAGGTGACCATGGATGATCTCAATGAGTTGAGAAATTCATTGACCTCATCCATAGACACCAAATTCAATGAGTTGCGCCAAGCCTTGGCGGAACTGCTCAAAGCCAAAGGACCGGAGGTCGCCAAATCTACACCTCCGGAACTAATCCGGAGGGCGCCAAGAAAGGGATAGATGGTGATCCATCTAAAAATGCTTCCGCCGAAAACTCCACCGAGAAGGGCACGAATGGAGATGGAGAATATCACTTTGTCAAAGGACAATATTCTCCCGATCCCCCCGTCCCTCATCCTCATATAATCCCTAGGGGAGATCCACCTAAAATTGATGCCTTTTCTTTTCGTGAATGGCAATATTACATGGAGACTCACTTGAACTCTTCTTGTATATAGCTTTGGAGGTTCACTCGTGATGGATACAAACCTCATGACCCCAAGAACCCTACAAGAAGGGAAGCCGTAGATTGTCAACCCAACTACACCGCCTTGTCAATTCTTCAACAAGCCGTGGGTCCTAACCACATGC
Source organism: Alopecurus myosuroides (assembly GCA_028641055.1). Classification (NCBI taxonomy): domain Eukaryota; kingdom Viridiplantae; phylum Streptophyta; class Magnoliopsida; order Poales; family Poaceae; genus Alopecurus; species Alopecurus myosuroides. The sequence continues at coordinate 199,094,183 of CM054057.1, read as the reverse complement.
CGCATCTTCAACAATATTTCACCGCCAAGGAAACATGGGACACTCTTGTCATCATGTTTGTGGGCAATGAGAGTATGCAAAGGAATAGATATGAGGCCTTGACCAATGAGGCTGAAGGGTTCTATATGCATGATGGAGAGGACCATGTAGACATGTACCGGAGACTCAAAACTCTTGCCACCGCCTTCTCAAATGTCGGTGCCAAGTACATTGATGATGCTTGGATCAAGAGGAAGTACATGATTGCCCTAATGCCATTTGAGGGCGCGGACTTGAAGAGCATTCAAGGAAGACATGATTTCTCTTCCATGACCTCAACTCAAGTGATGCAAGAAATGTGCCCCTATCAAGTGCAAACCAAGAATGCTCTTGACAACCGTGCTAGGGCCATTGGAATGCACAAAGGGGCATCGGTTGCTTTGAAGGCCAAGGTTGTGTCAAGAGAGGTTGAGGTTGAAGAAGAAGGAGAAGAGGCGTTGCCTCCCTTGAAGGAACGAGACTATGATCCCGTGCTAAAGGATCTCATTGCTCTCACCGTGCAAAAGTTTTGGAGGAATCTGTCGCACCCGGACTTCTAGGGGATACTCACAGTCCGTTAAACAGTAGATAAATGGCTTACGGGGCATACCGGCACCCGCATCTCAATATGAGCAGGCCAACACGCAAACGTGTGACAACCATTCTCTACTATTCATCGTCTGCGCAAACCATCCCATAGAAATCGAGACACTTCCATTGACGTACTCCATAACATACACACATGGTACGTCAACGGCATTTGAACAAGTGATATCACAACAGATCTCTACGACACAAAAGATTGAAATAAGTTGCAAATAGCTCTCACTAGAGCAGAGAATAGCAAATACAATCATCTAGAGGACACATGTCCCAACATATCATCATTACATCACAGCGGAAGCATTCAACATGTCTGAGTACAGACAAGAACCAAATAGGCCTAAGAGGCCGGAAACGAAAAGACGGAGCCCATCCACGAAGTCTCGGATCCTGCCCGGGTCCGCTATCTACTCGTCAGCAGTCTCGTCAAACTCCACGTAGTAGCCACCATGGTGATCCTCGGAAACGTAGTCTGCGGAAACCACAGCCCCAAAGGGGTCAGTACATAAACGTACTGGCAAGCAAGACTCACATTTCACCAAAGTGTAACCCGTCAACACCAAGCACAGATGCTTTGGGTTCAACGGAAGAAAGGGTGATACAAAAGATGCGGCAGTTGGCTGCTCTAACCAACTACAGAAACATGCTACAACTTCCGGCTATCAGAAAAAGGATAAGATAGCGTATCGTAACCAACTATAACTAACCACCAAACAAACCCATCCTGGATCTCGCCCCTTATCCAAAGAAGCAATCCGAGGATGACTCACGCAGTTGGATTAATGATGGTTCAAGTTATTGTGTCAATAAGACTATTACTAGTCAGGTTATCATTAGTTAGGTGTAAGTTGTTCTGAGTACTTGTTAGCTAGTACTTTCACCAAGTAATCCATAACCGCGGAAAACACGGCTTCTCGAGAAGATTTATCCCTGCAGGGGTGCACCAATTTGGCCGTACACGTAAGAATAACCCGCCAGATGGAATGGCCTTTCCACCAAGCGGGGCACTCAACACAACTCAACTCTTCTTCGCATCAAGCCCAAAGAACCACATGCTGTGCGTGCGCGGCTAATCGAGCCCCACGAAGAAAAGGGGACCCTCATAGCACTCTAAGACCACGCCGCCCTAAATGCCGACTACAAAAGTTCCACCCTGGCGCCAAGGGTTCGCACCTGCACATGCATGCATCAAATGGAAAGCCCGAACTAAGTGTGGCGATTTGGACGAGATGCGAATCAAATCAAATTGAGGGGGGCGCCCATACACGCTTCCCACATGCGGTTAGTGCGCTCATCATGGATCAGTAGACAAGACCCTTTTCCTAATTAGGGTCGACACTAGCAGGCCTCAAAACCACGCCGAGCCTCCTGCTGGTGCCTTATCAGCAAATTATTATTACCTCAAAATTAACAGGTTGTTGTTTAACATCGAGCCCCAGAACATAATAGAAATATAGTAACAGAAAGTAACGGGTAACAGACTCGAGCAAAACAACCCTAAGCATGCTAGTAAGACACGGGCTCAAACAACGGGGTTATGGGAGTGGAGGTGAGGCAATATCAGGGTTAAAGGATACATGTGATAGGTTCGTAACAGAAGCAACGATTCATAGGGCTAGCAGAATAGACAACGGAAAGTATCGGTATCCAATGTTGAAAGGAACACAGTGGTTCATGTGAGTGAATACTTGCCTGCAAACTCAGCAGCCTGGTACTGAGCTAGATCCTCAGAAGGGGTGTCGTAAGTATCGTCGGTCTCAACATCGTCGTTTATCCGAGAAGAAGCAAACAAACAACGCAGAGAGATAAACAATCAATAACATGGCATAGTGCACAAACATGGTATGATGCATGTCAATTTAATTGATGCATCAGAAATAAACTAGTTGACAAGATAACATGTTTAAATGGACCCACATGCAATTTGGATTGCATATGGAAAGCCCATGAATTATGGTTGAATTAATTGTTCTACAACTAATCATCATGTGTAAGTGAATTATCATGATGCATGGATGAGGAAAACAGAAAGAAAACAACAATGGAAACAATTAGAAGTAAGGTTTACCAAGTTTAGAATTTTAGTTATTAAGTTAAGGAATTTTGGTTTCTTAAAGGGGTTACACAAGCATTTGTTGTTTTCACCAATTTAAATTGTTCAAAATAGATAACAAAATTCATATTTGATAAGAACACACAATTTTAGGTGGATTACATGTTTCACTTGTTGAAAAAGGATTTCAAATAAATTATTTATGAATTAAACAAGTTTAAGCAAGAATTAAATGAGTTTAATTCAAACATGAACTTATTTGAATTTTTATTTGTTCAAAACATTAAACCAAATTCATATTTCAAAATTTTATACTTTTATGGTTGGAAAACATATTTTATATGTTCAAAAAGAAATTAATTTGACCAAGTTATTAATTTAGCAATTTTAAATGAATTAAACAAGGTTTAAATTATTTAACCAATTTTAATTATTCAAAACATGAAACAAATTTTATATTTGGAAATGTGGTTTAATTTAGCATGGAAAACATATTTTATTTGTTGAAATTGGATTTAAAATGAGCAAGTTATTAATTTGGCAATTTTAAATGCAATAATTAAGAAACAGTTGTTTTCAGCAATTTAAATTATTCAAAACAGCAAACAAAGTTGATATTTGGAAAGTACATGAAAAATGGGATGGAAAACATGTTTAGTTTGTTGAATTTGGAATTTTTATGCCCAAGTTATGATTTTTGCAAGTTTAAGTGAATTAAACAAGTTTTCAAATATTGCACCAATTTAAAATATTCAAAACAGTAAACAAATTTTATATTTGGATATAGGATTCAATTTGGTACGGAAAACATATTTAAAAAGTTGAATTTGGAGTTAAAATGATTTATTTAGGCAATTTACAAGTTTAAGGTGGAATCTGCAATTTTTTATTACATCTAGGGACTTAGAAATATTTTACAGGGATCTAGAATTAATCAACAGGGACCTGGGTGTGAATCCTGTGACTTTTCTGTACCAAGACAAAAGGGAATAAAAAGTTGGGTTTTATTGCGGGAGGGGGGACTCGAACCCGCGATCTCCTGCTGGCGCGCAAGGGGCAGTGACCAGTGCGGTAGGCGATCTGTTTGGTGACAGTAGGGGTCGTGGGGGGGAATAAGGTGGAGTTTCGCCGTGGTTTTAACTGAACTTTGCAGTTCAGTTCGCCTGAACAGCGACAGGGCGGAGAGGCCGGGCGTCGGCGGCGATCTCCGAGGCGGTTGCTGCTCGTGGGGTGGCCGTGTGCGGTGCGGTGCGGGTGCTGCGGGCTAGAGGAAGGAGGGAGGGAGGAAGGGGATCGAGGGGTGGGAGAGCTCACCGAGGGGAGATAGGAGGAGGCGGATGGTGGCGGTGCAGGGGGCGACCGGCGGCGAAACGTCGATGGCGGCGGCGCAGTGGGGCCTCCCGGTGGCCGCCGAGGGGTCGAGGAGGGAGAGGGCGCCGGGGAGGTTCCATTCCCGCGCTCATACTGCGACTAGGGAGGCTAGGGAGGCGGTGATCGCCGGAGGGGGAAAGGGTTTTTCGGTGTGGAGTTGGGGATTCAGTTACAGAGATGCAGGGAGTAACAGGGACAGAGAGAGAGGTGGAAGAAGGAGGAATGGAGGCGGGGGAGAGGGAAGAGAGGGAGCTAGGGCAGAAGGAGGGCTCGAGTTAGGTTTTAAGGGGAGGAGGGATGCGCCACGGCCATTGCTGCTCCTCTCTGTATCACGTGGACAAGCCGGATGTCGAGCCGTACAGGAGGAGGAAGAAAGACAGAGATCGAAGGGGTAAGCAGGCCTGGGAGAGTTGGGCTGGGCCTGGTTGCCCCTCTCTCCCTGTGTGTTGTTTTGTTTTTTTTATTTTTCTTTCTTATATTTTTTTTTGCAGATTGAATAAGGAAAGAATAGAATGAGTTTTAGGTTTAGAAAAGTTAGGAAAATTTTGTAACAAGTATTTGTGTGTAACAGCAACATTGCAAAGCTTTGGTTTTTCAAAGAGTTCAAAATATTTTGTTGTTTGTAATTTGGTGGAAATTTGAATGAATTTGAGGTTAAGTGATTTATTAAAAAGAAACATATAATTAGTTTTTGGAGCCTCAAGTTTATTTGAAACAAATTGATTGGAGTGGTTTTGTTTCATTAATTTCAAATGGTTGCTGTTTGGAAAATGCAAATGAATTTGAATGCAATTTGAATGAATTTGATTATTAAGTGAATATTGAAAACAAGATTTAAATAGTTGAACCTTAGAGTTTAATTGAAACAAAAAGGATTAGAATTTGGTTTGTAATTCTCATAAATTCAACATGGTTGCTGTTTGGAAGAAATTGTAATTGAATTTGAAAAGGGTTTGATATTAAATGAATTTTTGATAGAAACAAAACAACAGTTTTGGAATCACAACTTTTATGGAATCAAATGATTGTTTTTTATTTGAAATATCATTTTGGAAATTGTAACATCACAAGTATGAAACAAAAGGTTTGAAATTTGGTTTGAAATTCAAATAGAAAACAAAGGAAAACAGAGGAAAACAAATGGAAAACAAGCAAAACAAATGCAATCAACATGATGTCATGATGCAAAACATAAAATTACAGAGAGCAAACATTCTAATGGCTATTTTTTCATACTTGGGATGTTACAAAACGCCCCCCTTTAAGGAATCGCGCCCCGAGATTCCTACTGAGAAAAGAAAAGGTCCGGATACTTCTTGCGAAGATCCTCTTGAGCTGTGACACGTGAAACACATCGTGCACCTTGGATAGTTTTTCTGGAAGTTCAAAACGATAGGCATTCCTGGCAACTCTTCTGGAAAGACGTCAGGGAATTTGCAAACCACCGGAACATTTTCAATTGAAGGAAGAGGTTTTGTATTGAGGGTGTATAGCTGGATAGAACTTGATTCATTTGGAGAATAGACTATCTGGCGAGAAGGGTGGAACATCGTTATTGATTAGACGCCGGTAGAAGAACTGAAATGGGAAGCAACAACAAGGTTTGAACGGATGAAAAGGATGTTGAGAAGAACAGGATATGAAAGCAACATCGGGAAACACGAGACCAAAACACTCCTGAGGTTCTACGGAAAACCCATCCGGCTTCTAAAGGATCAATATCTACTGCTTAAGGAATAGAGGATCTGCTTCCGGGGCTTACACGCCTCCGTTCTCAATCATGAGTAGGCAACATGATAAATCATGTCACAACCACCTCCATTCCTATGGTCTAGTAGATATAACTATCCTAGAGAAACCAGGATACGAGAAAACCTAACTTGAAAGTTTAGATGAGAAAAGAAAACAACGTTGCACTTCCTTACCAGAAAAGGGAGGGTGGGTGGGGAAAGAAGAAAAAGAACAGAATTCCTACTCTCACGTTTCATTTTCCCTATATAGCTACAAAATAGTTTCTAGACTCAACTGCGACCAGTAAAAGGGATCCTACAGGCAGACAGGCTCTGATACCATTTGTCGCACCCGGACTTCTAGGGGATACTCACAGTCCGTTAAACAGTAGATAAATGGCTTACGGGGCATACCGGCACCCGCATCTCAATATGAGCAGGCCAACACGTAAACGTGTGACAACCATTCTCTACTATTCATCGTCTGCGCAAACCATCCCATAGAAATCCAGACACTTCCATTGACGTACTCCATAACATACACACATGGTACGTCAACGGCATTTGAACAAGTGATATCACAACAGATCTCTACGACACAAAAGATTGAAATAAGTTGCAAATAGCTCTCACTAGAGCAGAGAATAGCAAATACAATCATCTAGAGGACACATGTCCCAACATATCATCATTACATCACAGCGGAAGCATTCAACATGTCTGAGTACAGACAAGAACCAAATAGGCCTAAGAGGCCGGAAACGAAAAGACGGAGCCCATCCACGAAGTCTCGGATCCTGCCCGGGTCCGCTATCTACTCGTCAGCAGTCTCGTCAAACTCCACATAGTAGCCACCATGGTGATCCTCGGAAACGTAGTCTGCAGAAACCACAGCCCCAAAGGGGTCAGTACATAAACGTACTGGCAAGAAAGACTCACAGTTCACCAAAGTGTAACCCGTCAACACCAAGCACATATGCTTTGGGTTCAACGGAAGAAAGGGTGATACAAAAGATGCGGCAGCTGGCTGCTCTAACCAACTACAGAAACATGCTACAACTTCCGGCTATCAGAAAAAGGATAAGATAGCGTATCGTAACCAACTATAACTAACCACCAAACAAACCCATCCTGGATCTCGCCCCTTATCCAAAGAAGCAATCCGAGGATAACTCACGCAGTTGGATTAATGATGGTTCAAGTTATTGTGTCAATAAGACTATTACTAGTCAGGTTATCATTAGTTAGGTGTAAGTTGTTCTGAGTACTTGTTAGCCAGTACTTTCACCAAGTAATCCATAACCGCGGAAAACACGGCTTCTCGAGAAGATTTATCCCTGCATGGGTGCACCAATTTGGCCGTACACGTAAGAATAACCCGCCAGATGGAATGGCCTTTCCACCAAGCGGGGCACTCAACACAACTCAACTCTTCTTCGCATCAAGCCCAAAGAACCACATGCTGTGCGTGCGCGGCTAATCGAGCCCCACGAAGAAAAGGGGACCCTCATAGCACTCTAAGACCACGCCGCCCTAAATGCCGACTACAAAAGTTCCACCCTAGCGCCAAGGGTTCGCACCTGCACATGCATGCATCAAATGGAAAGCCCGAACTAAGTGTGGCGATTTGGACGAGATGCGAATCGAATCAAATTGAGGGGGGCGCCCATACACGCTTCCCACATGCGGTTAGTGCGCTCATCATGGATCAGTAGACAAGACACTTTTCCTAATTAGGGTCGACACTAGCAGGCCTCAAAACCACGCCGGGCCTCCTGCCGGTGCCTTCTCAGCAAATTATTATTACCTCAAAATTAACAGGTTGTTGTTTAACATCGAGCCCCAGAACATAATAGAAATATAGTAACAGAAAGTAACGGGTAACAGACTCGAGCAAAACAACCCTAAGCATGCTAGTAAGACACGGGCTCAAACAACGGGGTTATGGGAGTGGAGGTGAGGCAATATCAGGGTTAAAGGATACATGTGATAGGTTTGTAACAGAAGCAACGATTCATAGGGCTAGCAGAATAGACAACGGAAAGTATCGGTATCCAATGTTGAAAGGAACACAGTGGTTCATGTGAGTGAATACTTGCCTGCAAACTCAGCAGCCTGGTACTGAGCTAGATCCTCAGAAGGGGTGTCGTAAGTATCGTCGGTCTCAACGTCGTCGTTTATCCGAGAAGAAGCAAACAAACAACGCAGAGAGATAAACAATCAATAACATGGCATAGTGCACAAACATGGGATGATGCATGTCAATTTAATTGATGCATCAGAAATAAACTAGTTGACAAGATAACATGTTTAAATGGACCCACATGCAATTTGGATTGCATATGGAAAGCCCATGAATTATGGTTGAATTAATTGGTCTACAACTAATCATCATGTGTAAGTGAATTAGCATGATGCATGGATGAGGAAAACAGAAAGAAAACAACAATGGAAACAATTAGAAGTAAGGTTTACCAAGTTTAGAATTTTAGTTATTAAGTTAAGGAATTTTGGTTTCTTAAAGGGGTTACACAAGCATTTGTTGTTTTCACCAATTTAAATTGTTCAAAATAGATAACAAAATTCATATTTGATAAGAACACACAATTTTAGGTGGATTACATGTTTCACTTGTTGAAAAAGGATTTCAAATAAATTATTTATGAATTAAACAAGTTTAAGCAAGAATTAAATGAGTTTAATTCAAACATGAACTTATTTGAATTTTTATTTGTTCAAAACATTAAACCAAATTCATATTTCAAAAGTTTATACTTTTATGGTTGGAAACATATTTTATATGTTCAAAAAGAAATTAATTTGACCAAGTTATTAATTTAGCAATTTTAAATGAATTAAACAAGGTTTAAATTATTTAACCAATTTTAATTATTCAAAACATGAAACAAATTTTATATTTGGAAAGGTGGTTTAATTTAGCATGGAAAACATATTTTATTTGTTGAAATTGGATTTAAAATGAGCAAGTTATTAATTTGGCAATTTTAAATGCAATAATTAAGAAACAGTTGTTTTTAGCAATTTAAATTATTCAAAACAGCAAACAAAGTTGATATTTGGAAAGTACATGAAAAATGGGATGGAAAACATGTTTAGTTTGTTGAATTTGGAATTTTTATGCCCAAGTTATGATTTTTGCAAGTTTAAGTGAATTAAACAAGTTTTCAAATATTGCACCAATTTAAAATATTCAAAACAGTAAACAAATTTTATATTTGGATAGAGGATTCAATTTGGTACGGAAAACATATTTAAAAAGTTGAATTTGGAGTTAAAATGATTTATTTAGGCAATTTACAAGTTTAAGGTGGAATCTGCCATTTTTTTATTACATCTAGGGACTTAGAAATATTTTACAGGGATCTAGAATTAATCAACAGGGACCTGGGTGTGAATCCTGTGAATTTTCTGTACCAAAAGAAAAGGGAATAAAAAGTTGGGTTTTATTGCGGGAGGGGGGACTCGAACCCGCGATCTCCTGCTGGCGCGCAAGGGCCAATGACCAGTGCGGTAGGCGATCTGTTTGGTGACAGTAGGGGTCGTGGGGGGGGGGCATAAGGTGGAGTTTCGCTGTGGTTTTAACTGAACTTTGCAGTTCAGTTCGCCTGAACAGCGACAGGGCGGAGAGGCCGGGCGCCGGCGGCGATCTCCGAGGCGATTGCTGCTCGTGGGGTGGCCGTGTGCGGTGCGGGTGCTGTGGGCTAGAGGAAGGAGGGAGGGAGGAAGGGGATCGAGGGGTGGGAGAGCTCACCGAGGGGAGACAGGAGGAGGCGGACGGTGGCGGTGCAGGGGGGCGACCGGCGGCGAAACGTCGATGGCGGCGGCGCAGTGGGGCCTCCCGGTGGCCGCCGAGGGGTCGAGGAGGGAGAGGGCGCCGGGGAGGTTCCATTCCCGCGCTCGTACTGCGACTAGGGAGGCTAGGGAGGCGGTGATCGCCGGAGGGGGAAAGGGTTTTTCGGTGTGGAGTTGGGGATTCAGTTACAGAGATGCAGGGAGTAACAGGGACAGAGAGAGAGGTGGAAGAAGGAGGAATGGAGGCGGGGGAGAGGGAAGAGAGGGAGCTAGGGCAGAAGGAGGGCTCGAGTTAGGTTTTAAGGGGAGGAGGGATGCGCCACGGCAGTTGCTGCTCCTCTCTGTATCACGTGGACAAGCCGGATGTCGAGCCGTACAGGAGGAGGAAGAAAGACAGAGATCGAAGGGGTAAGCAGGCCTGGGAGAGTTGGGCTGGGCCTGGTTGCCCCTCTCTCCCTGTGTGCTGTTTTATTTTTTTATTTTTCTTTCTTATATTTTTTTTTGCAGATTGAATAAGGAAAGAATAGAATGAGTTTTAGGTTTAGAAAAGTTAGGAAAATTTTGTAACAAGTATTTGTGTGTAACAGCAACATTGCAAAGCTTTGGTTTTTCAAAGAGTTCAAAATATTTTGTTGTTTGTAATTTGGTGGAAATTTGAATGAATTTGAGGTTAAGTGATTTATTAAAAAGAAACATATAATTAGTTTTTGGAGCCTCAAGTTTATTTGAAACAAATTGATTGGAGTGGTTTTGTTTCATTAATTTCAAATGGTTGCTGTTTGGAAAATGCAAATGAATTTGAATGCAATTTGAATGAATTTGATTATTAAGTGAATATTGAAAACAAGATTTAAATAGTTGAAACTTAGAGTTTAATTGAAACAAAAAGGATTATAATTTGGTTTGTAATTCTCATAAATTCAACATGGTTGCTGTTTGGAAGAAATTGTAATTGAATTTGAAAAGGGTTTGATATTAAATGAATTTTTGATAGAAACAAAACAACAGTTTTGGAATCACAACTTTTATGGAATCAAATGATTGTTTTTTATTTGAAATATCATTTTGGAAATTGTAACATCACAAGTATGAAACAAAAGGTTTGAAATTTGGTTTGAAATTCAAATAGAAAACAAAGGAAAACAGAGGAAAACAAATGGAAAACAAGCAAAACAAATGCAATCAACATGATGTCATGATGCAAAACATAAAATAACAGAGAGCAAACATTCTAATGGCTATTTTTTCATACTTGGGATGTTACAAATCCCCCCAAGGGCAAGAATTTTGTTGAGGAGAAGACCAAGTCTCGCAATGGCAATGATGGGGCTAAAAAAGTGAGGTCTTGCTTCAATTGCCAAGATAAGCACAATTTCATTGTGGAGTGTCCCTATGAAAATAGAGAACTCCATGGTGGCAAGCTCATTCGCAAGGACAAGTCCAAGGTTGAGTACAAGAAACCTCACTTCAAGAAGAAACCATTCAACAAGAAGTCTCACACCAAGTTTGTGTTGTTGACTCAAGAGGAGTATGATTCCGGGAGTGATGAAGAAGAAGAAACCCCAAATTAAGTGGCCGCTCTAGCTATTGCTTCTACTCCATCATCTTCATCTCTCTTTGAATCCCCCAATGACAATCATCCTCAACGAAATGCCAAGTGCTTCATGGCTAAGGGCACGGAGGTAACACCTTCCTCCAACTCTAAGACCCCTAGTGAACTAGAACATCTTGCTAGTCTTAGAGTAGAAGATGAGAGGCTCTCCTTGGAACATTTTATGTCTAACATGCAAGGGGAGACCAAGAAGTACTTTGAGCGTCTCATGAGCCAATTGGGAGAGGCCCAAGAAGATCTTGAGAAGAAAGGTGAGGTTGAAAGAAGGGATGCGGATGAAATTGCATCCCTCTCTATGACTCTTTTGGAAGAGCATGATGCTAGAGTTTCTCTTGCGGAGGAACTTGAATCTATTGACGAAACTCATAATGAACTTGTTTCTAATATCACTAAGGAACGTGATCTTGCTATTGCTAAATATAAAAAGGCTAAAAAGGATAAGGTCGAGTTTGGGGTTGGTCATGGTAAACTAACCGAGGAGTTTGAAAAACTAACCGAGGATCACAACGCTTTGGAGAGTCAACATTCTTCCCTCAAAGAGTTGCATGAAAAACTTCAAACTCAACTTAATCAACTTAACAACCCTAGCACCTCTACTTCTTCTTGTTATCATGCAAATATTTTTGAGGAAAATGCTAGGTTGAAGGTTAAGCTTGCAAGGCTCAAGGGCAAAGGCCCTTAAGTTGAGAAGGTTGTGATATCTACCCCACAAGTGGTTGCCCCTAGCTCGAATGTGGTCATTGCTAGACCACAATTGAGTGCTCCAAGGCCACAAGTGGGAAAGCAAGGTCTTGGCTATGTTGCCAAGAAGAACAAGAAGAAGAAGAAGAAGAACAAGAAGAAGACAAACAATGGTGCTTCGAGTGGTATTGTCATTAGGGACAACACTACTCGTAGCACACCCGCACAAGCAAGCAATGTTGCCTCGAGTAGTAGTGTCATGAGGGACAACACTACTCGTAGCACCTCCGCGGTAACTAACAATCCACACCATTTCTTATATGTTGATTATTATGGTGTTGTGAAAGCTAAATATGTTGGTACTATTGAGGGTTACATTGACTATGCTATTTGGGTTCCAAAGACCCTTGTTACTAACATGAAGGGACCCTCCTCGGGTCCTAACTCTAGTCAATGATCTCTTGCAGGACTATGCTTCCGGTGGGATTAAATGGATAATTGATAGTGGTTGTACTAGCCATATGACCGGAAGCAAAGAACTTGTGACGGAGTTGCGCCCAAATGACATACAAGCAACCGTCACTTATGGAGACTCGTCCTCGTCTAAGGTATCTGGGTTCGTCAAGGTTGTGGTTGCTCCCAGTATCACTATCGTGAACGTCATGCTTGTCGAATCCCTTGGTTACAATTTACTTTCCATCCGCTCTCTTGGAAAGATGGTTTTCTCCGTCTTTTTTTATGTTGATATTGTGGTCCTTTTGAGGAGCAAGACACTTGACGTCACTTACGTGGGACATGTCGAAAATGAGTTGTTCGTGGTGGACTTTTCGAAGTCTACCAACTCTCAAACAATGTGTCTTTTCGGAAAGGCGGACGTGGGATGGTTGTGGCATCGCCGCTTATCCCATGTCAACATGAGAACTTTGCAAAGTCTTCACAAAGGTGGCCTTATTGTCGGACTAAAATAAAATGTTTCCTTTTCAAAGGATCGCGTTTGTAGGTCGTGTGTTGAAGGAAAGATGCATGATAAGGCGCACAAGGACAAGACTATTATTTCATCAAAGAGGATCTTGGATCTTCTCCATGTTGATCTCTTTGGTGTCGTGCCCGAGGCAAGTCTTGGAGGCAAGAAGTATTGCTTGGTGATTGTCGATGATTATTCAAGATATACTTGGGTTTATTTCTTCAAGTGCAAGAGTGAAACTCAACAAATCATCATCGACTTCTCCAACGAAGTGCAACGTCAACACAATGTGCAAATCATGTCTATTGGGAGTGATAATGGTTCGGAGTTCAAGAACTACACTTTGAATGAATTCCTTAGTGAAGAAGGCATTCGTCATCAATACTCTCCCACTTACACTCCTCAACAAAATGGTGTTGCGGAAAGGAAGAAACACACTCTCTTGGATATGGCAAGGACCATGTTGGCGGAGTACACTTCTCCCCAATATATATGGGCCGAGGCCATATCCACCGCATGCCACTCCTCCAACCGCCTCTACATCCGCAAAGGCTTGGACAAGACTCCATATGTGATCCTCACCGGCAACAAGCCCAACGTCTCCTACTGCCGTGTATTCGGTTGTAAGTGCTTTTATTTGATCAAGGGTGTTAGGTTGTCTAAATTTCAATCCAAAACTATTGAGGGTATATTTGTTGGTTACGGTGCCGAATCCCACACTTATAGAGTCTTTGACAAAGCCTCGCGGATTGTCATAGAATCTTGTAGTGAGGCTTTCGAGGAAAATGATGGCTCCCAAGTGGCGCAATTTCATGTTTCTAATGTAGATGTTGAAATACCTCAAGAAGCCATAGGAATGATGGGTGTGGGATTTTTCCGCCCCATTGAGGAAGACCTTATGGCGACTCGAGAAGGACTATGCTATACTCAATTGGAGCCCTCCTCTACAATAGAAGAACAAGCCAAGGAGCCAAGTGCTACACCTAACCAAGAACATGTTGAAGACCCTCCTCTCATTGACCAAGTTACTACGCAAGATGCCACCACTCCTATCATTCATTCTAGTCAAGGTCAAGCCCAAGATCAACCATCTTCTTCATCCTCTCCTCAAGTTGAAGCTAGTGTTGAAGATATTGTTGATGATGATGATGATGATGATTATGATCAAGGCCAAGTTGGTCAAGATGGGGACCCAAATGATCAAGATGATCAAGTGATCCCTCCGCGCAACAATGCGGATATCGAAGACCGTCGTGCTAGAAGGATAAGAAGAGCTTTGAAGCAAATTGATGCCCAAGACAACAAGGTCTTGGAATATATTCAAGCTAGAAGATCCACAAGAAGGCAATTGGCACATTTTAGTGAGCATCAAGCTCATATCTCTATGGTGGAACCAAATAAAGTGTTTGAAGCTCTTGAGGACTCCGATTGGGTTGAAGCAATGCATGATGAGCTCAATAATTTTGAGCGCAATAAAGTTTGGAGATTGGTTGAGAAGCCCAAAGATTGCCACAATGTTATTGGCACTAAGTGGATATTCAAGAACAAGCCAGATGAGCATGGAATTGTCATAAGGAACAAGGCAAGATTGGTGGCTCAAGGTTACACTCAAGTTGAGGCATTGACTTTGATGAAACCTATGCACTCGTTGCTCGCCTTGAGTCCATCGGTATCCTCCTTGCTTATGCATCTTCGCATAATTTCAAATTGCAACAAATGGATGTTAAAAGTGCTTTCTTGAATGGTCCACTAAAAGAGGAGGTATATGTTAAGCAACCTCCGGGGTTCGAGAATCTCAACTTTCCTAACCATGTCTACAAACTTGACAAGGCTCTCTATGGTCTCAAACAAGCACCTCGTGCTTGGTATGAGCACCTTAGAGAGTTGTTAGATGACCGTGGTTTCGAAGTTGGGAAGATTGACCCCACTCTTTTCACCAAGAGAGTAAAGGGAGAGCTTTTCATATGCCAACTATATGTGGACGATATCATCTTTGGCTCAACAAACCAAGCTTTCAATAATGAGTTCTCTAAGCTTATGACTGACAGGTTCGAGATGTCTATGATGGGAGAGCTTAAATTCTTCCTTGGTTTTGAGATCAAGCAATTGGCTCGTGGAACTTTCATTTCTCAAGCCAAGTATACCCAAGACATGATCAAGAGGTTTAACTTCCAAAATGCAAACATCAAGTCTTCTCCCATGCAAGTCAAGTGCCACCTATCACGTAACCCGAAGGGTAAAGATGTGGACCAAAAGTTGTATCATTCTATGATTGGTTCCTTGCTCTATCTTTGTGCATCTAGGCCCGATATCGTCTTGAGTGTAGGTGTGTGTGCAAGGTAAAAAGCGGCTCCTAAGGAAAGCCATTTGATGGCGGTCCATAGGATGTTTCGTTATTTGGTTCATACCCCAAGATTTGGTTTGTGGTACCCAAAGGGCGCACAATTTTCTCTCAAGGGCTAAACGGATTCCGATTGGGCGGGTGATCAAGATGATAGGAGGTCTACTTCCGGGGCTTGCCAATTTCTTGGTAAGTCTTTGGTGAGTTGGTCTTCCAAGAAGCATAATTGCATATCTCTCTCCACCGCCGAAGCCGAGTATGTAGCCGCCGCAAGTGCTTGCACTCAATTGCTTTGGATGAGGCAAACTCTCAAGGAATATGACGTTCATTTGGATAAGGTGCCTCTTTTGTGTGATAATGAAAGTTCCATCAAGATCGCCTACAACCCCGTGCAACATACAAGAACGAAGCATATTGAGATTCGCCATCATTTCATCCGTGACCATGTGGAAAGAGGGGATATTTCTCTATCTTATGTGCCAACCAAGGACAATCTTGCGGATATTTTCACGAAGCCACTCGATGATGCAAGATTCTTGTTCTTGAGGAATGAACTAAATGTCATTGATTCTAGGATCTTGACTTGAGGATCTTGCACACACCCCTATAGATGAAACGTGTTTGAGCTTAGGTGTAGGCATGGACATAGGGGGAGTGTTATCCTAACATATTGGGTTCTCCCTCCCCCCATTATGCCCAAAGCAAATACTCATTGTTATCTCTCTTTTTCTAATGTTGAATTGTGAGCTTCAATGTCGAGAATTGGCAATGTACCCAAGATATATCTTCGCGGTAACATACCATGATCTCTTACATGGTGGCTTAGGCCACCAACCTCTTCTCTTGAAGAGTTGGTTCTTGTTTTGGTTTCATTGTGGTGTTTTCGTTGTTGTTTTTTGTGTCGGTGTTGGTTTGGGAATCACACTCCCTCTTTTCCGTATTTGATTTTTGAGTTTGTTTGCAAAAGTTGGAGTGTGGAGTACCATCTCAGCTGGTGTTCTAATCCCAAGCCCAAACAATTCCCCCTTACACATTTCTCTCTCTGAAATTTTCAATCTTTTTGATCCCTTGGTGAAATGAAGACTAGGCTAGCGGTACTACCGCCAGTTACGAGCGGTACTATCGCTGTAACTGTCAGTAGTACCCAGCGCATGGTACTAACGTTGGACCCTAGAGGTACTACCGCTGCAGGAGTTCGTGCCCAGCACAGACTCAGCAGCGGTACTACCTCTTGGCCCAGGTAGTACCAGGTGGGCGGTACTACCGCTGCGGCAAAAATCCGTGGGGATAAAAGGGATCTGGGAAACGGGGGTTACCCTCATAACCCCTCCACTACCCCTCATCTCCTCCCCACTTCGGATCTCGCTGCTGCCAAGCCTTCCGTTCACCGGGGAGGGCTCTCTCCGGTCCTTGAACGCTCCTCTCTCGACGGAGAACGCCCGGGGACCACTCCCAACTCCTCCTCCTCGACGATGAGCTCCGGTACCCTTCCTATCTCTCTCTCTCGAGAAATCTTGAGAGATGACGATTCCTAGGGTCTAGAGATCTCCTAGTCTAGGGGTAGTTGTTGTGTTCCCTACGTAGAGGAAATCATATTAGCACTGCTCGTGTTCTAGTCTTGTGATGGTTTCGGTAGTCTCGATTGGGAGCCATGGTTGAATCCGCCAGCAGCGGTACTACCGCTGTCACTAGCAGTACTACCGTGGCCCTCAAGCGGTACTACCGCTTCCTGGAGACTGAAACATTTTGGAGTTCTAGTTTGATTCCCTCTCGCAGATCATTTTGGTTGAAGTTTCGCTTATCTTGTGTTATCCCCCTTTTGCTTTCTTAGGAGCAGGTGCTAGTGGTTTGAAGGGTGGAGGTCGCAAGCATGCGACAAAGAGAGTCCGTAAGAACCCCGAGGAAGATGAAACCCCCAAGGTTATGCCACAAGGAAACCTGACAAGGAGACAGAGATCTATCAACATGAAGTCCAAGGCAGCTCGTGACAAGTCCATTGCTAATATGCCAGATGAGAAGTTTCGTAGGGAAAGGAGGACCAATCCCTATAATCATCCTAGGGAAGCTGGAGCCAACGAGTGTTTCTGGACTCGGTTTCAGGAGAGGATCTTCTATGAGGAGTACCCACTCAACAAGAATAAGGCGGTTACTCAGTTCTCGATCAATGTTGCATATATGTGATCCAAGATGGACTATTTTGGTGAAGCCCTGGAGATTTGTGAAGAATTTGGGCTTCTGGATTTCATTGAGATCAACGAGGACTCCGATGAGAATCTTGTGGACGAGTTTTATGCCACAGTGTACTTTCACATTGATGAGAGGAAGATCTCTTGGATGACAAAGGATCAGAAGTTCTCTGCATCATGGAGTCACTTTGACACTATTCTGGGCTTGCAGGACTTTGGAGAGACCCCAGATACTTCAGGCTTCCTTATCCGGAGAAGTCCATGTCCCTCACTGAGATGTATGATCTTTACATTCCTGGATGTGTTGTGGTTGGTCAGTCCAAGCATCTGTTGCCAGTCTATGATATTCTCCACAGGATTTTTAGGAACACCTTGACTCCCCGAGTGGGAAACTTTGATCAGATCCATGGTTCGCTCGTTGACTTGATGGTGTACTCTCACAGGCGTCGTGGTGATGGCCTGAGGCTTGATGTTATGGACATTCTTTGGAATGAGATGTACAACTGCATTATGAGGAGGAGAGTGCCAGTCTTTGCTGCTTTGGTCTACAAGCTCATCTCCACCACTTGGCTCAATGCCAAGTTTGCTGATGCTCTCCTGGATAATGACCATGAACTGAAAACTCATGACATCAAGGATCTTCGTGTCAAGAAGCATGCCACTCCTTTGCTAGGCCCAGATGATCTTGGTTCGGACACTCATGGCTCGAGTGACTCGGATTTCGAGATGGAGGGGAGAGCTCAGAAGGAAAGCTTTCGCAAGTGGATGTCTTCTACCTTGAATAAGATCTTCTGTCGCCAGGTTGATATGGAGGACAAGGCATATCGTGCTCATGTCCGTAGCAAGGAGGAGCGACAGCTTACACGTGACAGGTTTTCCCATCTGGGGGTGCCTGTTCGTGCTGGGTCTGAGGACAAGATCACGACTTTTAGGGAGTGGAAGTCCAAGCAAGGCAATGTGTGGTTTGATCCAGAGCTTCTAGATGATGCCACTACTTCTCACGAGCCTTGGACTCATGGTGAGACTGACGAGGAGGTTGAAGATGTGGACTCGGAGGATGAGCGTCATCTTGGCAGCCCGGCTCGTGCCTCTAGCTTCGACGCGTGACCTCCAGAGATGTTAGCATCGCCTCTTCCCTTTTTGGTGCCTTGATGCCAAAGGGGAGAGAGTTCTATTGGGATCGTTTCATTTGCTTGGGTTTGTGTTCATTTGTCAAACTTTGTGTCGTGTGCTTGTGAGTTGAACTATTTGGTGTGATGTGTGTGGTTGAACCATGTGATGTTATGGATTTGATTTTTATGGCTATTATCGTTATTCTTTAAGCAAGCATTCATATTATCATATCTACTGTACCCTTGCTAGGTTTCAAAGAGTTATGGGGAGCACACTTTCTAAAAGAGAACAAAGTTGGCCTCATAAGCAAATTTTTCCTTATGTATCATGCTCTCGAAGTGCTCGTCCAAATTCTTTGTACCTCCCTTAGTGTGTTGTCATCAATCTCCAAAAAGGGGAAGATTGAAAGTGCATTTTGCATCTTTTATCTCTCTTAGGTTTTGGAGTTGACAACAACACCACTAAGCATCTAACAGTGCGTGAGGTATTTCAGGTAATATCAAATAGATGCCAAAAAGGTGAAGAGATTTACAAGACAAAGCCACCAAGATACATATGATCCAACGGTAGTACCGGGCGTGGCAGCGGTAGTACCGCCAGGATAAAATTGCGTACTTCATCCAGCGGTACTGAAGCGCAACTGGCTCGGTAGTACCGCTGAATTAATATCTATCTTGAGCAAAACCTTGCTAAGCGGTAGTACCGCTACTGGCTGGCGGTAGTACCGCTCCCTACAGGAAGCAGTAGTACCGCCCTCAGTACCGTCCCTTGTACCGTTGGCTAAGTTTTTCTCTCTGTATCGCACGGTACTAGAGCGGTAGTGACCTAGTACTACCGCCAGCCACTTCGAATTTATTCGAAGATAGTGGCCAGCGGTAGTACCGATGTGCACTCGCGGTAGTACCACTGTTGGAGTACCATGGTACTTTAGCAGCAGTACCGCCTGCGCCCTGCGACTGGGCCTCCCTAGTACCGCCTGCATACCCAGGTAGCGGTAGTACCGTTGGCTCCAGCGGTAGTACCGCCAGGCACAAAAAGGGTCAAAACGGCTAGTTTAGGAAGGGGGTTATAAATACCCCATCCCCTTCTTCCCCAAGAGGTTGCTCACTCCAGCATTTAAGTCAAGCATTTATTGAGCCTCCAAAGTTAGATATCTCCCAATCCCTCCACCCAAACTCGTTGATACTTGGAGGATTGAAGGAGAAGGCCTGGATGTACATCTTCACCGACTCGTTCTTCATTTCCCCCTCTCTAGCTCGAGGGATCTAGCCTAGGGTATCCTCTTGTGGAGAACCAAGGCATCTTGCTACTTGTTTGTGATTCAAGGATTGTTGGGAGCCCCCAATTTGGTTGTGGGTGTGTTCCCCAAGTTGTTTGTAAAGGATTCGATTCCCGCCTCCAAGGGGATCAATAGTGGAAGGTGAACTAGGCCTTTGTGGCGGGGTTCATCGGAGAATAGGGTGAGGCCTTTGTGGCGTTGAGTAGGCCTTCGTGGCGAGCTCACACCCCTCCAACGAGACGTACTCCCTTAATAAGGAGGAACTCGGGATTACATCGTGTCTCCGTGTGCTTCACTTTGGTTACCTCGTTCCCTTACTCCCTTTACTTACTTGCATTGTGATTATTGTTACCCTTTTCATATAGGTAAATTCATCGTAGTCGTATTCTCTAGAGAATTGACCTTTGTGTCAAGCCTAATTGTTAAAGAAAAATTAAAATTGGTCGTAGCACCTATTCACCCCCCCTCTAGGTGCCCATACTTTACTTTCACCCACCATTGTGGATATGACCATTATGCTTGTGGCCATTACCAATATTGTGGTGGTTCCACGACTTGTGTCCACTGCCTTCAGGGAGATGCTTCTTCTTGTGTGTGATCTCTAAGCTATGCTTGCTAGCACTGAACTTCCTCTTTCTGGTTTCCTCCTTCCTCATGTTGTTGTCCAAGGTGATAGCTTGGTCCAACAGAGACTGGTAATTGGGTGCGTAAGCCACAGACAAGGGTATTTCCGCTCTCCTTTAAGTCCATTGAAGAATTTTTCCTTCCTCTTAGCATCCACATAAATGTCCTCCGGTGCATACTTGTATAACGAGCAAAAGTCATCCATATACTCCTTTAGTGCTCTTCCTCCCTGCTTCAAGCTACGGAACTCCTCCTTCTTGAGGTTCACTATTCCAGATGAGATGTGCACATTACGAAATCCTTCCTTGAAATCATCCCAAGTCATTCCTTCCAGTGGGTGAGTCGCTTGATAAGTTTCCCACCATGTTACAGTTGTTCCTTCCATTAGGTGCGCGATTAATCTCACCTTTTCCGCGTCAGTGCACTCACAGGTCACTAGGTCCCTGTTAACTGAGCGGAGCCAATCATATGCCACTATTGGATCATTAGCAGAAGAGAACTTGTTAGGCCTAAGCCTCAGGAATCTGGTAAGTCTGTCCACTGGGGGTGGTGGCGGATTGTTGTTGTTGTTGTTCATAGAGGCCACCAACTGAGTCATCATTTGCAGTAGTTGAGCTTGGGAAGCGAGCATCTGCTGCATAGCATCATTGTTGTCGGGGTCACGACGAGGAGGCGTCTGTGGGGTTTTCAGCATGGATGAGTAAAAGATAGATAGAACTATTGAGGAGAAAATTTTCCTACCCATGCACATTACAATAAAACAAACTGTCAAAGAAACATCAACTCAAAGCTTTCCTATTTTAACCAAATTTTGAAATTGGGACATAATCCTTGATAAACTTAAGTAAAATGACAAAGTTGAAACCAAAACACACTAGTATTGCCTTACCACAGGTAGATAGGTGAATACTTTAAGAGTTAAGACTAGAAAACTTAAGATTCAAAAACATGGTGGTCCAACTACCGTGCCTTATATTCGACCATGGCACCTTCTTCTTCCTCTTCAACTAGTTAAACAGTGATTCCTTCATCTACGAGGACTAATTTGAGTTCCTTTACTTCTCTCTCTAAGGATTCACTTGTCTCCTGAAATTTTCTCTTCTCGCCACGCAAGTTCTCTATGGTGTCATAGTCAACATCTAATTGAACGTCGTTGTCTTCAAGCATTGACTTCAATTCTTTGATCTCCTTAGTCTTGTCTCTGACTCTCTTCTCTTGACTTTTAAACTTCTTGTCTTGAGCCTTGAACTTCTCTTCCTGAGCATTGGCCACTTCTTCTTGTGCTTTGATCTTCTCTTCTGTTGACTTGAGTTGGGCATGTAGCTCGTCATTCTTTAGCAACTCCATGTGTGTATCATCCTCAAGGTCCTTGATATGATTTTCTAAGTCCTGGAGGTATTGTTGCAATAGGTTGAATTTGTGTTTGATCTCCGGGTCTAAGTAGAAAGGAGCTCCATTCTCATCACGTCTCCCTAGAACATGAGAGCAGTGATTCTTCAGTTCCTGATGATACTGCCCACAGAGACGTCCTATCAGCTCTTGCATGATGAGGTTGAGGAATTTCTCCATGGAGTCACTAATTATCTTGATCTTTATGTCTTCGGTCTGGGCTCTATCTTGTGTCCAGGTTGAAGGAGTCTAATTCCCCAACAACCTTCTCTGGAAAACTTCTTCAGTTGGCTTCCTTTGATGGTTGTTGTGATTAGCTTCAATTGCTCAAGTATATTGATAAGGTAGCCTCCAAAGCGTGTATCCTTGAGGTATTCAGTGGTGGTGAGGTTGAAGATCTTCATCTTTAAGTTAGGAGAAAAACATAAGCCATAAGATCATAAGAAAAAGAGGTACTAGATACGAAACAAGTGAAGGCACTTAGAAAATATTAAGTCTTTCGTTCCTAAAGAGGCAATAACATGATCAAAATGGGTTTTCCAAACCTAAGGGCTCGAATCTACATGCAACACTTTGCTCTGATACCATTTTTTAGCGCCCTCACATTTAATAATGTAAGAACTAATGTGTTAAGTGCTAGTCCCTGGATCAATGCTAGCACCACAGAACAAAAATGTAAAGTATCATTGCAGAAGTATCAAAATTATTACAAAGGATCCAGAATAGCCAAGTATAGCTTTATTACAACTTGCATAGCCTTGAAGACTAGGTAAAAAACTTCAGAGTTCAAGCAATAGAAAATAAAATAGCAATGAGTATCCATCTTCAGCATGTGCCACAGGCAGGCATGTTGGGTGTAGACTCGAGTCCAAGCACTTATTATTCATCATCGGAGAAACCTGCATGTTGGAATATGCAGCCCCCGAAGGAGGTCGGTACAATTTGATGTACTGGCAAATGACACTATGGTGGATATAAAATGGCAAGTCTAAACTGCATGCATATTTGGCTTGGTTGAGTTTAGTCTGTTTGCAAAAAGCAAGTTTTTCCCTAACACTTTTTAGTAAAAGAGTTTTCCTTTCAAAGATTGGCACCATGGGATAAAGCCCATGTGCCCTTTAGCATCCCACTTTTTAGCAAAAGTGAAATACATGTGTTAGTGTGCTAGTCCCTGGATCAACTGCTAGCACCACAGTACAAAATGAAATACCATGCAAATGTATCAAATTCTATTACATCGCAAGATCCAATCTTTACAAAATAGTATTACAACTTGCATAGTCTTAGAAGACTAGCAGTAACCAAAGATATACAGCGGAAAACATGAATAACATTGAGCCCATCTTCTTCATGTGCCACAAGCAAAACATGTTGGCGATAGTCTCGAGATCCTAAACGAAATCCTCACTCGTCTTCATAAATATCTGCAATATGGAATATGCAGCCACAAGGGAGTCAATACAATTTAATGTATTGGCAAGTAACACTATGGTGGATATAAATGGCAAGACTAATACTACATGCTTATTTGGCTGAGTGGAGTTTTGGCTAAGTTTGCATAAAGCCAGTTTTATCCTATCTCTTTTGTAAAACAAAAATTTCTTTTCAAAGGGGTGGCAACATTGGATTAAGATCCAAGCACCACAATACTGTTCACTTGGTCAAAATTTTACTTATTGAAATTGATGATGAGATTCTTCCGTCAATCCTTGTCCAGCTGCTCATAATTGTCCATAACCGGGGACACGGCTAAGATCTTAGTTTGTTGACTCTGCAGAGGTTGTGCACTTTCACCCTTTGTCTTCAATTAGCCCAAACATCCTATACACCCGGAGTGCATCATGGAAAGGATAAAATTGAGACGAGATCTTTCAGAAGAAGAAGTCCAAACCCACCGGCAAGACCGTTCCACCTATAATTTTGCTACATCTGCTAGTCAAGCCTGGGCTGAACCCTCACAACTTAGTTGATCAAGACAGAGCCCATATGTCAAAAGGTTGCACGGGAAGCTACTAAACTTAGAAGGACATAGTAATCTCTTTGTTCCTGGGTGGCCATCCGCAAGTGACAACCTCAAGTGGAATAACCCTTAGATAAGGGCCCTGAGGAAACACTCAACATAACCCAGTCTTACCACTTCCACCCAGGTGGTTCATTCATTAGTTATACTTAGGATTTTTCCTCAACATCTAGTAAAACAATTTGTAACATTGCATAGCACCTAATAAATTCTAAGGCTATCAAAATAACAAGGTAAAAGGGATGGCTACACACTACTAGGATAATAGCATAGCATAGTATAACTTAGTAAAATTTCCTATCATGCATACTACTCAAAATCAACTAATGCATATAGAAAATAATGGGTAGTTGATGGTGTGTTACTTGCCTTGTTGAAGTTGGTGAAGCTATCACACTCTCTTCACAAAAGATCGTTGCTCTCCGTACAATCTATTCATTGAAAACACAATAACAAAATAAACAAGCATCCTAGCAATCAAACACATAGGTGGAGAAAGCAAACATAGCAAATAACATAACAAAGGAGTTGTACCAAGTTGGCTAGGGCAAGGTCAAGATTGGAGTTCAATACTTGTTAAGGAAACTCCAAGGTTTTACTTGGGATGGACTAGGTTGAGTTTGTAGAAAACTAACTTTATTATAACCATACTTGTCGAGGAAGTTCCAAGAGTTCACTTAGAATAAACATATTACTTCTTCAACTAAAGTAATACATGCAAACACTTGGTCATATTCGCCTTCAAAAATATTTGAGTGACTATGTTAGTATTTTCCATTGTGGTTAGGATAGGTCTACTAACTTCATCATCAAAGGGAAAATATTACTAAGTCTTGGGTTTTCCATTTGGGTCAATGGTTGGACAAAAATAACTTGTTATTCTTCAACTTGTATGGATTGCTTCTAGACCTCATGTGATTGCCTTCTTGAAGATCATCTTCATGCTTCTATTGTAGTCTTGTTCCTTGTATGGATTCTTCTCTTGGCCTTGATAAATTCTTCTGGGTTTTCACTTCACTAATTGGTTTGGGTATGGGATGGGCACAAATACCACTAAGTCAAATTGGAAAGAAAAATAAGAAGAAAGATAGAGGGAGATGTTTTCTTCTGGATTTCTTCACACTTGTACTTCCTTGAGTTGCTTCTAGTGGTGGAGTCTTTTCTTCAAAATTTCTTCATTGATCCTCCTTGTAGCTCTTCATGTTGCCACCAAGTTGAAAGTGAAGAACCTTCTATTTCTCGAGTCTTATTTTCCATTTGCTAACTTGATGGATTCTTGAAGCAAGAATAGGGGGATGGAGGAGTAGGTAGAAATCAAAGGTACTAGGGTCTAAGGTTTACCACTTGGTCTTGTATGTGATTTACACATACTAGGTACTTGGTCTTGGCTCCAAAATAGCCATAACAACAAAGGTAAACAATGATAGAAACAACTCTAATACTTAACCAACTAGGTGGACTACTATGATGGAAGTTTGGCTAAAATTACATGGTCATGGTCCAAGGGTGTCCAAAATGGTTGGGCAAGGTTGTTTCTGGTCCAAGGTTATCAAATGGAGCAATTTTGCAAAAGGAACTATATTGAAATTATTTACAGAATTAAATCTATGTCAAAATTACTCAAATATTCCAATTAATTCTAAATTCAATTTTAATTTGATCAACAATTATTTTGGGACATGGGATATGAAAGTGCACATCCTAAGGTTTCCAAATATATTTTATTTACAATTTTTGGATTTGTAGAATTTGAAATATGCCAAAATACATCAAACAAGCATATTTGAATTTTAACAAAGTTTAAATGGTCAATTTGAAATTTGGCCAGTGCCAAAAGTTTCTAGATGTCAAGGGCTTTTCAAAAAGTCCAAGATTTCTAAATTTGGCTTTATGGTTAAAAAGATATGAATGTTCTAAGTTGCAGGGTTGTTTCTGCAAAACCGCCAATTAAAATCTATTCGGGATAAAAACAAAAAACAGCTCGGCTACGTGGCTGGATCTGATTGGGCTGAGTTGCTGACTCGACTGCTGACCAGGCACGGTGACGTGGCTGCTGACTGGGTTAAGTGAATCGATCCGGGACGTTGGATCTCGATCTAACGGGGGCTTACCCCTTCGATAAGTGATTCTATCCTAGCCACATGATGCAAATCGGACGGCAGGGAGAGGGCTAGGTTACCTCTCCGGTGGATGTGGCCGGTGATGGAGGGCACGACGGCGCGCCGGTGGCCCGAGACGCAGGAATCGACGCCGATGGCAGCTCCGGTGATCTCCTGGACGCGGGAAGAAGCCGATGCGAATCGCCAGAGAACGACGAGGAAGATGGAGACAAAAGCGCCCTCCCTCGTTTCCGGGATGGACGGCGCCACACGAACGGAGAATGGAGCCGCTCCGGTGAGCCTCGGTGGCGATGGCGCGGCCAAATTGCTGGGGAAAAAAAGAAATCAAAAGGAGTCAGAGAGAGAGAGCACGAGCTTGGTAATTCAAATGGAGCAAAAGGGAGGCGACGAGGAAGGCTACGATGGCCGAAACCGGCAATGGACAACGGCGGCAGAACCGTCTCCGGCGAGGAATTGGGGCAGCCATGGGGCGTAATAAACAGAGGAAGCAGAGGGCAAATGCCAGGGAGGAGGAGGGCTTTAAGAGGGAGCAAACAGCTCGGAGAATGATGGCTTGTAACGCCCGGAATCAAGAGGATTTAATTCCTCCTTTATTCGGTTGAAACTGATGGAGGGAGGTTGATGACGAGGTGACGTCATCCTGACGTCATCACCCCTTTTTCTTTTTCTTTTTATTCCTGTTTTAATATCTTTTGATATACAAGTCCAAAAGACCTCAAACCAATTGCAAATTCTTTGTAAAAATAATATCTTTCACTTAGAAACATTTTTGTAAACTTTTCAACATGTTTTTATTTTTGAATTTGGAATATTGTATAATTCTTTAATAGTTTCTTAAAGTGGTTTTTAATTTAGAAAATTAACAAATATAAATATTTGTCAAGTAAAATTTTAGTAGCTTTATGATGATCAAATATTACTTTCCAAAACCATTTCAAAGTGTTTTCATCTCTTTTATGTTTTGAAAATATAATTAATTCACTAATAGAACTTAATACCATCTTAAAATAGAAAATAATAAAATGGGGTTTTTGATTAAATAAAATTTCAGAGACATTAAACATGTCAAATACTATTTTTGAAAGTCATTTCACATCACTTTTATATTTTATAAATTTAAGATTTCATTGATTTACAAATAGTAACTTTATTCCATTTTAAAATTTAGAAAATTATAAATTGATGTTATTGTCTAAATAAAATCTCAGAGACATTTTACAAGTCATATATTATTTTTGGAAAGCCATTTTTAAACCACTTTCACATTTTATAATTTTAGGAGTTGAAGGATTTACTAATAGTAACTTAATGCTATTTAATTAGTTCATATCAATTAATTATTATTGTTGATCAATAAAATTTAGAATAAAACCACAAGTCATAATATTGTTTTCAAAACCTTTTGTTATGTTATTTTCAAAGCAATGCATTTCATTTTCACCCCTTCATGTTTAAAACTTGGAATAACAACTAAAAGTTATTATTAAAACATTTTATTCTCATCAAACATTTTTGAGGCTTAGGACTTTATTAAGGGTTATAAATCTTTTATTGTTGTTGCCATAAAATAATTTCAAGGTAATATTTGAATTGAAAACCTTTTACGTAATAAAGTTTGCTAAAGATAAAATGGTTTTCTTTATGTGAGAAAATTCATTTGAGAGGGTTTTAGGGTTTATGGAATAGAGGTATAATTGGATTCTTAATTTCAATATGTATTGTTTTCTTTTGTTTCTTGCATCTCGTTTGGTTTTTGGTGACTTACTAAACATGAAAACAAAAAGTTTCAATTTTTAGTGATTTTTGGACTTTCCAAAAATCAGGGATGTTACAGACTACCACCCTTAAAAGAAATCTCGTCCCGAGATTTGGGACGGCTAGAAAGAAAGATTTGGGTAACTGGATTCCAAAACAACTGGATGGGCTACCACCCTTAAAAGAAGCTTTGGTGGGTAGTCTATTTTCATTTGATTAGAGTGTAGATTGATTCTAGATTAGCTTTAGTAGATCTTTCCTTTGTGGTAGAGGTGTAGACCAACATAGGTACGTTGAACCACCTTTGACACTGAGGGGTCACTCTTTGGGTCAAACAAAAGTCTTTGGATCACTCTCAACTTGGACTTTTGATGTCCTTGGCAATCTTTCATCTTGTTGTTGTCATCCTTGAAGGCAAACACCATGCTATTTCTAAAGAAATTCTCATGGTAGGCAAAATCTTCCATTGCTTGATAGCTCCAAGGTTGGCTTGATCCTCACCGAAGATAGTACGTTTTCAGCATCACTATCATAGGGTCATTATTGTATTCTACCATTCTATGGTTCATGCTTAACATCGTCGTCTCTCTAATAGGTATGTCACTCAGATTTAACATTCCTCATAGCAAAAGTAAATAATGTGAGTAGTCACCATGGGGGCCAATCCATGTTGCACTCAATTATTACCTTGTACTTGGATTGATGAATCTTGTTTAATAACACTAGGTCACCTCACTTGTCTAACATAAAGTTTCCATTCTATAAGACAAACTTGAGCTAAACTATCATTTCCCAACTAGTGGGTTGCGTAAAACTCTTACGTATCACAAACTGGATAGTTGTCTTTCTTCATCATTTCTTCTCTTGGTGTAGTAGGCTCTGAAATCTTCATATCTCATACAACTTGGGGTTCACTTGTCTTTCTTCACTTGTTGATTGGCTTACTGCTCCTTATGGTGTACTTGGCATTGATCATAGATGTGATTGTTCCTTCACACAAAAGGGATCTTGAAATCTGTGACATTCCTCAATTGTATGGCTTGTGTCTCTATAAAGAACTATTCATGGCATTCTTGGGTGAAAGTTTTGTTGTTGCACTTCATAGGGTAGCCCAATAGGGTTGGTAAATGGGTATGGGTTTTGGTTTGGCTTAGCATGAAAGAGTAGAGATTAGAAAGAGACTAAAGAGATTCCTACCCCAACACATTAGATCAAAGAAACTCATCTTGCAAACAACACATAACAAACATATAGCAACACATTCACCACACCAAACAACATGGTTTTTAGAAAACATTAATATTTTCATACCATACTCATTAGCATGATCAATATACTAACACGTTAACGTTGTTCTAACAAACTAGATTGGTGGTCTCATTTATATCTTCTTGGGTTCTTCAAATTCTTCTCTCCATTTCCTAAGGTCTTCTTGATAGTGGTGAAGTCTAAGTTTTTCTTCAAGTTCTTCAATAATATTGAATGTAGGTCTTCCATGTGGTGAAACACTTCTTGCACTTCTTGGTATGGTCATCAACATTCTTGTCTTGATGGTATTAAGGAGGAGGTCGTCTAGGGAAATTTTTAAGGTGAATAATAGATTAGATGATATGAGATGAACTAAGATGATTGTTTTGTTTTTAGAAAGTTTGAACATAGATATTTTTCAATCTAGGGTGATCAATGGGTTATTAACAACTTGTTGCAAATTGGATATTCACTAATAGTGAGAGATACTGGCACCCGCAAGCCAATCAGGGAACGGTCTCGTCTCCGTGGACACGTAAAGTTGTCCGGGCCACTTCATCTCACTATGCCGCTAGGATCCAAAATACTCTAAGGAGATAATAACATGATAAAAAATGGCTTCCAAACCTAAGGGTCTCGAATCCTATAGGCAACACAATGCTCTGATACCATTTTGTAGCATCCCACTTTTTAGCAAAAGTGAAATACATGTGTTAGTGTGCTAGTCCCTGGATCAACTGCTAGCACCACAGTACAAAATGAAATACCATGCAAATGTATCAAATTCTATTACATCGCAAGATCCAATCTTTACAAAATAGTATTACAACTTGCATAGTCTTAGAAGACTAGCAGTAACCAAAGATATACAGCGGAAAACATGAATAACATTGAGCCCATCTTCTTCATGTGCCCAAGGCAAAACATGTTGGCGATAGTCTCGAGATCCTAAACGAAATCCTCACTCGTCTTCATAAATATCTGCAATATGGAATATGCAGCCACAAGGGAGTCAATACAATTTAATGTATTGGCAAGTAACACTATGGTGGATATAAATGGCAAGACTAATACTACATGCTTATTTGGCTGAGTGGAGTTTTGGCTAAGTTTGCATAAAGCCAGTTTTATCCTATCTCTTTTGTAAAACAAAATTTTCTTTTCAAAGGGGTGGCAACATTGGATTAAGATCCAAGCACCACAATACTGTTCACTTGGTCAAAATTTTACTTATTGAAATTGATGATGAGATTCTTCCGTCAATCCTTGTCCAGCTGCTCATAATTGTCCATAACCGGGGACACGGCTAAGATCTTAGTTTGTTGACTCTGCAGAGGTTGTGCACTTTCACCCTTTGTCTTCAATTATCCCAAACATCCTATACACACGGAGTGCATCATGGAAAGGAGAGAATTGAGACGAGATCTTTCAGAAGAAGAAGTCCAAACCCACCGGCAAGACCGTTCCACCTATAATTTTGCTACATCTGCTAGTCAAGCCTGGGCTGAACCCTCACAACTTAGTTGATCAAGACAGAGCCCATATGTCAAAAGGTTGCACGGGAAGCTACTAAACTTAGAGGGGCATAGTAATCTCTTTGTTCCTGGGTGGCCATCCGCAAGTGACAACCTCAAGTGGAATAACCCTTAGATAAGGGCCCTGAGGAAACACTCAACATAACCCAGTCTTACCACTTCCACCCAGGTGGTTCATTCATTAGTTATACTTAGGATTTTTCCTCAACATCTAGTAAAACAATTTGTAACATTGCATAGCACCTAATAAATTCTAAGGCTATCAAAATAACAAGGTAAAAGGGATGGCTACACACTACTAGGATAATAGCATAGCATAGTATAACTTAGTAAAATTTCCTATCATGCATACTACTCAAAATCAACTAATGCATATAGAAAATAATGGGTAGTTGATGGTGTGTTACTTGCCTTGTTGAAGTTGGTGAAGCTATCACACTCTCTTCACAAAAGATCGTTGCTCTCCGTACAATCTATTCATTGAAAACACAATAACAAAATAAACAAGCATCCTAGCAATCAAACACATAGGTGGAGAAAGCAAACATAGCAAATTACATAACAAAGGAGTTGTACCAAGTTGGCTAGGGCAAGGTCAAGATTGGAGTTCAATACTTGTTAAGGAAACTCCAAGGTTTTACTTGGGATGGACTAGGTTGAGTTTGTAGAAAACTAACTTTATTATAACCATACTTGTCGAGGAAGTTCCAAGAGTTCACTTAGAATAAACATATTACTTCTTCAACTAAAGTAATACATGCAAACACTTGGTCATATTCGCCTTCAAAAATATTTGAGTGACTATGTTAGTATTTTCCATTGTGGTTAGGATAGGTCTACTAACTTCATCATCAAAGGGAAAATATTACTAAGTCTTGGGTTTTCCATTTGGGTCAATGGTTGGACAAAAATAACTTGTTATTCTTCAACTTGTATGGATTGCTTCTAGACCTCATGTGATTGCCTTCTTGAAGATCATCTTCATGCTTCTATTGTAGTCTTGTTCCTTGTATGGATTCTTCTCTTGGCCTTGATAAATTCTTCTGGGTTTTCACTTCACTAATTGGTTTGGGTATGGGATGGGCACAAATACCACTAAGTCAAATTGGAAAGAAAAATAAGAAGAAAGATAGAGGGAGATGTTTTCTTCTGGATTTCTTCACACTTGTACTTCCTTGAGTTGCTTCTAGTGGTGTAGTCTTGTTCCTTGGATGGATTCTTCTCTTGGCCTTGATAAATTCTTCTGGGCTTTCACTTCACTAATTGGTTTGGGTATGGGATGGGCACAAATACCACTAAGTCAAATTGGAAAGAAAAATAAGAAGAAAGATAGAAAGAGAGAGGGAGATGTTTTCTTCTGGATTTCTTCACACTTGTACTTCCTTGAGGTCCTTCTAGTGGTGGAGTCTTTTCTTCAAAATTTCTTCATTGATCCTCCTTGTAGCTCTTCATGTTGCCACCAAGTTGAAAGTGAAGAACCTTCTATTTCTCGAGTCTTGTTTTCCATTTGCTAACTTGATGGATTCTTGAAGCAAGAATAGGGGGATGGAGGAGTAGATAGAAAGCAAAGGTACTAGGGTCTAAGGTTTACCACTTGGTCTTGTATGTGATTTACACATACTAGGTACTTGGTCTTGGCTCCAAAATAGCCATAACAACAAAGGTAAACAATGATAGAAACAACTCTAATACTTAACCAACTAGGTGGACTACTATGATGGAAGTTTGGCTAAAATTACATGGTCATGGTCCAAGGGTGTCCAAAATGGTTGGGCAAGGTTGTTTCTGGTCCAAGGTTATCAAATGGAGCAATTTTGCAAAAGGAACTATATTGAAATTATTTACAGAATTAAATCTATGTCAAAATTACTCAAATATTCCAATCAATTCTAAATTCAATTTTAATTTGATCAACAATTATTTTGGGACAGGGGATATGAAAGTACACATCCTAAGGTTTCCAAATATATTTTATTTACAATTTTTTGGATTTGTAGAATTTGAAATATGCCAAAATACATCAAACAAGCATATTTGAATTTGAACAAAGTTTAAATGGCCAATTTGAAATTTGGCCAGTGCCAAAAGTTTCTAGATGTCAAGGGCTTTTCAAAAAGTCCAAGATTTCTAAATTTGGCTTTATGGTTAAAAAGATATGAATGTTCTAAGTTGCAGGGTTGTTTCTGCAAAACTGCCAATTAAAATCTATTCGGGATAAAAACAGAAAAAAGCTGGGCTACGTGGCTGGATCTGATTGGGCTGAGTTGCTGACTCGGCTGCTGACCAGGCACGGTGACGTGGCTGCTGACTGGGTTAGGTGAATCGATCCGGGACGTTGGATCTCGATCTAACGGGGGCTTACCCCTTCGATAAGTGATTCTATCCTAGCCACATGATGCAAATCGGACGGCAGGGAGAGGGCTAGGTTACCTCTCCGGTGGATGTGGCCGGCGATGGAGGGCACGGCGGCGCGCCGGTGGCCCGAGACGCAGGAATCGACGCCGATGGCAGCTCCGGTGATCTCCTGGACGCGGGAAGCCGATGCGAATCGCCAGAGAACGACGAGGAAGATGGAGGCAAAAGCGCCCTCCCTCGTTTCCGGGATGGACGACGCCACACGAACGGAGAATGGAGCCGCTCCGGTGAGCCTCGGTGGCGATGGCGCGGCCAAATTGCTGGGAAAAAAGAAATCAAAAGGAGTCAAAGAGAGAGAGCACGAGCTAGGTAATTCAAATGGAGCAAAAGGGAGGCGACGAGGAAGGCTACGATGGCCAAAACCGGCAATGGACAACGGCGGCAGAACCGTCTCCGGCGAGGAATTGGGGCAGCCATGGGGCGTAATAAACAGAGGAAGCAGAGGGGAAATGCCAGGGAGGAGGATGGCTTTAAGAGGGAGCAAACGGCTCGGAGAATGATGGCTTGTAACGCTCGGAATCAAGAGGATTTAATTCCTCCATTATTCGGTTGAAACTGATGGAGGGAGGTTGATGACGAGGCGACGTCATCCTGACGTCATCACCCCTTTTTCTTTTTCTTTTTATTCCTGTTTTAATATCTTTTGATATACAAGTCCAAAAGACCTCAAACCAATTGCAAATTCT
Source organism: Alopecurus myosuroides (assembly GCA_028641055.1). Lineage (NCBI taxonomy): Eukaryota > Viridiplantae > Streptophyta > Magnoliopsida > Poales > Poaceae > Alopecurus > Alopecurus myosuroides. The sequence goes on along the minus strand of CM054057.1, from coordinate 199,060,627 downwards.
TTGTAAAAATAATATCTTTCACTTAGAAACATTTTTGTAAACTTTTAAACATGTTTTTATTTTTGAATTTGGAATATTGTATAATTCCCTAATAGTTTCTTAAAGTGGTTTTTAATTTAGAAAATTAATCAATATAAATATTTGTCAAATAAAATTTCAGTAGCTTTATGATGATCAAATATTACTTTCCAAAACCATTTCAAAGTGCTTTCATCTCTTTTATGTTTTGAAAATATAATTAATTCACTAATAGAACTTAATACCATCTTAAAATAGAAAATAATAAAATGGGGTTTTTGATTAAATAAAATTTCACAGACATTAAACATGTCAAATACTATTTTTGAAAGTCATTTCACATCACTTTTATATTTTATAAATTTAAGATTTCATTGATTTACAAATAGTAACTTTATTCCATTTTAAAATTTAGAAAATTATTAAATTGATGGTATTGTCTAAATAAAATCTCAGAGACATTTTACAAGTCATATATTATTTTTGGAAAGCCATTTTTAAACCACTTTCACATTTTATAATTTTAGGAGTTGAAGGATTTACTAATAGTAACTTCATGCTATTTAATTAGTTCATATCAATTAATTATTATTGTTGATCAATAAAATTTAGAATAAAACCACAAGTCATAATATTGTTTTCAAAACCTTTTGTTATGTTATTTTCAAAGCAATGCATTTCATTTTCACCACTTCATGTTTAAAACTTGGAATAACAACTAAAAGTTATAATTAAAACATTTTATTCTCATCAAACATTTTTGAGGCTTAGGACTTTATTAAGGGTTATAAATCTTTTATTGTTGTTGCCATAAAATAATTTCAAGGTAATATTTGAATTGAAAACATTTTATTTAATAAAGTTTGCTAAAGATAAAATGTTTTCTTTATGTGAGAAAATTCATTTGTGAGGGTTTTAGGGTTTATGGAATAGAGGTATAATTGGATTCTTAATTTCAATATGTATTGTTTTCTTTTGTTTCTTGCATCTCATTTGGTTTTTGGTGACTTACTAAACATGAAAACAAAAAGTTTCAATTTTTAGTGATTTTTGGACTTTCCAAAAATCAGGGATGTTACAGCACCACAACCTATTGTTTACTTAGCCAAAATTTTACTTCTTGAAAACCATGTTGATATCCTTCTATCCATCCTTTTCTAGCTGCTCAAAGTTGTCCATTACCGGGGACACGACTATTATCATAGTTTCTAACTCTGCAGAGGTTGTGCACTTTCACCCTTTGTGTTCAATTAGCCCAAACATCCTATACACCCGGAGTGCATCATGGAAATGACAGAATTGAGACGAGATCTTTTAGAAGCACTAATTCAACCCAGACAACAAGACCCGTTCCACCTACCATTATGCTACATCTTCATGGCAAGCATGGGCTGAACTCTCACAACTTAGTTGATCAAGACAGAGCCGATATGTCAAAGGGCTGCACGGGAAGCTACTAAATTTAGAGTGACTTATGAATCTCTTTGTTCCTGGGTGGCCATCCACAAGTGTACTCATTTGGTGATAAACACCATTGATATGGCCCTAGGGAGCCACTCAACATAATCCAATCACATCCAAAATCCACCCAGGTGTTTTATTGAGGTTATACTTAGAATTTTCACCACATCATAGAAAACATATTGAAACATTGCATAGCATCTAACTTGTGCTAAGGCTATAGTTGATAACAAGGGTAAGGGTGGTTACACACTACTAGGTTTTTAGCATAGCATAGTACTTAGATAAAAATTCACCTATCATGCAAACTACTTAAAAAAATCTAGCAATGCATAGGAAAATAAAGGGTGGATGAATGTGTCACTTGCCTTAGCAAAAGGATGAGCAAGAACAACAAGAAAAACAGCAACAAGAATAGTCTTCCTCTTCACAATCTATAAGAAACAAAATACACAATACATAAACATACCAAACATAAAACAAAAAAAAATACAAAATATGTATGCAGGCCATGCAATGAATTAATGCACAAAATTACTAGCAATTATGTTTTCTGGAGTTGATAACTTAGCCATGATGCATGAAAAAAAAACATAAACCATAAAACAAAATTAAATATTATTAATGATTTGTTATGTGCTGTTAGTGGAAATTATTGTTATTGCTGCAAAAATTATCTCTTAATGAAATTCTCTGGTGTCTACCGGATAGGGGCATCAAAACAAAACCATGGAAATTGATTTCACCTAAAAAGTATTTTTAAAACTATAGTTAGGCTCAAAATAGTGATTTATAGAGATATACAAATAAATTGTGAGTGCACGATACAAAGTTAATATTTAAATAGCCCAGATTAATCTATATGATGTGATGATTCCAAAAAGTTCAAGATCACCTAATTTGGAACTATAGAACTCGAGATATGATTTTTTGAAGTTTTAATCCAAATCTGATATTTCGACCGGGGCGCACTCAACGGAGGCCTCTGATTGGTCGTAACGCTTTGCGAGGATTGTCACCGTGAGCCGTCAGATCAAAGTGGAGATGGACGCGCTGGATTTGCCCGTACTGCTTCGGGGATTCTTTTGTTTCTGGCCCTTCGATGAAGATCGAACGGTGGCAATTGTTCCCCTGCTCGCTGGCGGCGCTAGGTCGTCGGAAACCCGCCGGAAACTTGTGCGCGCGGCAGCAGAAACAGAGAAAACACGGTGGGTCCTATCTACGACGCTAGGAGGTCTCTGTGACATACCGTGGTGTGCTGGGGGCTGTCACGGACTCGATGGCGAGGTGGCGCGCGTCCCTGTGGCCAGCTTCTCCCGCAATCCCTCGCCGGAAGTGTTTGGGACGGTGGCGATTTCCTGCTGTGGACGGCGGCATCGACCTGGGGGCAAAGATGGGGCGTGATCATGTCAGAAAGGCGCGTGGAACCGAGAGAAGACGAGAGGGGGTAGCGAGGAGGATCAAGGAGAACGGGGTTCACCAGAACGTGCTCAAACTCGATGGAGGCTGTGGCGGACGAACTCGAGATCGATCTCGACGATTCGATGTTGTTATGTCTTGGTGTTTTGTAAAAAAATAAGCCACGAGGGCCGACGAGTATATATGAGGGGTTTGCCGTGGAGGAGGGGCTAGGCAGAAGCGAGGAGGAGTAGGGGGTCGTGCGGGTCTCGGCGTCGTGTTTCAGTCGAACACCTCATGGGCACGGACTCCGCGTTCGTGTGGAAGACGATGGGCTTGGGCCCCGTCTGTCAGCGAGGGAGAGACAGAGACGGGTTGTGTTCCTGGTCTCGTTACTGGGCTGGCCCAACTGCAGGGCGCTGCGCGTGCGCGGGAATTAAGAGGGAGAGGGGGAATTGGGCTGGGGCCGAGAGAGGGTTGTGTGCGGGGCTGGGCCGCAGCGCTGCTGCTCTCTTTACTTTTTTTGTTTTTATTTTCTATTTTCAAAACAATTAATTCGAATAAAATCATAGTAGGATAAATACTTATCAGAAAATTTTGAAGAAATACTTTTTGAAAAGCTCAAGACTTAGGGTACATTTTGGGCACTAAAATATCCCAAAAGAAAATACTTTCTTTTAGAAAAATGTTTTAAAACCAACTAGAGATTAAAGGGGTAGTAACTCCTAAATTTTTAAGATTAACAAATTGGAACCAAAATTCTATGCAACCAAAAATGCAGTAATGCAGTGATGAGTATGTATGCATGATGAGTTTTAGATTTTGAAGAACTTGGGATGTTACAAACTAAGCCCCCTTAAGATGAAGCTCGCCCTCGAGCTTCGGATATGCTAGCAAATAGGTGAGGGTGGTCTTCACGAAGGTCATCTTCTCGTTCCCATGTGGCTTCCTCTTCGGTGTGGTGACTCCACTGAACTTTGCAGACCTTTATGGTCTTAGTGTGAGTAATCCTTTCTGTTGTTTCCAATATCTTGATGGGTTTTTCCTCATAGATCATATCACTTTCTAGTTGCACTTCCTCAAGGGGTAATGTATCATTCAATGGTGTTTTCAACATCTCGGGGTGACACTTCTTCAATTGACTAACATGAAACACATTATGGACTGCTGAAAGAATTTCAGGTAACTCCAACTTCGTATGCCACTTCTCCTTTACGAGAGAGAATCTTGAATGGTCCAATGAATCAAGGTGTTAATTTCCCTTTGATCCCAAACCTCTTCACTCCACGAAGTGGTGATACTCGAAGGTAGGTCCTATCACCAACCTCATAGGTGACTTCCCTACATTTGTTATCGGCATAGCTCTTCTGTCTAGACTATGCAACTTTCAATCTATCCTTAATTAATCTAACCTTCTCTTTAGCCTCTTGAATAATGTCAGGTCCAAAGAAACTCCTTTCTCCTACACCACTCCATAACAATGGTGTAGTACACTTTTTCCCATACAAGGCTTCAAACAGTGTCATATCAATACTTGCTTGGTAGCTGTTATTGTAAGAAAACTCTGCGTAGGATATATTTTATCCCAACTAGACCCATAGTCTAGTGCGCATGCTCTTAGCATATCTTCCAGAATCTGATTTACCCTCTGAATATGGCCATCTGTCTGTGGATGAAAAGGTGTTCTAAACTCCAATCTAGTTCATAGGGATTCATGTAGTTTTTTCCAGAAATGTGATGTAAATTGTGTTCCTCTATCCGAAACAATACTCTTGGGAACCCCATGAAGGCATACAACCCTCTCATTGTATATTTCAGCTAACTTTGCACTAGTATAAGTGGTTTTTACTGGTAAGAAGTGAGCTACTTTTGTCAAATGATCAACTACTACCCAAATGGAGTCATATCCAGACTTTGTCCTAGGCAGACTAGTAATTAAATCCATACCAATCTGCTCCCACTTCCAGTTAGGTAATTTCAATGGTTGTAGTAGTCCTGATGGCTTCTGATGTTCTGCCTTTACCCTACTGCATACATCACACTTGGCTATATATTCTGCTATGTATTTCTTCAGATTATTCCACCAAAATCTTTCCTTCACATACATATACATCTTGGTATTACCAGGATGGATGGATCAGAGAGTTTCATGGGCTTCTTGTAAAATCAGCTTCCTAAGATCAGGATCATTGGCTATACAAACACGTTTCTCAAACCAGAGGGTTCCTTGGTCATCTTCACAAAATCCCGGAGCCTTCTCTCTTCTCAAGTTCACCCTTATTTCCTCTAGATCTTTCTCTCCCTTTTGGGCTTCACATATCCTATCCATTAGAGTGGGTTGTACTACTAGAGATTTTACGAATCCTTCAGGCACCACTTCCAATCTGAGGTCCTTAAATCCCTTGCATAGGTCATCGGGCAATTCTCCCGCCGTAAGTCCATTAACATAAATCTTGCGACTCAGGGCGTCAGCTACCACATTAGCCTTGTCGGGGTGATATTGTAAACTGAGGTCATAATCCTTGATGAGTTCTAACCATATTCGATGTCTCATATTCAGCTCCTTCTGGTGAAGATATATTTCAAACTTTTATGGTCCGTGAACACTTCACACCTTTTCCCCATCAAATAGTGTCTCCAGGTTTTCAATGCATGTACTACCAAAGCTGACTCAAGATCATGCGTGGGATAATTTACTTCGTGATTCTTGAGTTTTCTAGAGGCATAGGATACCACTCTTCCTCCTTGCATCAAAACACTTCCTAAACCTTGACGTGAGGCATCACAGTACACCTGGGATTCCTTCTCCAAGTCTGGTAAGCACAAAACTGGGGTTGTTACCAAACGTTTCGTCAATTCTCGGAAACCATCCTTGCAGGCATCGTTCCATTCAAACTTCTTTTCCTTTTTCAACAACTCCGTAATAGGTTTTGCTATCTTGGAGAAATTCTCAATGAATCTTTGGTAGTAACCTTCTAAACCCAAGAAACTACGAACTTCTCCAACATTCTTGGGTGGTTCCCACTCTGTTACTACTGCTACCTTGGATGGATCTAGGCGATTCCCTCCTTTGACACAATGTTCCTAAGAAATCCTACTTCACTAAGCCAAAATTCACACTTGCTGAACTTGGCATAGGGTTTGTGCTCTCGTAGCTTCTCCAAGATTTGTCGTAGGTGATTGTCATGTTCCTTGCTGCTTTTTGAATAGATTAGTATGTCGTCAATGAATACCACGACAAACTTATCAAGAAATTTCATAAACACTTTGTTCATCATATTCGTGAAATAGGATGGGGCATTTTTTAGACCGAAAGGCATCACTGTGTATTCGTAAGAACCATATCGGGTGATGAAGGTTGTCTTAGGTATACCAAGCTCCCTAATCTTTAGTTGAAAATATCCAGTTCGAAGATCAATCTTGGAAAACACACATGCTCCCTCCAATTGGTCAAGCAGATCGTTGATTTTTGCCAAAGGGTATTTGTTCTTGATAGTCACTTCATTTAGGGAACGGTAGTCCATTACAAAACGCTGACACTTATCCTTCTTCTCCACGAAGAGAACCGGCCCTCCCCATGGTGATGAACTCTCCCGAATGATACCTTTGCCTAATTGTTCTTCTAACTATTTATTAAGTTCCTTTAGTTCGTTTCTGGACATTGGGTAAGGTGTCTTTGCTATGGGGCTCGTGCCTGGTAGTAGATCAATACGAAACTCCACATATCTGTCTGGAGGCATTCCTGGTAATTCTTCATGAAAAAATCGAGATATTCCCTTACTATTGGTACTTGATCAGAGCTAACCCCCTTAAGAGAATTCAGCCTGATCCCTTTAAGTTCCATTTTGGATTTGAATCTAATCCTTCTTCCTTCTAGGGTGGTAAGTGAGATAGCTCTATCAACATAGTCGATGACTCCTCCAAAATTTGTCATCCAATCCATGCCCAGAATAACATCTAGACCCTGTGATTCTAGTACTACGAGATGGGTTGGAAATTTATACCTTCCAATTTCTAGGATGAGATCTCTACATCCAGTATTGAAAACCATCTCTCCTCCTGGAGAACTCACTCTAATGGTTCTTCCTACGGTTTCAATGGTTAACCCATTTTTGTTTACAAAAACTCTTGATATGAATGAATGTGATGCTCCAGTATCAAATAAAACCAATGTTGGAAAGGAGTTAAGTAGGAACGTACCAATCACAGCATCAGGCTCATCCATCACTTCTTCCACATTGATGTGGTTCACTTGTCCCTTATGAAATGGGTTTGGCTTGGCATTTTCATCAACTTTCCATTCTGGGCACTTGTCTGCAAAATGTCCTATCTTTTTACATTTGTAGCATGTCCCCTACGAAAGATCTCTCCTCACCTCAGGGTTGTGGCGTTGATGTCCATTGTTGTTATTATGTCCATTATTGTTGTTTCCTTTGAATCTTCCATTATTTCCCCTGTACCCACCATTGTGGATATGGCCATTATGCATGTGGCCATTACCATTATTGTTGTGATTCCACGACTTGTGTCCACTGCCTTCAGAGATATGCTGCTTCTTGTGCGTGATCTCTAAGTTGTGCTTGCTAGCACTGAACTTCCTCTTTCTGTTTTCCTCCTTCCTCATGTTGTTGTCCAAGGTGATAGCTTGGTCCAACAGAGTCTGGTAATTGGGTGCGTAAGCCACAGACAAGGGTATTTCCGCTCTCCTTTAAGTCCATTGAGGAATTTTTCCTTCCTCTTAGCATCCGCATCAATGTCCTCCGGTGCATACCTCGATAACGAGCAAAAGTCATCCATATACTCCTTTAGTGCTCTTCCTCCCTGCTTCAAGCTACGGAACTCCTCCTTCTTGAGGTTCACTATTCCAGATGAGATGTGCGCATTACAAAATCCTTCCTTGAAATCATCCCAATTCATACCTTCTAGTGGGTGAGTCACTTCATAACTTTCCCACCACGTTACAGCTGGTCCTTCCGTTAGGTGCGCGGTGAATCTCACCTTTTCTGCATCAGTGCACTCACATGTCACTAGGTCCCTGTTAACCGAGCGGAGCCAATCATCTGCTACTATTGGATCATTAGCAGAAGATAGCTTGTTAGGCCTAAGCCTCAGGAATCTGGTAAGTCTGTCCACTGCGGGTGGTGGCGGATTGTTGTTGTTGTTGTTCATTGCGGCCACAAACTGGGTCGTCATTTGCAGAGCATCTGCTGCATAGCATCATTTTTGTTGGGTTCACGACGAGGAGGCATCTGTGGGGTTTTCAGCATGGATGAGTAAAACATAGATATAACTATTGAGGAGAAAATTTTCCTACCCATACACATTACAATATAACAAACCGTCAAAGAAACATCAACTCAAAGCTTTCCTCTTTTAACCAAAATTTGAAATTGGGACATAACCCTTGATGAACTTAAGTAAAATGACAAATTTGCAACCAAAACACACTAGTATTGCCTTACCACAGGTAGATAGGTCAATACTTTAAAACCTAAGACTAGAAAACGTAAGATTGAACACATGGTGGTACAAATATTGTGCTTTATATTCGACCATGGCACCTTCTTCTTCCTCTTCAACTACTTCAATAGCGATTCCTTCATCTGTGAGGACCGATTTGAGTTTCTTTACTTCTCTCGCTAAGGATTCACTTGTCTCTTGAAATTTTCTCTTCTCACCACGCAAGTTCTCTATGATGTCATAGTCAACATCTAATTGAACGTCGTTGTCTTCAAGCATTGACTTCAATTCTTTGATCTCCTTGTTCTTTTCTCTGACTCTCTTCTCTTAACTTGTAAACTTCTTTTCTTGAGCCTTGAACTTCTCTTCCTGAGCATTGGCCACTTCTTCTTGTGCTTTGATCTTCTCTTCTGTTGACTTGAGTTGGGAACGTAGCTCTTCATTCTTTAGCAACTCCATGCGTCTATCATCCTCAAAGTCCTTGATATTATACTCTAAGTCCTAGAGGTATTTGTGCAACGGGTTGAATTTGTGTTTGGTCTCCGGGTCTAAGTAGAAAGGAGCTCCATTCTCATCACGTCTCCCTAGAACATGAGAGTAGTGATTCTTTAGTTCCCGATGATACTGCCCACAGAGACGTACTATCAGCTATTGCATGATGAGGTTGAGGCCTTTCTCCATGGAGTCACTAATTATCTTGATCTTTATGTCTTTAGTCTCGGGCTCTGTCTTGTGTCCAGGTTGAAGGAGTCTAATTCCCCAACAACCTTCTCTGGCAAATTTCTTCAGTTGGCTTCCTTTGATGGTTGTTGTGGTTAGCTTCAATTGCTCAAGTATATTGATAAGGTAGCCTCCAAAGCGTGTATCCTTGAGGTCTTCAACGGTGGTGAAGTTGAAGCTCTTCATCTTTAAGTTAGGATAAAAACATAAGCCATAAGATCATAAGACAAAGAGGTACGAGATACGAAACAAGTGAAGGCACTTAGAAAATAATAAGTTTTTCGTTCCTAAAGAGGCAATAACATGATCAAAAGGGGTTTTCCAAACCTAAGGGCTCGAATCTACAAGCAACACTTTGCTCTGATACCATTTTGTAGCGCCCTCACATTTAATAATGTAAGAACTACTATGTTAAGTGCTAGTCCTTGGATCAATGCTAGCACCACAGAACAAAAATGTGAAGTATCATTGCAGAAGTATCAAAATTATTACAAAGTATCTAGAATAGCCAAGTATATCTTTATTACAACTTGCATAGCCTCGAAGACTTGGTAAAAACTTCAGAGTTCAAGCAATAGAAAATAAAATAGCAATGAGCCTCCATCTTCTGCATGTGCCACAAGCAGGCATGTTGGGTGTAGACTCGAGTCCAAGCACTTCTTATTCATCATCGGAGGAACCTGCACGTTGGAATATGCAGCCCCGAAGGAGGTCAGTACAATTTGATGTAATGGCAAATGGCACTGTGGTGGATATAAAATTGCAAGTCTAAACTACATGCATATTTGGCTTGTTAGTGTTTATGCTGTTTGCTAAAAGCAAGTTTTTCCCTAACACTTTTGAGTAAAAGAGTTTTCCTTTCAAAGATTGGCACCATGGGATAAAGCCCATGTGCAGCACAACCTATTGTTTCCTTAGCCAAGATTTTACTTCTTTAAAACCATGTTGAGATCCTTCTATCCATCCTTGTCCAGCTGCTCGAAGTTGTCCATTACCGGGGACACGGCTATGATCATAGTTTCTAACTCAGCAGAGGTTGTGCACTTTCACCCTTTGTCTTAAGTTATCCCAAACATCCTATACACCCGGAGTGCATCATGGAAAGGAGAGAATTGAGACGAGGTCTTTGAGAAGCAAGAATTCAACTGATACAACAAGACCCGTTCAAGCATGGGCTGAACTCCCACAACTTAGTTGATCAAGACAGAGCCCATATGTCAAAGGGCTGTACGGGAAGCTACTAAATTTAGAGGGACTTAGGAATCTCTTTGTTCCTGGGTGGCCATCCACAAGTATACTCCTTTGGTGAAAAACCCCATTGATATGGCTCTTGGGAGCCACTCAACATAATCCAATCACATCCAAAATCCACCCAGGTGTTTTATTGAGGGTTATACTTAGAATTTTTCACCACATCATAGAAACAAATTGAAACATTGCATAGCATCTAACTTGTACTAAGGCTATAGTTGATAACAAGGGTAAGGGTGGCTACACACTACTAGGTTTTAGCATAACATAGTACTTAGAGAAAAATTCACCTATCATGCAAACTACTTTAAAAACTCTAGCAATGCATAGGAAAATAAAGGGTGGATGAATGTGTCACTTGCCTTGGCAAAAGGATGAGCAAGAACAGCAAGAAAAACAGCAACAAGAATAGTCTTCCTCTTCACAATCTATAAGAAACAAAATACACAATACATAAACATACGAAACATAAAACAAAAAAAACAATATAACAATATGTATGCATGCCATGCAATGAAGTGATGCACAAAATTACTAGCAATTATGTTTTCTGGAGTTGATAACTTAGCCATGATGCATGGAAAACAAAACATAAACTATAAAACAAAATTAAATATTATTAATGATTTGTTAAGTGCTATTAGTGGAAAATTATTGTTATTGCTGCGAAAATTATCTCTTAATGAAATTCTCTGGTTTCTACTGGATAGGGGACATCAAAACAAAACCATGGAAATTGATTTCTCCTAAAAAGGATTTTTAAACTATAGTAGTGCTCAAAATAGTGATTTGTAGAGATCTACAAATAACTTGTGAGTGCACGATACAAAGTTAATATTTAAATAGCCTTGATTAATCTACATGATGTGCTGATTCCAAAAAGTCCAATATCACCTTATTTGGACTTACAGAACTCGAGATATGATTTTTTTTAAAATTTTTTAATTCAAATATGATATTTTTTGTTTTATTAAAATGTGTTCAATCCGGGGCGCACTCAACGGAGGCCTCTGATTGGCTCGTAACGCTTCACACGGATTGTCGCCGTGAGCCGTCAGATCAAAGTGGAGATGGACGTGCTGGATTTGCCTGTACCGCTTTGGGGATTCTTCTGTTTCTGGCCCTTCGATGAAGATCCGACGGTGGCGATTGTTCCCCTGCTCACTGGCGGCGCTAGGTTGTCGGAAACCCACCGGAAACTTGTCCACGCGGCAGCAGAAACAGAGAAAACGCGGCGGGGCCTATCTACGGCGCTAGGAGGTCTCTGTGACATACCTTAGGGTGGAGGGGCTATCACCGAGTCGATGGCGAGGTGGCGTGCGTCGCTATGGCCGGCTGCTCCCGCAAACCCTCGTCGGAAGTGTTCGGGACGATGGAGGTTTCCTGCTATGGCAGCGGCTTTTGACCAGGGGGCAAAGATGGGGCGTGATCATGTCAGAAAGGCGCGCGGAACCGAGAGAACACGAGAGGGGTTAGCGAGGAGGATTAAGGAGGACGGGGTTCACCGGAACGAGCTCGAACTCAACGGCGGCTGTGGCGGACGAACTCGAGATCGATATCGACGATTCGATGTGGTTATGGCTTGGTATTTCGTGGAAAAATAAGCCACGGGGGCCGGGGAGTATATATGAGGGGATTGCCGTGGAGGAGGGGCTAGGGAGAAGCGAGGAGGAGTCAGGTTCATGCGGGTCTCGGCGTCGTATTTTTGTCGGACACCTCACGGGCACGGACTCCGTGTTCGTGTGGAAGACGATGGGTGTGAGACCCGTCTGTCAACGAGGGAGAGTGGAGACGGGCTGCGTTCCTGGTCTCGTTACTGCGCTGGCCCAACTGCCGGGCGCTGCGCACACGCGGGAATTAAGCGGGAGAGGGGGAATTGGGTTGCGCCCGAGAGAGGGTTGAGTGCGGGGATGGGCCGCAGCGCTGCTGCTCTCTTTACTCTTTTTTGTTTTGTTTTTATTTTCTGTTTTCAAAACAATTAATTCAAATAAAATCATAGTAGGATAAATACTTATTAAAAAAATTGAATATATACTTTTTGAAAAGCTCAAGACTTAGGGTACATTTTGGGCACTAAAATATCCCAAAAGAAACTACTTTCTTTTGGACAAATGTTTTAAAACCAAATAGAGATTAAAGGGGTAATAACTCCTAAATTTTTAAGATTAACAAATTGGAACCAAAATTCTATGCAACCAAAAATGCAGTAATGCAGTGATGAGTATGGTTGCATGATGAGTTTTAGATTTTGAAGAACTTGGGATGTTACATATTCTTCCACTCCCAGTGCATGCAATCTATGCTCCCAAGCAAGCCAGGGAATCTTCTTTGCTCGTTAATGGCCAAGAGCCGGACAGTGTCTTCAACAGTTTACTCCCTCAAGTACTTCGGCCCAAACACCGCAATGACAGCCATACAAAATTTCTACATTGAGTCGAGGCATGTGGACTTGCTCATGCGCATGTACTCATCAACGAGATCTCCAGCAACCCCATATGCAAGCATTCGAATGGCTGCCGTGCACTTCTGGTACGAGGTGAAACCAAGCTTACGAAGGGAATCAGAATTAGGACTTCTCGTTGGCTCACCATTCCTCGAACCGTTCCTAGAGATCCATATATGCCAAGCAACAACCGTCAGGATAATCCTTTCCTCGTCCGATGCCCGAAGAATAAAATCATGGAGCCACATCTTTGCACTTGTGAAAGTTTTCCTGCGTAACTGTATATTGTACTTCCCTTTAATCTCCTACCATACCTCACGAGCAAACTAACAATAGAGAGGTACATGCTTGATCGATTCCTCTCTGCCAGAGTAGATGCAGCTAGCCGAGGCTGGAATATGCGTTTTTCATAGTTCAACACCCGGGAGTTGACAATCATGTGCAAACCTCGAGAGGTTTCCAAGAGCTTTGATGGAACAAAGTTTGTTCTAGAAAATGTTGGCTGCCTCGGTATCAGAATTTGTGCCACTACCCCTGCTACTTCGGTCGATAAAGAACTTCTCCCGACGAGCAAAATTATAGGCCGATGACAGAGTCTAGTCGCTAAAGCGATAAATAACCTCGTTGACTGATAGGAATTTTGAGCACTTGGTTCGCAACCTCTTCCTCAAAAATGGAACACACCAATTCTGCATCACATGAACATAAGTCTTCGTTAATGAGAAGATCAACTGGCGCGCCCTCTGGAACTAGCGATAGGAGGTTGAAGGAACCTGGCTTGCATTATGGAGTCCAACTATCAGTCAAGAACTTAATTTTCTTACCATCACCCACACTCCATCGGATACCTTCCTTGACTAACTTCATGACAAAGCAGATGTTGCGCCATGTGTAGGAAGAAGATCTGGGTTGTGGAGCATCCCAGGAATCACTGTCAGGAAAGTACCTGCCCTTGAAACTCTAGAGCAAAGCAATGAAGGATACGTGAGTAACTGATGACCCACAAGTATAGGGGGTGTATCTTAGTACTTTCGTTAAATAAGAGTGTCGAACCCAACGAGGAGCACAAGGTGTTGACAAGCAGGTTGGATAGAGGATTCACTGTAAACACTAGCAAACGGGTTTTTGGTGGTTTTTGATATAGCAGATAAATAAAATGCGAGTAAATAAAAGACAATAAATATAATTGCAGCTAGTGGCCCAATCCTTTTGAGAGCAAAGGACAAGCCGGTTGTTCTACTTATGATTACCAAACATTCTCGAGGACACATAGGAAATTCGTCAAGTGCTTTCGCTTCATAGGTTGATTAATATTTATTGGTTCGTGAAGTGTTGTGTGGGTGAACCTATGCTAATGCACCGCCCAACTAGGACTAATACATACTTGTGATTATACCCCTCGTAAGCATCCGCAAATACAAGAAAGTAATTAAGATAAATCTAACCACAGCCTTAAAACTCCGGGATCCTACACTCCTCGTGCATTGGATTCCTAACGGGGGTTTAGGTTTCTATCACTCCGGCAACCCCAGAATCAGTAGCCAAATACACAATGCATCCTCCTAGGCCCATAAAGGTGAAGTATCATGTAGTCGACGTTCACATGACACCACTAGAAGAATAGCACCACGACTTAAATACCGAACCACGAGATATTACTTCAACATAATTCAACTACTAACATCATGACTTCTCCCATGTCCCCAAGAACTAAACAAACTACTCACAAGACATCATATGGATCATAATTAGAGGTGATACAATGGACAATAACAATCTGGTCATAAAGTGTAAACACCGATAAATCTCACAAGCATCAACTACTAACAAATAATCCACACCGCGATAAAGACCCCTAATTGTTACAGCGGGATGAAGGTGGATGATGAGGGTGATGGTGCTGGTGGTGATGATGATGACGATGACGATCTTGATGATGCCCGGAGCAATGACAATGACGATGGGGATGATTCCCCCTCTCCGGGGAGGAATTTCCCTGGCAGATTTCTCCCTGCCGGAGAGCTTTTCTCTCTGTGTTGTTTTCCGCCCCGAGGCGGCGGCGGAATAATTCTTCGACGATGTTCCTGGGCTTAGGGTTCCCTGGGGGTCAAGTACGTGAAAGGGGGCACCCAGGAGTGGGCCAGGGGGTAGACCACCCGCAGACGCGGCCAGAGGGGGGCGCGCCGCCTGGTGGTGTGGGCCCCAGGTGGCCCCCTCCGGGTGCCCTTCTGGCTGGCTTCCTCCTCGGGACTTCTAAGACTCCTCCGGTATCCCATCTTCTTCTGATCTTCTGAAACAAGGTATCTCAACGGTGCTTTTTCCATCAGATTTCTGGTTCCTGTGTTTATTCTCCAAAAAATATAAAACATGCAAAATAAGATAAAATAGCATAAGTGATGCATCATAACATGAAATATATCGATGAATAACAGAAAATAACAATATAAAATAGTGATGCAAAATGGACGTATCAACTCCCCCAAGCTTAGACCTCGCTTGTCCCCAAGCGAAACTGAACTCAGTAAACATGACCACAGGTTTATGGAGTGAGGTGTCGATAAATAAAATACGGACAAGAGGCATCATATCTAACAAAGAACAAGTCATCTTAGACAGCAACTTCCTCTTATATAATCAAACTTGAAACAAGTAGAGGAAATCACAATAAAGTTGCAAAAGGAAATCATAATTGGTAAAGGCAAACTTCGTTTTTGGTCAGAGAACAATTAACAGTGTACTTATCTTTAAAATAGAGTCTTTACACTAGATATAATATTACAGAGTTTATCATGCTCAATTATAACAGTCTCTTTACAGACATTGGTAACTTTGAAAGTGACATTCAAACAGATAAAAGCATTTGTACAAACAAGGAAGAATAAAGAAAATGATTGAGTAAATCAACATATAGATGGATGGATCACAACAACTCAAATTCTTGCTTAAGATAGAAAGGACTAGGTTTACTGACTCAACATAAAGGTAAAAGATAGGCCCTTCGCAGAGGGAAGCATGGATTAACTCATGTGCTAGAGGTTTTCATTTGATAAATAGAGTATTGAAAACAATTTTGAGAGTGGTGTATGTTTATGTCAACGAATGGCAAAAAGAAAATACAGTACGTCACAAGCCATCAAGACTTCACAAGAGCGGCTCCCATTGAAGAACGCAAATGGTATAGAAGGTCATATCTCTTTCTCTTTTGTTTACACAATTATGCTTTGATTGATAAATCAGGGGAAAAATAGTGAAGAGAATTTGTATTATTATTTGGGGCTGGGAACCCCGCTGGCAGCTCTTATATCATTTGGATAAGCGGATGAAGCCACTAGTCTAGGTGTGTAAAGTCCAATCAACAAGTGAGATAAAGATTCTCTATTTGCGTCCTCATGAGCTAAAACAGGGGCACAAAACAGGTGTAATGTTAAAGGTTTTAAAGGTAGCACACAAGCAATTTACTTGGAGTGGCGGTTAAAGACCACATATAGGTAGGTATGGTTGACACAAATGGCAAGGTTTTAGGCTCTTAAGTTTGGATGCACGAGAAGCATTCCCTCTCAGTATAGGTTTTTGGCTAGCAAGGTTGGGTAGCAAGCATAAAAGTTGAGGAAAACAAACAAATACATATATGATAAAACCAATCATGCAATCTTCCTTGAAGGTACAAACAATCTTACTTGAGAATACTAAGCTTATGAGCTAACAAGAAAGAGAGATTATGGAATAATATATCTACATGCAACTCCCTCTTTTCTACTTAAGTCTCATCGTATTGTTACTACCGACCAATGCTAAGTTTGCCAAAACCAACTAGATTAACTTGATGCTCCAACATTGATACCAATACTAATAACAAGATCAACCATATAACAAACTATGCAAGCTAAAATAAAGTGTAGAAAGTAAATGATGAAACTTATCATTAATATTTCATTACGGCAACTCAATCCAAGGGATACAACTGTAACCAACTAAAGAGTGATACTTCCATACTGCAAACCATACTATATGATATTTTCTCTACTCATGACATGACTCTACTAAAAGGTAAAAAGGTGAAAGATAAAGGCGTGATACCGCGACACTCCCCCAAGCTTGGAACAAGCTACTTCGGTGGTGGTGGTGAATCCTTCTCATCATCAAACTTCCAAGGTAAAGGCTCTCCATCCACAAATGATGTCTTGGTCTCCAATATACTGAAACTAGCAGCAAAGCTTATACGTTTAAACCTGTTCTCATACTCACAGTTCTGATTCTGCACATCATAGAGTTGTGCTTGCAATTTGTTGGCGGTCTCGGTGAGTGAGAAGATCTCCTCCCAAATCTTTAAAGTCTCCTTCCTGTACTCGGTGATCAGTTTTGTCTTTATCCTGTGGATGATGTCAACTTCACGCTCCTCCATCTTCTTGTACCTAAAGACTTCTTGCTCCAGCTCTTCCATCCTAGCTTCCAGACTGCCTTCTCCTTTAGGGCCCCGAACATCTTCAATAGGCACCTCCCCATCCTTGAGAAGCAACTCTTGGGGATGCATCTTCAACTCGTTCATGTACGGGTTGGCGATGTTCGTAAAGAAACTGTCTTTGGGAGGTCTAGAAGAGGACATCATGGCTCTAGATCTGAAGATGTAACCTGGCAGAAACAACTCGAAACAGAAACACGACGAGAAAACGATATACCTGACCTCAGGGGGTCCGGGGGATTAAATATTAGAAACATACATAACAAAAGGAAAGTCCAGTCGAAAAACGAGTCGAGAAGGGCTTCGAGGAGCCCACACCATAGGGTGGTGAGGCCATGGGTGGGCCCGTGCCCCTAGGTGGTGTGGTGCCCTCGGGCACCATCTCCTACCCTTCTTCGGCTCGAGCATTTTTCATATTTTCCAAAAACCAACAATTTATAACTTGGAAGATAATTTGCGAACTTTTTCTTAACAGAATTGTTACCTATTCCAGAACAGACTCTATAGATTCTGGAATCTTCCGTCATTACTTGAATAACATCAACATCTTCATCATAAGAATCCCGAGAAATATAATGTTTGAGTCTTTGCCCATTTACCACTTGTGTAGTGTTATCTTTGAGGGAAGCAATTTTGATTGCACCCAAACGATACACTTCTTCAATAACATAAGGGCCTTCCCATCTCGAGAGTAGTTTTCCTGCAAAAAATCTGAGACGAGACCGATACAATAAGACTTTTTCACCTACATGAAACTCTCTTTTAAGAATTCTCCTATCATGTCATTGTTTAACTTTCTCTTTAAAGAGCCTAGCATTTTCATAAGCTTCACATCTCCATTCATCTAGATGTTTCAAATCATGCATTCTTTTCTTACCAGCAAGTTTAAAATATTTATTTAGTTCTTTAACTTCCCAATAAGCTTTGTGTTCTAATTCTAAAGGCAAGTGACAAGCTTTTCCATAAACCATTTTATAAGGAGACATAACCATAGGATTTTTATAAGCAGTTCTATAAGCCCATAAAGCATCATTCAACTTATCAAACCAATTCTTCCTAGATTTGTTGACAATCTTTTGCAAGATAGATTTAATTTCTATATTTGATAATTCTACTTGCCCACTAGTTGGAGGATGATAAGATGAGGCAATTCTATGATTGACATCATATTTAGCAAGGGTTTTTCTGGAACCACCATGAACAAAATGAGAACCTCCATCAATCATAAGATATCTAGGCACACCAAACCTAGGGAAAATACATCTTTAAGCATTTTTAAAGAGGTCTCACCATCAGTACTTTTCGTAGGTATAGCTTCTACCCACTTAGTAACATAATCAACAACAACAAGAATGTGAGTGTAACCATTCGAAGGAGGAAAATGACCCATAAAGTCAAATCCCCAACAATCAAAAGGTTCAATAACAAGAGAATAACTCATAGGCATTTCATTACGTCTAGAAATATTACCAACTCTTTGACATCCATCACAAGATAAAATAAATGTACGTGCATCTTTAAAGAGAGTAGGACAATAGAAACCTGATTGTAGGACCTTTTATGCGGTTCTATCTCCAGCGTGATGTCCTCCGTAAGCACTACCATGGTACTTTTTCAATATTTCACGTTGTTCGTGATCTGGAACACATCTTCTCATAATACCATCTACTCCTTCTTTATATAAGTGTGGGTCCTCCCAAAAATAATGCCTCAAATCATAGAAGATTTTTCTTCTTTGTTGAGCTGTAAATGCTGGAGGCAAATACATTGAAACAATAAAGTTAGCATAATCAACATATGATGTCTACGCACGCTTCTATTCTTGTAGACAGTGTTTGGCCTCCAAGTGCAGAGGTTTGTAGAACAACAACAAGTTTCCCTTAAGTGAATTACCCAAGGTTTATCGAACTCACGGAGGAATATGTCAAAGGTATCCCTCTCAAGCAACCCTGCAATTACGATACAATAAGTATCTTGTGTCCCCAACACACATAATACAATTGTCAGTTGTATAGGTGCACTAGTTCAGCGAAGAGAGAGAGTAAAATACAAGTAATATGGATGTTTATAAGTGATAATAGCGATCTGAAATAAAAATGGTAGCAAGCAAACATGTAGCAGAACTGATTGTAAATGGTGTTTCAATGCTTAGAAACAAGGCCTAGGGATCCTACTTTCACTAGTGGACACTCTCAACAATGTTAACATAATTGAATGCATAAATATCTCTCTTCACTATGCTACTCCGAACCACTCTCCGGTCGAATAACAAACACCAATTCATTGTGTAGGGCTATAACAACACTCCTCAAAGTCTCATTCCCATGTCTAGTTAACCCCACGTTGTCACTATGAGCGCCCTAGAAGGTACTAGACAAACACCACAATTTCATAGGGTCATCCAACATAAGATATAAATATCATGCCAAACCACATGCTGCACACACTGTCACCTTTACACCGTGATCAAAGTGTTTACAGAGATCTCACAACAGAACCACTTGAGTAGCATAACAGATGAAGAGTATCATCTACTTATTCAACTAGATTACAAAGCTCATGATCACATAAAGATCACACCATGGGAGACAGAGATGAAACACATAGCTACCGGTAGAGCCCTCAGCCCCGGCGGAGAACTACTCCCTCCTCATTATAGGAGACAGCAACGACGATGAAGATGGCGGTGGACTCGATGGAGATGTCTCCGGGGGCACTTTCCCATCCCGGCAGGGTGCCGGAACAGATATTTCTGTCCCCTAAAACTTTTCAGCGACGACTACAAAGCTACAAAACTTTTCGTGGAAAAAGGCTGATATATTTAGGGGTTATGGATCAGGAGATTATATAGGTGAAAAGGCAACGTCGGTGGGCGCCCGAGGCGCCCACCCGCGCAGAGGCATGGCGTGGGGGCTCCAGGGGTCCCCTCCGGGTTTCCTTCGGACTTCCTTGACCCTCCGGGAATTCTAAGACTTCCGGATTTTGAATCGTCCAATTCCGAGAATATTTCAGGACAACATTTCTGAAACTAAAAACAACAGAAAACAAGAACTGGCTTTGTGGCATCTTGTCAATAGGTCAGTCCCCAAAAATACACAAAAATTACATAAAATGTATAAGAAAAACATGTAGCATATGGCATCAAAACAACATGGAACATCAGAAATTAAGGATACGTTTATGACGTATCAACATCTCCAAGCTTAGTTCCTACTCGTCCTTGAGTAGGTAAACGACAAAACAAATAATTTCTGAGGTGACATGCTACCAACATAAACTTGATCATCATAGTAATGTAAAGCATGTAAAATAGGATCAAATGAATAAATTATGTAGTTTATAGTTGATATCAAAGAATAATGTATAAACCATTAGGAATAACAAAGTAAAAATTTTCAATGAATCAATACTAAAAGACAATCCACTGTGCAAAGTATATTAGAAATGATTTAAGCTTCAAGAACAACAATATAATCATCCAAGGCATCAAACTCTCACAACAACTCCTGTTAGGATCAAGTCAAGTGACAACAATATGCACATAGGAAAATCATTCAAATAATTGTGCACTCAAAGCAAGCAAGCGTTCTGTATTGGTTACTGGCACCAAGATGTTGTGGCTAAAAGAACATTATGGGGGGTTTGGATGGTCAATGCAAGAAAGTCTCACACAACTGAAAGGGATCATTAGACAAGAGGAAGTCTTATAATCGAAGTTATGCAAGGAGTAGTGATTGCCACACAACGGATGCACATAGAGCTATAAGTGTATGAAAGATCTCCAATGGAACTAGTGGGGGTGCATCCAACCTGCTTGCTCACGAAGACCAAGAGATCTTTTCAGGAGGCTCATCATTGGAATATACAAACCAAGTTCTATAATTTAAGTTCCCCACATAGTTATGCAAGTA
Source organism: Alopecurus myosuroides (assembly GCA_028641055.1). Taxonomy (NCBI): domain Eukaryota; kingdom Viridiplantae; phylum Streptophyta; class Magnoliopsida; order Poales; family Poaceae; genus Alopecurus; species Alopecurus myosuroides. The sequence continues at coordinate 199,039,506 of CM054057.1, read as the reverse complement.
ATAATATGAAAAATCTCTCCAAACTAAAGTAATGATGCTAAACAAAGAACAAGTGTGGAATAAATGATAGTAGGGCTGCCCCCTCTCTCTTTATTTTTCTCCTTTTTGCCTTTTTTTTTCTCTTTTGGGCTTTTTATCTTATTTTTTATTTTTTTGATATATAACCTCACTGGTAGGGGCAACACTCTATTTTACAATGAATCAACACACTTTTTGTCACACCCCTGTTTTTAAGCACTTGTTTAATATTAAATTAGCAAGCCTCTTAAGACTTTTGTAAGACAATTAAGTGGACAAAATGTTTGTGTAGTCATGTTTATCTATGCAATATAAGTGGTGTGTTTCTTTTCACTCACTTGAGGATTTTCCCTGATGATTTATTATTTCCTGCCTGATGATTTTCAACTGGAAACCCTAAGATTTTTCTTCTCAAATTTTGGGGAATGCTTGATTCACTCATGATAGGATTATTTAGTCATGTCTTGACCAAGAAAACATTTTGGTTTGGTTTTAAATAGCTTTGGGAATTTATTTCCTATTTAAAGTTTTAGCAGAAAAACAGCAGAACTAGCTGTTTTCCACACTTGTTTTCAGGGGGTAAACATATTTGATTTTTTGTTTTCTTGTTGCATTATGGTTGACCATGTTATGGAATACAACTAAATTCCACTGGTTTATTTTTCTCACTTGGAAAACAACCTAACCCATGATTGTTTTCCTAGTATAAAAATAGTGCAAAACCAATTCTATTTGGAAAACAGAAACATAGCCTTTTGGACAGTTGTTTTCAGAAGGTTAACCAACTCCAATTTTTGTTTACTGGTTGTTTTCTCAAACTAGAAAGTACATAGAACAATTACCAACTTGAATTTTCAAAATCCAAGTTCCTTTGCCCTTTCAAATAGAAGCAAACTTTTGCTTCAAATCATTGTTTTTCCAACACTTAGTGAAAATATCACTAGTGTCTTTTTCTGAATTTTCTGAAACTGTTTTTGGACAATACTTTGGAGATTTGTTTCTCTGCCATTTCTTCATATTTTTAAATGAAATTGGTGTCTATTGTTATTGCCTTGGATCCCTCTGTAACCCCATGTGCTTGCTTGCCCGAGAGTTGCCTTAGCTTGGAAGGAACAAGGGAGAGAAGAGAGACTCGGATTGTGAGTGAGCTGAGAGAGAGAGAGAGCTAGTTGCAACCGTTTTCTCCACATGCCTCTCTATTCTAGCTGCACTATTGACACTAGTGCCCTATTGCACCGCCCCTGGCTCAGGAGGACACGAAGAAACCGCCCCCCCACCTCTCTGCTTGCCAACGTGCACAAGCACATGCACACCCGAGAGCCCCCATGTTGGCCTCGTGGCTACAAAGCCTTCCAGGCCACGCCACTTCGCCAGAGCACTCCCCACACCTCCACAACCCCACCCCCGAGAAGCCAACCCGTGCCTCGCCGTGTGCGAGGAGCACGGGCAGTTTTTCGCCGCCGGCCACCGAGAGATCCCCCGAGTCGAAGCAGACGACCCCGTGCGTGAGAGCCCGTCATTTTTGCACGCACGAGCTCCCCGTGACCCTAGCCACCCCCCTGACATCCTCCCCGGCCGTTTTGCTTGCAGGATCACCCGCGCCATCGCCGCCGTGTCTGCCTCGCCGTCGCAGAGAGGAGCACGACGTGGGAGGCTCGGGCATCATCGTCGTCGCGCCACCAGCACCCCACGACACCACCGCCGCCACCCGCAACGCCACGGCACCCCTAGGTGAGCAGCGAGCCCGCGCCACGCACGCCCGCGAGGTGTTTGTCGCCGGTGAGAGAGAGAGAGAGGGGAGGAGGAAGAAAAGAAGCGGACCGTTGATCGCGAGATCAACGGCCACGCTTGAACGCAGCGTTTCCCGCGTCCGCCGCCCGCGCACGCGTGCCTGGGCTAGCCTAGGCGCTAGTTGGGCCATGCGTAGCGAATCTGGCCCATTTGGGCAGTTCTGTGTTAAATTGAAAATATCATTTTTCTGGCAGAATGATAGGTGCTAGCTTTTGTCCTAGAAATGTTAGCAAATGAATTTTTTTTACCTTGCCAATTTTTGTGCCCATACCCATACTAAATCACAACCATCTCCCATTGACCGAATAATTTTTGGACTTTTAGTTATTTTTCTATAGCTATTTTTCCAGACAGTACCCTTAAAATTGAAATGAATAGAACTTCAAAAATACATAATATTTTTGAGCAAACTCAACTGTTTTGGAAAGCCCTTGAAAGTACCTACCATTAGAATTTTAGTTTGCACCAAGGTGAGTTACCATTTGGAAATGCCATCCATTTTGCTGAAACACCAGAGAGCTATTCCAAGAATGTTAGGGGGAGTTTGGGGCATTATTTTTGAGTGGGACCAATTGGAGATGCTTGGTAATGTTAAGGACTATCACATCCTAGAAGGATTTAATTTTTGGAGCCATAGAAAAAATTAGGGAGACAGAACAAGTTTGGGTACTTTTCTGTCTATTTTTAATTCCTAGATCTTGTCTTATATGTTCATGTTGTGATGTGCAAATGATGTTTTCTTGCTTGTAATGTTGTTTTCCAAGTGTGGTTATGATGTTTACAAGTTATATGAACATGTTAGAATAAATGGTTTGAGTGGTAGAATTTCTAGAATTATTTTCCATGCATAGATCTTGCTCATAGCTTAATTTTCTACCTAGGTTTTTGAGTAGATCTCTAAATGTTTATTAGGCTTATTGCTAGATTAATTTTCATGGAACCAGTACCATTTAGGTACTGTTATTTTGGTTATAGCACCTCTGGTTACTTGGTGCTTGTGTTTGGAATAGATTTAAATAGCATTGCTTAAGTCTAGTTTTCATACTAGAATATCCATGCATGCCTTTTTGTCTTGTTTTCCACTAGGGAAAAATATGAATCTTTGTTGTTGAAAACAGAGGATGGAATGTCCTTGTGGCATTGTTATCTTAGTGTTTTCACCTCTGATATTTTCCCCTTAAGTAGTAGCAAAGCATGAGTAACACTTGGGTGCCTAGAATTAATTCTCTCACATGTGTAGCATTTTAGCCTAGTTTTTCCTGGGTTAATAGCTAGACTTTTTATTTTGTTTTGTGGGATCCAGTAGCATTTTGGTACTGATTATAGGAGTATTTTACCTCTGTTAGTTTACACACTTGTGCATAAAATTAACAAGTGTAGTATAAACTAGTCTAGTATTTTTCCAAAGTTTCTACTAGTAGGAGTAGGAGTTTTTGGAGCTAGTTTGTTTGTTTTGAGCACTTTTAGAAATGTTACCAGAGGCTTACTAACCTCTATTTGAGCATTTTGCTAGTGGAACACCCACTGCTATTTTTGCATCATGGTGGATAATGAGCTTGACTTGTTGTCATGAGCCTTTTTCACCACTTGCATAGTTTAGCTTATTATAGGTGCTTGCCATAGAGAATGTTGGGGGAGTTTTTAGACATCAAATTGTGTTTTATGTGACACCCTACTGTCTAGTAACATGTGCTTTACCCCACTGGTTCATGGTGCTCTTAACTAAAAATCATTGAGTTTGGCCACACATAAACACTAGGAAAAAGCAGATTTTCCCACTATAGTCTTTATGCCAATTTTTCTTAAGGGAAAATTGAGTACCTTGGGTGATACATTTTAATTGCTTTCTGTATGTATCACTTGTAGCATTGCTTGTCTTGGTTGGCTCTGAAAGTGTGCCTTTATTTCTTTTTACGACGTTAGAAAACGAGGAGGAAGGATTTGCTGAAGAGGGGTATTGCAACTCCTGTTACTTTCAGGACCAGGACCATCACTTGTACCAAGGCAAGCCATCCTAATGCTTGCTGTATAAATACTTATCATTATCTATCATGCATGCCTTTCACTTCTGAAGTTTTCACAAAACTATACTCTCAAAACTATTTTTGTTATGAATACTACTACTATTAATATTACTAGAAGAAGGAATCATATTAATAGTCAACTTGGTATTACCAAGCCCTTAGCCACCAAATGGTATATAAATACCATTCACCAAATTAAAACTTGGGTTCTTAAATGAACTCAATAAAATGTGCTTTTGTAAACAAATGCCTTATGGAAGAAAAACCCCGGAGGAAGGGTGAGACCCTATCTACCGGAAGGCTGTCATGATAGAAATTTTGAGAAATGTTTACAAAAGACACATAACCTAGTCTTCGCTGGACAACCATTATCGTACTGCCACTTTACCCCAATATGGGTAGGGGCTTGATTAAAAACTTGTTATGGTTAGTATGTGAGCTATCTCAAGTGCTATAGGGGATTGGATCCTCCGAACCGAAATGTCGCTAGGAGTGAGAATACGGGACATCTAAAGTGTGGGATTAATTTTCCCTCCGGATGCAGCACTTGGGTCTCCTGTTTGGGCGGTGTGTGACACGGCTTGTCAGGGAGGGTAACCCCAATTGAAGAGATAGTCATGTACTAGCTTGCACATAGTGGATAGTCAAGATCAGCTATCTGATGTTCTCATATGTTGTGAACAGTCCATGGTTATTTCATGGCGGATTCTGGATCTAGTGGAAATGTGTACACCTCTGCAGAGTAAAACTATTTCGAGATAGCCGCGTCCTCGGATATGGACGGTTTAATGGCCATGTAGCTAGTATTGTGTCAAAATTTTCAAAAGAGGTTTTGAAGGATGGCTTTGTACCTGCGAGGTACTAAGGAGGAATGACTTGGTATCTGCGAGATACGGATGAGAAGGAAACTATTACTAAAAGTTTCTGAAAAGAAAACTTTCTTTTCTAAAACCAATCTTATAAAACCTCCGAGATATGTGATATCTACGAGAGAAAAACTACATTATTTTAGATGATCTTTCACAAAGAACTAAACCTGAAAAATCAACCATGATAAATCTTTTATCTGTCATGGGTAGCTGAACCATATGTATGGCCTACCCACTCCACCAAATAAGCATGTATGCATAATTGTAAGTTCATAAAGGATGTCTTGTTGAGTACATTCAAATGTACTAATTTGGTTTCGCCCCTTGTATCTACTTATCAGACTACGAGGAGCCACCACAGGAGGAGTTCTATGGGGAGGAGTTCTACACTGATGGCCCTGCGAGTTAGGATCGTCTCGCAGTCAGCAGCCTGTAGGATGAGGCGTGACTCGGGTTCTACTACGCTATGCTTATCGTCTTCCGCTGTGTTTTATTTTGAATGCCTGTCCTGTGTGACAGTTGTCAAGAACTTGGTCATGTGAACATTTATGTAAGACTCTAATATTCGTGTAATGGATGATGTATTCTGTATGCCAACTACGTATGTTGTTCACGACTGGTTATTCTGGGATTGTGAATGAATGCATATGAGGGGTTTTGGACCCTCCGGTCTGGGGCCTCTACACTTTTAGTACTCATAACTCAAACTGAAATATCTCTGATGAATAAAACTAAATGCTCCTGCTAGTGTAGCAGTATGCAAAAATAATGATGAAGCATGACAAGTAACATAATGATTATGGATGTTGTGTGGAAATATATATCGGAATGGCTATGGAAATGCCATGGTAGGTAGGTATGGTGGTTGTATTGAGGAAGACAAATTTTGGCTTATGTGTAGAAGAACAAAGTTCGCCCACGGGGTTTGGATGTACTGGCGAAGTTTGCACCAACTCTCAATGTGAGAATGAGCAATGCACAATACCGAAGAGGCTAGCAAATATGGATGGTGGAAGTGCCAGAAAATCGCAACATAGAACTCACAAGTTAAAAGTTTCCAAAAATCGTGATATCACAAGGCATAATGAAAATCACTCCAAGAGGGTTCGTGGCAGTGACAAGTCATTGTTAGTTACCCCGACCGTGGCACGTAACAAAAAGCCATTATGATTGCTATCAGCAAAGGAATTCATGTACCATTATCCTATCAACTTGTTATTTGAGTGTGGCACAGTTTCAATCTTATAGACCAACCATTAATTGTTTTTACTCTACTAGACCCGCAAGTTTACCATTAAGCAAATTAATATCTCAAAAAAACAACAAATAATCAAGTGAACCATTTTAATGATCTACAAGAATATGCAAGCTTTTTCGTTATACCATCTACCACACGTAGCATTTTCTACCAAACACAAAACAATAAAAACTCTCCAAGAGATATAGAAATGAAACAAGAGAGAACTAACACAACTCTAACTAAACTAATAGCTCTGAATAAGATATGCAAGAAAAACAGGAGCTAAACAAGAATTTTGCAGCAGCTAGAAGAAAAACTAAGAATATGAGCATAACGAGTATTCAAACGAAAAAGCGGAGCGTGCCTCTCTCCCACACAAAGAATGATAGGTTCCAACTATATTATTGCAGCAAGGAAGAAAAAAGAAAACAAAAGAAAAATAAACATACACTCCAAGTAAACTTCATATGATGCGACCCAATAAAAATATAGTTTCACTAGAAGTGGCCTGATAAATTGTTGATGAAGAAGGGGATGCCTTGGGCATCCCCACGCTTAGATTCTTGAGTCTTCTTAGAATTTGCTGGGATGAACCACGGGGGCATCCCCAAGCTTTGACCTTACACTCTTCTTGATCACATTATATCACCGTCTTCTCTTGATGTAACATCCCTGATTTTTGAGAAAGTTCAAAAACCACAAAAAATTTCAAACTTTTTTTTCTTTTTAAAACAAGTCACAAAAAAACAAATGAGATGCAAGAAACAAAAAAAAACAATACATATTGCAATTATATTGGAAATAAAAATACCAGTGCCTCTATTTTCCATAAAACCGAAACCTTTTCAAAAAAGTTTTCTTATTTCAAAATGATTGCTCCTCTATAGCAAACCTTATTTAAGCCATTGTTTTCTATATGACTAATATTTTGAAAATATTTTCAAAGCCCAAAAATAACCATATCACTTTTCAGCTACTATGTCTAGTATTAAGTAACAAAATGTTTTCCACCAATTTGTTGTGTGAAAAGGGCATAGAGAAACATATTCTGAAACGTCTTATGTTTATAATGTATATTTTTTTTACCATATTTTCAATTAATTATTCTCCATGTGGAAAATGACAAAAAGTTGCTATTTGTAAATCCCTCATTTTCTAAAAATATAAAAATAAGAAAATGACTTGAAATGGGTTTCAAAAATAGTATTTGACTATTAGAATGTTTCTATAATTTTATAAAACCCCATTTCTAATTATTGCTTTTTTTAAGTACTATTAGTGGTTTGTTTATATTTTCAAATTTAAATGTGTTGGAAACAACAAAATTAAGTTTATATGTGATAGATATCTTAATTACAAGATTTAAGAAATTGATTTGAGGCAATTTGGAGTTGTAAAAAAAAAATTATGAATTGTTAAAGAAAAACAGAAAAGAACAAAAAAAAAACGAGAGAACAAAAAAAAGGAGGAGCACAACCATCCGGCCTAGCCCAACGTCTCCCACCCCCTTGCCTACCGCACGCGCAGAGAACAACAGCCCACCTGCGCCCCGGCCTTCTCCATGTTTCTGCCACCGACAGGTGGGCCCCGTATGACGCCAGCATGACGTCGGCCACCATCCCCTACCTCCAACTGCCTCACACGCCCACGATCTGGCCGAAGTGGCCACCGCACGATCTCCTCTTCCCGAGCGGTCCCCAACACCTCAAGCCCCTCTAAACGTTCCCCTGCTCCTGCTCTCTCATTCCCCTCTCCTCCCTCGCTCAACGATGCTCCGAGTCCCCGCAAATTGCTCGTCGGAGATTCTCCGACCCACCGCCGCCTTCTTCTGTTCCCATTCGCCACGGTGAGCTCCGCCGCCCCACTGTGAACTTTTTTGACTCGTTGTGACCCCGCGCGTCGTCCTAACCTTATGCCATTTATTTTGCTGCCACGAAACGGCCGCGCCATGGTCTTCTGCGCCTCGTCGGAGCCCCGCGCACCTCCGTCCGCGTCACGTAGCCGTTCCCGGAAGCGAGGAAGACAACCGTCGCCACCATCGTCTCTAAAATCGCGAGCGGCGCCCCGTCGTGTCCTCCTCCAAGTCCAAGACTACCTGCACCGCCACCGCCATGTTTTCCCGAGCAGCGCCGGCCACCGCGTACCCATTTTCCGGCAGCCGCCGGTGAGGGTAGTTCCCCTCCCTCTCCCTGCCGTCTGATCTGAACCCAATGGTCAGGATTAAATCCATCTAACGAATCGATACGAGCCAATAGAAAATTGCCACATGTCAATCCAGTCAGCCTGCTCGGTCAGTAGTACAGTCAGCACTCACATCCAATCAGAGACTGCCACGTGGTCTTACATATTTTTTTTTCTGATTTCTTACGAATAGAATTAATTGGCAAATTTGCAGAAAAGACCCTATAACTTCAAATCATCATAACTTGTGATCCATAAGCCCAAATTTAGCAAACTTGGACTTTTTGAAACCCCCTGAACATTTAGAAACTTTTTGGACTGTACAAATTCAAATTTGACAAACTTAAATTGGTTCAAATTTAAATATACTTGTTTGATGAATATTGACATATTTTAAATTCTACAAATCTAAAAATTGCAAATAAAATATTTTTGGAATCCTTGAGATGTATAGTTTCATACCCTATGTCCCAAAATAATAATTGAACCAATTAAAATGGATTTTAGAATTTAAATAGTCATTTGAGTATTTTGCACCTAGTTTAATTTATATAAATATTTTTAATTAGTTTTCTTCTGGAAAATTGTTCCATTCAGTAACCTCAGACCAGAGAAACCAGTGCCCAACCTATTTGTGACCAGAGAACCCATTCCATGTGATCTTTGCCATATAAACCACCCATATTAGTCAATCATCATATTTCAACTGTTGTTTGATGAAACCCCCTTTAGGAAAGTTGTAGTGTGATAATTTTGATCAAAACCAACATCGATTTTATGTTGACCATATGGAAAATAACTTTTGGACCAGAAACCATAACCCAAGATCCTTGGTAAATTTACAAGTCACATTGTCAATTTCTTCAACCCTATTACCCAAAGCCATGAAATTAATCATGTTGATCATAAATTTGTTTCCCAAAACCCTTAGACCAAATCCTTGTGTGATCTTTGTGTTAAACCTTGACCAACCCATACCCTAGTAGATATCGCTAAACCCTTTTACCATAATTAGTTTTGGTAAATCGAATTATGTGTTAAGCCTAACTCAAACCACTATAATCTCCTTTTCATAAATTGAATTATTATGATAACCTTGAACTTGCCCATACAAGACCAAACAATAACCATATCGTCATAATTATTTTTGCATATTGAATTATGTGTCAAATCCTTGTCCATGTTAACACCAATCAAGTTGAATAACTTGTTATGCTTCAGTATTGTATTTTGTTGTATTTGTGTGTATGTTTGTGAATTGCTTGCTTATTGTTATTTATTTGTATTGTTTAGATTGTACAGAGAGCAACGTTCTATTTGTGAAGAGAGTGTTTCTATACCAACTTCCACAAGGCAAGTGATAATCATGTCCCAATTTTGTTTTACCAATTGCATTAGTGTTTTCAGTAGTATGCATCATAGGTATTTTATTATTTTCCAAGTATATGCTATGCTCAGAACACCTAGTAGTGTGTAGCCAACCTGAAACCCCTGCTAGGTACTAGTTTAGCTATACTAGAATGCTATCACAACTATTGTTGTTACTTTTTGGGTTGTGATGATTTTGAAAATTGAAAATTAACAACCCAATGAAACACCTGGGTGGATTGGTAATTGCTTGGTTTATGTTGAGTGGCTACTCAGGGCCATGTTCATGGTGGATTTAGCCATGGATGTGGTGGTTGTCACCTGAGGGTACACTTGTGTATTGCCACCCAGGAATAAAGATATCTTTAGGTCTTCAATGTATAGTTAGCTTCTAGTGCAGCCTTGAGGTAATATGGGCTCTGCCAAGATTAAGTAAGTTGTAGGGGTTCCTCCTGTTGCATTGAAAAGGGGTGGTAGAATTTTAGGAGCGACGAGTCAATGCTGGTATGGTTGAATCCCTCTTCCCAAAGATCTTGTCTCATTCTTCTCTCGGGGAGGATGAGTCTCAAGGTGAAAGTGTAAAACCTCTGCAGAGTTAAAAACTAAGATCTTAGTCGTGTCCCCGGTTATGGGCCAGTTGAGAAGCTAGAAAGAGCTGGTGCCGAAGGATCTCCTCATCTTTTCTGAATTATATAAAACATGGTAGAAACCCCTTTTAGGGCACATGGTGGATTTAGCCATGATGCCACAATTAAACCTCATGGTGGATTTAGCCATGATGATTTACCAAACTTCATGGTGGATTTAGCCATGATGATTTTCAAACTTCATGGTGGATTTAGCCATGATGATTTATCGAACTTCATGGTGGATTTAGCCATGATGAACTGTCAACCTTCATGGTGGATTTAGCCATGATGGTTGTACTAAAGTCTTCATTTTTATGAAAATGATTTACAAATATAGGACAAAACTAGCTTTATGCAAATAGCCCAGACTCCACCAGCCAAATATCATGTAGTTAGTTTATTCCTCAAAACTGCCACCATATAAGTGTCACTTTCCAATACATTGTTTGTACTGACTTCCTCCCCCGTGGGGGCTGCATATTCCAACGTGCAGATGAATCTGAAGACGAGTGATGATTTCGTTTAGGATCTCGAGTCTATCACCAACATGTTCTGTCTGTGGCGCATGAAGTGAAGAAGGCTCATTGAAGATTTGGTTTTCGTTGTGTTTACTTTGAAACTTTGTTATTAGGGCTAGTCCATTATGGCTATGCCAATTGTAAGGCTATTTTATATCTTATCCATTGGATCAACGAAGTAGAATGATTCTATTGCAATGAATATTTCATTTTGTCATGTGTATGCTATCAGAGATCCCGGGAATAGCAGGATACACAGGTGTTCTATCTTTATCGAAAGGTAGGGCGCTACACTTGACCCTTGAAAACTTCCTTCACACCACACTCAAAGAGTAATTCGCATTAGAGGGTTAGTGCACCAATAAAAAATTCATGGGTTCTGTATGGGCACAAGTGCTATTGATACTTTTAAACATTATCTACAGCCACTGATGTTTTGTGAAGCAAAGAAATCCACTTGACATCATAAAAAGAGCAAATGTAAGAAAAACGGCAGAATCTGCCAAAGCCAGAATAGTCTGTAAAGAAGAATTTTTTCGGGGCACTTAAGTTGCTCAAATCAAAAAAACTAGAACGAAAAAGTTTAGGAATTATCTGAGTAATAAGCACAAAAAGTTTCAGCTCATTTCGATCTTTCTGTGAATTATACGATTTTTTATGGTGGACAACAGAAATTTGTTTTCCGCGCAGAAATACAAAACCAACTCCAGCTTTTGCTAGAAACTTTACTTGGCACAACTAATACATGAAAATAAAGATACAAAGGAGTTTCTACAGAAGTATGCAACCCATTTACTCAAAGAAAACCGAGAAAAACAAAGAAAAAATAAAACCATGGGTTACCTCCCAAGAAGTGCTTTTCTTTAAAGCCTTTTAGCTAGGCATGACAATTTGAGAAGATGCTCACATGAGAAATATGATTTGAAGCAAAAGAGATCATAAAGAAGCAAATGTAAAACAAATTTAAGTCTAAACCACTTCCTATGAAAAAGAATCTTGTAGAAAAACAAGTCAATAAAGCACAAAGTGGCTAGCATAGGAAGATAAAATAGGTGCAACTTCGGAAATTTTAACATAAAGACGGGATACTTAATATTTTTGAAATGCATGAAACTATGTTCCCCTCTCTCATAATAACTTTCAGTAGCATCATGAATAAAATTAACAATATAACTATCACATAAAACATTCTAATCATGAGCCACATGCATAAAATAATTAATACTCTCCACATAAGCATAGTCATTCTTATGAATAGTAGTGGGAGCAAATTCAACAAAATAGCTATCATTATTATTCTCATCACCATAATCATCAAATATAGGAGGCATATCATGATCATAATAAATTTTTTCATCAATAGTAGGTGGAACTAGAATACCATAATCATTATAATCATCATATATTGGAGGCAAAGTATCATCAAAGTAAATTTGTTACATCGTGCTTGGGGGACTAAAAAGATCATTTTCATCAAAACCAGATTCCCCAAGCTTAGACTTTTCCATCGCATTAGAAATAATGGTGTTCAAAGAATTCATAATAATAACATTGCTACTAGCATGCAAATAAAGCTCCATATGTTTTTTAATTTTCTCCCCAAACACTTCATGTCCTAATTCAAGATAAAGATTATAAAGCTCTCTCATATTTTTGTTGTTTTCCATTAAGCCTAACTAGTGAAAATAAAAACAAGAAACAAAAAGATGTAATTAGAGAATCTAAAAGAAATAACTTCGATCACTCACACCCTAGGATGTGAGAACCTTTTACCTTACCTCCCTGGCAACGGCGCCAGAAAAGAGCTTGATGTCTAAGCACGCTTCTATTCTTGTAGACAGTGTTGGGCCTCCAAGTGCAGAGGTTTGCAGAACAGCGGAAATTTTCCCTTAAGTGGATTACCCAAGGTTTATCGAACTCAGGGAGGAAGAGGTCAAAGGTATCCCTCTCAAGCAACCCTACAATTACGATACACAAAGTCTCTTGTGTCCCCAACACACCTAATACAATTGTCTGTTGTATAGGTGCACTAGTTAGACGAAGGGAGAGTAAAATACAAGTAATATGGATGTTTATAAGTGATAATAGCAATCTGAAATAAAAATTGTATCAAGCAAACATGTAGCAGAACTTATCGTAAACGGTGTTTCAATGCTTAGAAATAAGGCCTAGGGATCCTACTTTCACTAGTGGACACTCTCAATAATGATAACATAATTGAATGCATAAATATCTCTCTTCACTATGCTACTCCGAACCACTCGCCGGTCGAATAACAAACACCAATTCATTGCGTAGGGATGTAACAACACTCCTCAAAGTCTCATTCCCATGTCTAGTTAACCCCACGCTCTCACTATGAGCACCCTAGAAGGTACTATACAAACACCAAAATTTCATAGGGTCATCCAACAAAAGGTATATATATATCATGCTAAACCACACGGTGCACACACTGTCACCTTTACACCGCGATCAAAGTGTTTACGGCGATCTCATAACAAAACCACTGGAGTAGCATAACAAATGAACAGTAACATCTACTTATTCAACTAGATTACAAAGCTCATGATCACATAAAGACCACGCCATGGGAGAGAGAGATGAAACACATAGCTACCGGTAGAGCCCTCAGCACCGGGGGAGAACTACTCCCTCCTCATCATAGGAGACAACAACAGCGATGAAGATGGCGATGGAGTCGATGGAGATGGCTCCGGGGGCACTTCCCCGTCCCGGCAGGGAGCCGGAACAAATATTTCTGTCCCCCGAAACTTGTCGGCGGCGGCAAAGCTACGGAACTTTTCGTGGAAAAAGGCTGATATAATTAGGGTTTATGCATCGGGGGGATTATATAAGCGAAAGGGCGACGTCGGTGGGTGCCTGAGGGGCCCACACCACCAGTGGGGGCGGCCAGGGGCCCACCAGCGCGGAGGCATGGTGTGGGGGATCTAGGGCCCCCCTCCGGGAATTCTAAGACTTCCGGCTTTTGAATCGTCTAATTCCGAGAATATTTCCAGAACAAGTTTTCTGAAACTAAAAACAACAGAAAACAAGAACTGGCTCTGTGGTATCTTGTCAATAGGTTAGTCCCAGAAAATCCATAAAAATGACATAAAATGTATAAGAAAAAAATGTAGCATATGGCATGAAAACAACATGGAACATCAGAAATTAAGGATACGTTTTTGACGTATCAGCATACCATGGACTATCTTGGGATTTTACCTTTATTGCAGCCAGCTGTTCATTTGGACAACTAGTTGAAAGCTCATGATCCCTCTAATGATTTTGGTGATGATAACAACACGGTTATCCCCTCTACTAACAATGTTGCTTAAGTGTCTACAGATGGTCTCTCATACGATTAACGATAATACTCTCGGAGAATCTCACAAAGGAGTTCTGAAGAAGATCATTACTGCAGCCAGATTATTCAGGTGTTGCCCCCAGAAATTCTGGTGGATACAGGCCGGAATATCCGGCCTCTCTGGTTTCTTCAAACTACTAAGTATGGAACTCCATCTTCCTGCGCACAGAAGCCGGGGCAAAAAAATTCCCAGAAATTTCCGGGGCAAATATCCGCCCCCCAGGTCCTTAGCATAATTTGGAGGTTTCGCAGGTGCCCACGCACAGACGGTGGGGCGGATATTTGCCCGGAATATGCCGGGGCCAATTTCTGGCCCTCGGGTCCTTAGCAATTTTTCAACGTGGTGCTGCTGCCCGCGCGCAAAGACGGGGGCGGATTATTGGCCGGAATATTCCGGCCCCGGATTATTCAAATATTCGCCCCCTGGATATTTCAAATATCCGACCTGCTAGCCACCGAATTTTCCGGTCCTAACCCCGGAATATTCCGGCCCTGGTGGACTGCAACGGTCAGAATTTGGAGGAGGCTATAAATAGCTGTCTTCTTCGTCTAGAGAGCTAGTCTGTCCATTCCTCTCTCTCCTCCATTATTCAAGAGCTCAAAACACCCCGATCTCCCTCCTCCTCCAACTAAACTCAATGCCCTTCAAGGATCTCACGGAGGAGGCCTAGATCTACCTTTCTACCAAGCCAAAAAGTGTTTTCCCATACCATACCTCTTGGGATCTTGTAATCTCTTGGTTGCTTTGTCATCCTAGAGTAACTCTAGTGCTTGTTGCTTCCACCTTGTAGCAAGAAGCTTCAGATTGTCGAGAGCCTCCATCTCACTTGTGGAGTAGCCTCAACCCCCTTGTAAAGGTTTGGTTAACGCCTTCAAGTCGACCTCATAGTGGAAACGAGAATCTCCCTCACCGGAGAAGCTCAAGGAGAACAAGGTGTGCACAACCGTGCTATTGAGGAGTGCTTAGGTGGCTCCCCACCTCTCCAACATAGACATACTTATTTCAAGAAGGAACTACGGGAAACATATCCTTGTCTCCATGTTTTTCACTTGTGGTTATCTTGTGCCTTCCTTTTACTTCCGTTTCTTACTTGGTGTTTATCACATAGGGTGTCTACCTTGTTTCACATCTAGATAACCAAGTTGTTTACTTGCTAAAGCCCATCTAAAAGTGAAAAAGGATTAAAATTTGTAGGTCACCTATTCACCTCCCCTCTAGTTGACCATTGTGTACTTTCAATTGGTATCAGACCCTCGGCTCTTATATTGGGCTTAACCGCCTAAGAGTATCATGGCCAATAGAGATGATCCCTAATCTTCTAAGGAGGAGCTCTCCAAAATGGCCGGGACTATAGCTAACCTAGAGACAACGGTTGGGACCATTCAAACCCAATTTTCCAAGGTTAGCTCCAGTGCTGGCTTGGAGGTTTCATCCATCAATAATATGATGGAGATCATGACGGGTAAACCTAAGGGGTGCACGGATTCTCCCCATGTCTCTGATGCGGAGAGTTCGGAAGAGGAAACTCTTCCAGACGATACCGAGATCGAAGACAACATTGCCAAAGCTAACGCGAAAGCCACACAAATGGCTAAGGAAAAGGAGAATCCGGAGGCTCCAAGTCTCAAACGGCTAATGGTTCGGGGTCCAACTCAAAAGTTCCACCACCTCAAAATTATGACTCCAACCATCCAATAGTTTCAATGCCACACATTCTTAATGTTGGACTTCCTCTCATGCTTAACACTAATGAATTCTCTTCTTGGAAGTTTGAAATGGAGTCACATATTTTTGGCTCTTGCATCGCCTTGTGGAGGAGTGTGATTCATGGGTTCCATCCCCATGAACCAAGAAACTTGATTCCTAGAGAAGATGTGGAATCTCAACTCAACAAGACGACCGTTGTCATCATTCAAAAGGCTCTTACAAGGGAGCATCTCACTCACATTCGAGGTTGCAAGACCGCCAAGGAAGCATGGGACAAGCTTGAAACTTTGTTTCAAGGCAGTGCTAGCATTCAATCTTCCAAGTATGATGTGGCCATTTACAAGTCCAAGAACTTTGTTATGCAAGAGGATGAGTCCCCCGAGGAGCTATATCGGAGAGTTTTCACCCTCGCCAATCAATTGAGGGACTTTGGAAAAAGAAGAGATCTTCGATGAGTGGATAAAGAGGAAGTTCATCAAAGCTATTACACCTTTTGAGAAAAACCTCTCCACTAGCATTCGGACAAGGGCGGAATACAATTATCTCAACTCCATTGGTGTTCTTAGTGAATTCATTGCCATATCCCTATCACACAAGAGTGCGGATGATGCTCTCGCTCGCTCAGGAGGAATGGGAAAGACACCCAATCTTGCATTGAAGTCAAAGGCAATGGCTCGAGTTGAAGAAGTTGAAGAAGAGTATGATGATGAGGAAGACTATGAGGACACTTACACTGGCGCTCATAAGTGCATTACCCTTGCTATGCACGGATATTGGAAGAGATGGGAAGCTCACAAGGCCGGCTCTCCAAGACCTCCGCGAAACAAGAACTACAAGAAGAAGGGGAGCGACCAAGGACATGCTACAATTGTGGAAGTTCAAATCACTTCATAAAGGAGTGTCCTTTTGAGCTAAGAGAAGAAAATGAAGGCAAGCTAGTCCGCAAGAACAAGGCCAAGGCTGCACAAAACAAGAACTTCGCTACAAGAGTGCCAAGGGCTCTTTACGTTCAAGAAGGGACGGTGTTGGAAACCTATATCTCCGGAGATGAAGGAGAAGATGAAGTTGTAGGTGTGGCCCATGTTGCCATAGCTACCGCCTCATCTCCATCGGTCTCTCTATTTGAATCCCCCAATGAGAGTGCGGCTATCCGACCTACATGTCTTATGGAAAAAGCCACTTCGGTATGCTCTCCCAACTCCAAGAGCATTGTCACTAACCCTCCTTCATTATTGGATTGTGTTGAAAATGTTTGTGAGGAGGATAGCGAGGCAAAGGAGCTAGGCATTTGGTTAACTAGCCTCAAAGGTGAGACTAAGGAGAAAGGAAAAGCCCTTTTGCGGCAACTTGATGATGCTAACTCTCTTGTAGATGAAAAGGAGGAAATTATCATGACCTTGGAAAGCCATGTAGGTCACTCTTGCAATGAGAAAGAACTTGAAAAGGCTCTTGAAAATGAGCGTTCCATTAGAGCCTCACTTGAGAAGAAATTATCCAGTCTTGAAGAGACTTTTGCTATGAGTGTCTCTAAGCTTAGGAAAGATAATGAACAATCTCTTGCTCTTGTTAAAACCCTTGAAAATGAAGAGTTGAAGCTAGGAATTGCTCACGAGGAACTTGTTGCTCGTCATGGAAAAATAGAAAAGGAGTTCACGTCTCTTAAACAAATCCATGACAAGCTAACCAAATCTCGTGACAATCTTCTAGCTCAACAATCAAATAAGCAAGTCATGTCCTCTTCATCTACTTGCATTAGCACTTTTCCTAGGAATTCTTGTGAAGGAGGTCACCACTCCCTCACAAGGATTGAAATTTGTGAAGGAGGGAGAGGTGGTTAAAGACAAGGAGACCAACACCTTTGTGAGTGGTGATACCTCTAGGGGGAGCACCACTCATAATGACTTTTCCGGCAAATATAATCCATCTTATGTTCTTATGAAATCTAGAGATGGTCATGTGTATGCTAAATATGTTGGTACTTCTTATGGTGATGATTATCATTGGACTATTTGGGTTCCAAAGACCCTTGTTGCTAACAAAAGAGGACCCATTCAACAATGGGTACCTAAATCAAGACACTAATCTATTGTAGGGAAGTGTTTCTGGGTCGAGCAAATGGACGGTGGATAGTGGTGCATCCCAACATATGGCCGGAAGCAAAGACGGAATGAGTGAACTTAATCCTCCATTACCTCATCTCAATTGCGTCACTATTGGTGATAAATCCGAGCTAAAGGTATTGGGACAAGGCAAGGAGGCTATCTCAAATGATTTATCAATTGAGAATGTCCTCCTAGTCGAGTCCCTTGGATACAATCTCATCTCGGTCCTTCAACTTGCAAAAAGTGGTTTTACCTCGTTCTTTAATAAAGAGAATGTGATTGCACTTGGGATACGAATCTTAAAGTAGCCTTTGTTGGGCATGTCGAGAACGACATGTATGTAGTGGACTTCTATAAAGGAGACACGTGTGTCGCGACATGCCTAATAGCTAAAGTTGATGTGGGTTGGCTATGGCATCGCCGGTTAGCCCACACCAATATGAGGATGTTGCATGACCTTCAAAGTGACAATCATGTTCTTGGACTAACGAATGCTAAGTTTGCCAAAGATCGTGTGTGTAGATCTTGTGTTCTTGGAAAGTAACATGGAGAAGCTCACCCCACCAAGACCAACATCACCGCCTAAAGAATCCTTGAGCTCATTCATTTGGACCTCTTTGGTCCCCTATCATATGATAGTCTTCGAGGCAAGAAGTATTGCTTGGTGATTGTGGATGACTATTCAAGATATTGTTGGGTGTACTTCTCTAGGAGGAAGAGGGAGACTCAAAAGAGGGTCATCGAGTTCATCACTTTGGTGGAGCGCCAACATAATACGAGCATTATGGCAATCCGGAGTGATATTGGCTCCGAGTTCATAGGATAGGGGACCTCTTTGGTCCCCTATCATATGATAGTCTTGGAGGCAAGAAGTATTGCTTGGTGATTGTGGATGACTATTCAAGATATTGTTGGGTGTACTTCTCCAGGAGGAAGAGGGAGACTCAAAACTGGGTCATCGAGTTCATCACTTTGGTGGAGCGCCAACATAATACGAGCATTATGGCAATCTGGAGTGATATTGGCTCCGAGTTCAAGAACTACACCGTGGAGGGATTTCTTAGCGAGGAGGGGATCTCTCATCAATATTCCACTCCCTATACCCCTCAACAAAATGGTGTGGCGGAGAGGAAGAACCGGACACTAATGGACGCGGCAAGGACCATGATTGCGGAATTCTCTTCCCCATACAACTTTTGGGCCAAAGCCGTATCCACCGCTTGTCATGCTAGCAACCGGTTGCATCTCCGCAAGACCTTGAACAAGACCCCTTATGAGATTCTCACGGGCAAGAAGCCGGATGTTTCATACTTCAAGGTCTTTGGTTGCAAGTGCTTCATTTGTAAGAGAGGTAAACGTTTGTCAAAATTCGAGACCAGGTCATATGAGGGTATTTTTGTTGGTTATGCCACAAACGCTCACGCCAATGGAGTCTACAACAAGTCCACCGGACAAGTTGAAGAAGCTATAGACGTGGTGTTTGATGAGGATAATAGGTCCCAAGGGGGGCGTGTAGATCATGGTGTTGTAGGAGATGCAATTCCTCCCATCGTCATAAGAAGAATGGGGATTCATGAAATAATCCCCATTGAGGGTTACCGGATGATGGAGGGAGAAGGACTATGCTCTACTCAAGTGGAGCCATTGACTACACCCATTGATACATGATACGTCGAAAACGTATCTCCTTTTACGAACACTTTTCTTATTTTTTTCCTCTAAACTTGTGTGTTTTGGATACAACTAACACAGACTAACGTTGTTTTCAGCAGAATTACTTTGGTGTCTCGTTTTTATGCAGAAAAATCAACTTTCGGAAAATTGCCCAGAAAAGACCCCATTAATGTTTTCACCCTGGAAGACCCCGAAATCGAGAAGGGGGCCACGAGAGGGGCCACAGGGTGGCCACACCCCCCTGGCGCGGGTCCTCTCGACCACGCCAACACAGGGTGTGGGCCCCCCAGAACCCCCTCAGACTCCACTTTCGAATACAAGTAGCCTCCAACCCTAAAACCCGAGGGGTACGTCATATTCCACAGAAACACAACAGAGCGCCGCCGCCGTCCCGAACCTTGATTCGGGGATCAGAAGTTCCTATTCTGGCACCCTGCCAGGACGGGGAAGTGGAGGAGATCATCGCCATCGTCAGCACTAATGCCTCTCCATCGACCATCCATGTTTCCCCCATCCATGTGTGAGTAATTCCCCGTTGTAGGATGAAGGGGATGGTAGGGATTGGATGAGATCGTTCATGTAATAATGCCGTGATTGTTAGGGCATAGTGCCTACTGTCCTCTATTAGTGCTATTGATATTGTTGCAACTTGTTATGCTTAATGCTTGCCACTTTGGACTCGAGTGCCATGATCTCAGATCTGAAGATGTTATTGAATCACGATGATAATTATTGTTTCCTGATCATACATGCAAGTTGTTTACACATATTGTTGTCCGGAACCCGAGGCCCCAAAGTGACAGAAATTGGGACAACCGGAGGGGATGGCTGCGATGTGAGGATCACATGTGTTCACGGAGTGTTAATGCTTTGCTCCGGTGTTCTATTAAAAGGAACACCTTAACTACCAGTAGTTCCCTTGAGGCTCCGCTGCCATAGGCTGGTAGGACAAAAAATGTTGTGCAAGTTCTCATTGCGAGCACGTACGACTATTTACGGAACACATGCCTATGGTTACTTAGTGTTTGGATGCTTTATATTATTTATCTCCAATGCCCCTGACATGATCATTATTAGAATTTTTTTATCCATGCAACGCCCGTTCATCCATCCCTATGCCTACAGTATTTAATCCCGATGTTTACTTCAATCACTACTGGTGTTGTTTTCATACTACCTGCTGTTATTATTTCACTGCTTGCTGCTACTATAAAACTGTTACTACTGATAAACCACTGCGAACAAAAGTACTTTCAGGTGCTGGTGAATTGACAACTCACTTGTTAAGGCTCACAAATATTCTTTGGCTCCCCTTGTGTCGAATCAATAAATTTGGGTTTTACTTCCCTCGAAGACGGCTGCGATCCCCTATACTTGTGGGTCATCAATACACAAGCTACCCAAAAAGATGCACCGAGCCCTCAAGCTACAAATCAAGGCCAAGGTAATGATCAAGACCATTCCATCGATCAAGGCCAAGCTAACACTAAAGGCTAAGCTCATAATAAAGGGCCAAGCTCACAATGAAGGACAAGGACAAGACACGCATGTTGGTGATGAAACCCAACACATAAGAGATCCATCTCCCATTGAGGATCAAGATCAAGGAAGAGATGGACATGACTCCGATGATGAAGGTTATGATCAAGCCATATCCAAGGAGTCTTTGGAGGAGTTACTAACTAGTAGGGCAAATAGAAGGCTAGAAAATATTGCTCATGTCGGTCACACGGAGGACATGATTCTTGGACAAGTTCGTGGACGGGTAGTCACAAGAAGACAATTGGCGAACTTTAGCAAGGCTCATGCTTTCGTCTCTCGCACTGAGCCCAAGAAGGTCTATGAAGCGCTTTAAGATCAAGATTGGCTTGAAGCTATGCACGATGAGCTCAACAATTTCGAGCGCAATAAGGTGTGAAAGTTAGTACCAAGACCTAAGGATTGCAAGAACGTCATCGCCACCAAGTGGATATTCAAGAACAAACAAGATAAATATGGCATCGTCATTCACAACAAGGCGAGATTGGTGGCTCAAGGCTTTTTTCAAGTCGAAGGTGTCGATTTCGCTGAAACCTTCGCTCCCTTAGCTCGTCTTCAATCAATTTGTATCTTGCTTTCATATGCTTCTCATCATAATTTCAAACTACAACAAA
Organism: Alopecurus myosuroides; assembly: GCA_028641055.1. NCBI lineage: Eukaryota > Viridiplantae > Streptophyta > Magnoliopsida > Poales > Poaceae > Alopecurus > Alopecurus myosuroides. The sequence goes on along the minus strand of CM054057.1, from coordinate 199,017,861 downwards.
TGGATGTGAAAAGTGTTTTCTTAAATGGTCCCATCCATGAGTTGGTATATGTCAAGAAACCTCCGGGTTTCGAGGATCCCAACCACCCCCGATTATGTCTACAAACTCGATAAGGCGCTCTATGGACTTAAACAAGCTCCACGTGTGTGGTACGAGCATCTTAAAGAGTTTCTAGTGGATCGTGGGTTCAATGTTGGTTTAATAGATCCCACCCTTTTCACCAAAAAGGTTGCAGGTGACTTGTTCATATGCCAACTCTATGTGGATGATATCATTTTTGTTCTACTAACACCACATTCAATGATGAGTTTTGCAAGCTTATGACGGTTAAATTCGAGATGTCTATGATGGGTGAGTTGGAGTATTTCCTTGGCTTTGAGATTAAGCAACACCCCGAAGGCACCTTCATCAAGCAAGCCAAGTATACTCAAGACATGCTCAAGCGATTCAACATGCATGATGCCAAGCCTATGAAAACTCCCATGTCCATGACTATTGACTTGAAACCCGACCCGAATGGTGAAGAGGTAGATCAAAAGGTATACCGCTCCATGATTGGCTCTTTGCTCTACCTTTGTGCATCTAGACCTGATATCATGTATAGCGTAGGTAAATGTGCAAGGTTTCAAGCCTCTCCGAGGCACAGTCATTTTGAAGCGGTTAAGCGCATATTTTGCTATTTGGTTCATACCCCAAACTTCGGTCTTTGGTATCCCAAGGGTTCAAGCTTTCAGCTCATTGGATACTCGGATGCGGACTATGCGGGCGAAAAGACGGATAGAAAGTATACATCCGGTGGTTGTCAATTTCTTGGTCGCTCATTGGTTTGTTGGTCTTCCAAGAAGCAAAACTGCATCGCCCTCTCCACCACCGAGGTCGAGTACATCTCTGCGGCTAGTTGTTGTGCTCAATTGCTATGGATGCAGCAAACCTTGAGAGATTATGGTATCGACTTCGACAAGGTCCCCCTCTTGTGCGACAATGAGAGTGTTATCAAGGTCGCCTAAAACCCCGTTATTCACTCCAAGGCGAAGCACATTGAAATTCTACATCACTTCATTCGGGATAATGTTGAGAAGGGAGATATTGATCTCTCCTATGTGCCGACCAAGGATCAACTTGCGAATATCTTCACGAAGTCCTTTGAAGAACAAGGGTTTCGGGGTTTGAGGAATAAACTAAATGTGATCTATGCGTCTAACTTCACTTGAACCCTTGCATATCTTCCCCCACTACACATGTTATCTAAGTTTAGATGTAGGCATGGACATAGGGGAGCATATTTCAACTCATGAACCAACACTCTTACTATCATACGCAAAACAATCAAAACTTCATGCATATCTAGTTATTATGTGACTTATTGTGCTTCAACATGAGTCATACTTTTGGGCCCAAGATATATCTTCGCGGCTCCTTGGTATACACTCAAATACGGTGGCTTTGGCCACCAACATTTTCCCTCTTTGCTTATGTTGTTTGTCTAGTTTGATCTTTCACGTTTTTGTGTTTGCGTTTGATCATTGTCGTTGTTTTCTCGCTGTTTTGGTGGCTCACATCTTATCCCATTTTTCAAAAACTTGGGTTTTGCGGGAACCCCGGAAATTTCCGGCCCCTGATAATTGCCTCAGAAATCCCCCCTCCCCCTATTTCCCTAGTGCCTCCTCACAGAAGGCACACCGGAATTTTGGGCGGAAATTTCCGGGGCCCGGAATATTCCGTGTCTTATGCCCCGTAAATTTCCGGGGCTCGAGAGTTTGCGAAAATTCCACCCCAAAATCCGTCGTGCCCCCTCGCAGAAGGAACACGGAAATTTGGGGCGGAATTTCCGGCTAAATATCCGGCACCCGGAAATTTCCGGCCTTAACACCGGAATATTCCGGGGTAAGAGGCTGGGGGTTATAAATAGGCGATGGGAGGGGAGTTTCCAGATCCTTTTCCCCTCCCCTTGCCTCCACTCCGCCCCAACCGCAGCCGCCGCCTCCAAGCCTCCCGGGAGGCCCTCTCCATCCCTTCTTCGTCCTACGGCTGCCTTTTGCGGACCAAGAGACCACACATCCGTTCCTCACCCCATGGATATCGGTATGTGCCATGTTTTCTCCGTAATCTAGGGTTGTCGGACGATTCGATCTCGGTTCCTATCATCTTCTTTGAGTTTTGGGGTGGAACAACCGTACACTAGTTCCATGTATATCGTCTTGTTCCCCCCATCGCTCTACCTTGTTGTTTTAGATTTGTGGCAGGTCTATATTCTCAGCCCTAATACGAATTTTCGAGGGCCAAAAATTTCCGCTCCCTGGCTGGAATATCCGGCCTGGCTTGAATCTCTAACAGAGATCCATTATTCCACTCTTCTAAGTTGTGAGACCCCATTTTGATGTTTTCCGTTTTTATTTGCGTTTTCTCTTGCTTTTATCGCAGATGGTTCAAGCTCTAGGCCCGACAAGGTGACTATCTCTCGCAAGCGATGGCGCAATTTGAGGGAGTGTTTGTTGATGAGGCTGAGACTCGTCGCCGCGAGCGTGATGAGGAGCAAGCCTATGAGAGGGAGCGCAACGCAGACAGGGCAGCTCGCAGGGCCAGCAGGCAACATGGAAAGACTGTTATCAATGTGGCCACCATGTGTGTCGCTGGGTTCAAGGTATGACGCACCAAGGCCTGGTACACAGAGGGTCCTCAAGACCCAACCATTGATTCTTGCTTCTGCCATTCTGAGTAGGAAACCCTCTTCAAGCAAGTCTACACTATGATGAGCAAGCCTGTCTGCCCAATGAAATACATCAACTTCACCCACATGGCTGCCAACCCTGCATATTTCAACAATTCTGTCAATCTTGCTGAGCTTCTGGGACTACGCCATCTCATGGATACCCAATGCTCCTACAATACCACCTTCATCTAGCAGTTCTTCGCCACCCTGGAGTTTGATGATTCCGAGGATATTGGTATGTCCTCGATGTCTGGATCGCACTTGCTCACCGCCACATTCCATGACTTTGCTGCTGAGCTTGGATACTCCTTTGCTGGCCTCAACGTTCCTCAGGGTACTCGTATGCACATTCACGGGATGGAGTATGAGAAGAACAAGCTGATTGAGCTGTATGGTCCTACTGGCACTATGGGATCTGCAAAGGGTCTCTATCCTATCTATGACATCCTTATGCGTATGTTCAGGGAGACCATTGCCCCTAGTGGCGGCAACAATGATGATATCTGTGGCGGCCTGGTGAACCTCATGCACCATGCCTTTCTGACATTCACTGAGGGTAACCTTGAGGACACTGAGAGCCACAAGATTGATGTGATGGATTTCATCTTAAACGGGATCCACTTCGCTCTCTTCCACCGCAAAGTGCCACCATATGCTCCCTACATCATGAAGCTCGTCAAGTCACGGTACCCTACTGAACTGCGTGAGGATCTTGAGATGGACTGTGAGTCGCACAAAGACGTGAAGCTGTACAAGAAGAGTGCTCACACTTCCCAAGCTGCTCATGATGTCGGTGCTACCGGTTAGGGCCACCGTGATCCTCGTATGCGTCCTGATCCTCCTGGTACCAAGAAGCGGTTCTGGATAGTTCGTGCCATTGAGAAAGTGATGTGCATGAATGTGTGCATCCACAAGAAGGACTACAATGCCTATGTTGAGCACCGCAACATTCAGGAGAATCAGCACGCCATCATGACTGCCCTCAACATTCCCAATGTTCCTGCTACTCTTCCTGAGAGGATTCCTTACCGCAACTGGAACAACCGTGATGTGGACTGGGATCTGGATGTTGCTGATGATGAGGACATTTCCACTGCCAGCAAGGAGGAGGAGGAAGACACCCAGGCTTAGAGATTGTTCCTTGGGATGTAGTGCATTCTTCTCTCTTTTTGGTATCCTTATGCCAAAGGGGGAGAAGATCTAGAGATCGCAGGGATTTGCTAGGGTGGGTTTCCTCGTTTTTTATCGTTCTTTATCTCTTCGTGTGTTTTTTGAACTTCGTTTCACTCGTGCTCGTTATTAGTGGATTCGTTTGTGTGAACTCATATTATTGGGAGGCATGTCTCCTATATATGCCTATTTGTGATGTTTACTTTCTATCGCATTGTTAGATTATCTCTATGCAAATACCCGTGTTGTCATCACTCACCAAAAAGGGGGAGATTGAAAGCTCATGATCCCTCTAATGATTTTGGTGATGATAACAACACGGTTATCCCCTCTACTAACAATGTTGCTTAAGTGTCTACAGATGGTCTCTCAGATGATTAACGATAATACTCTCGCAGAATCTCACAAAGGAGTTCTGAAGAAGATTTTACTGCCAGCCGGATTATTCAGGTGTTGCCCCCTGGAAATTCCGGTGGATACAGGCCGGAATATCCGGCCCCAACACCGGAATATTCCGGCCCCTCTGGTTTCTTCAAATGACTAAGTATGGAACTCCATCTGCCCGCGCACAGAAGCCGAGGCGGAAATTTGCCCGGAAATTTCCGCGGCAAATATCCGGCCCCCCAGGTCCTTAGCAGAATTTGGAGGTTTCGCAGGTGCCCGCGCACAGAAGGTGGGGCGGATATTTGTCCGGAATATTCCGGGGCAAATTTCCGGCCCTCAGGTCCTTAGCAATTTTTGAGCGTGGTGCTGCTGCCCGCGCGCAGAGACGGGGGTATATTATTGGACGGAATATTCCGTCCCCTGGATTATTCAAATATCCGCCCCCCGGATATTTCAAATATCCGGCTTGCCAGCCCCGGAATTTTCCGGTCCTAACCCTGTAATTTTCCGGCCCTGGTGGACTACAACGGTCAGAATTTGGAGGAGGCTATAAATAGCTGTCTTTTTCCTCTAGACAGCTAGTTCGTCCATTCCTATCTCTCCTCCATTGTTCAAGAGCTCAAAATGCCCCGATCTCCCTCCTCCTCCAACCAAACTCGATGCCCTTCAAGGATCTCATGGAGGAGGCCTAGATCTACCTTTCTACCAAGCCAAAAAGTGTTTTGCCATACCATACCCCTTGGGATCTTGTAATCTCTTGGTTGCTTTGTCATCCTAGAGAAGCCATAGTGCGTGTAGCTTCCACCTTGTAGCAAGAAGCTTCAGATTGTTGAGAGCCTCCATATCACTTGTGGAGTATCCTCAACCCCCTTGTAAAGGTTTGGTCAACGCATTCAAGTCGACCTCATAGTGGAAACGATAATGTCCCTCACCGGAGAAGCTCAAGGAGAACAAGGTGTGCACAACCGTGCTATTGAGGATTGCCTAGATGGCTCCCCGCCTCTCCAACGTAGACGTACTTCTTTCAAGAAGGAACTACGGGAAACATATCCTTGTCTCCGTTTTTTTCACTTGTGGTTATCTTATGCCTTTCTTTTACTTCCATTTCTTACTTGGTGTCTATCACATAGGGTGTCTACCTAGTTGCACATCTAGATAACCAAGTTGTTTACTTGCTAAAGCCCATCTAAAAGTGAAAACGGATTCAAAGTTTGTAGGTCACCTATTCACCCCCCCTCTAGTTGACCATTGTGTACTTTCACTATCATTAACAGGAATAGGGTCAAAAGCAATATTTTCCAATCTAGACAAGTTACCAGCAACATGATTTTCAGCACCCTTCCTATCCGCAATATGCAAATCAAACTCTTGTAAAAGCAACACCCATCTAATAAGCCTAGGCTTAGCATCTTTCTTTCCATAAGGTATCTAATAGCAGCATGATCATTATGAATAGTAACCTTTGAGTCAACAATATAAGTTCTAAACTTATCACATGCAAAAACTACAGCTAAGAACTCTTTTTCAGTAGTAGCATAATTATTTTGAGCAGCATCAAGAGTCTTACTAGCATAATGAATAACATTCAACTTCTTATCTACGCGCTGTCCAAGAACAGCACCTACAGCAAAATCACTAGCATCACACAAAATTTCAAAAGGTAAATTCCAATCAGGTGGTTGAACAATAAGAGCATTAGTTAAAGCCTTCTTTAAAGTTTCAAACGCTTGCCTTACAATCATCATCAAAAACAAACGGTACATCTTTTTGAAGAACATTAGTAAGAGGCTTTGATATTTTAGAGAAATCTTTAACAAACCTCCTATAAAAACCAGCATGATCAAGAACACTACGAATACCTTTAACATCTCCGAGACATGGCATTTTCTCTATGGCTTCCACTTTAGCTCTGTCAACTTCAATACCTCTTTCAGAAATTTTATGTCCAAGAACAATTCCTTCATTCACCATAAAGTGGCATTTCTCCCAATTAAGAACAAGATTGGTTTCCTCACATCTCTGAAAAACTTTATCAAGGTTGTGCAAACAATTATCAAAAGAAATTCCATAGATGGAGAAATCGTCCATGAATACTTCCACAATTTCTTCACAAAAACCATGAAAAATAGCAGACACACATCTTTGAAACGTAGCCAGAGCATTACACAAACCAAAAGGCATACGTCTATAATAATAAGTACCATAAGGACAAGTAAAGGTTGTTTTCTCTTGATCTTGCTTCCTAACGACAATTTGAGAAAACCTAGAATAACCATCAAGAAAGCAAAAAATGAGATTTCTTAGACAACCTCACTAACATTTGATCAATAAAATGCAAAGGATAATGATCTTTCTTAGTAACTTTGTTAACTTTCCTAAAATAAATGCACATTCTATAACCAACCACTACTCTTTGAGGAATAAGCTCATTATTTTCATTAGGCACAACAGTCATTCCTCCCTTGTTAGGGACACAATGCACAGAGCTCACCCATCTACTGTCAACAATAGGAAAAATAATACCAGCATAAAGAAGTTTTAATACCTCATTTCTTACCACTTCCTTCATCTTAGGAATTAAACGGCGTTGATGTTCAACTACTGCCTTTGCATCAGGTTCAATATTAATAACATGCTGATATATAGAGGGAGAAATCCCCTTCAAATCATCAAGAGTATATCCAATAGTTCCACGGTGTTTCTTCAATATTCCCAATAATCTTTCCTCTTCTTCACCTGAAAGTTTTGCACTAATAATAACAGGATATATTTTATTATCATCAATATACGCATATTTAAAATCATGAGGCAAAGGTTTTAAATCAAAAAGTGGATCCTCCTTGGGTGGTAATGTGGTACCCAAGTCCTCCACAGGTAAATTGTGTTTCAATATCACCGGTTGACGAAGAAGAATATTGTCAATCTCATTTCTCTCTTCCATAAAGACTTCACTTTCATGGTCCTCCATATTTTGCTGTAAAGAATTGTTTGGAGCAAGAGAAATAGAGGCAAGATGTTCAACTTTAAAATTCTCATTAGGCAATTCAGATTCATAAGGTGCTCTAGCAAATTTGGAGAAATTGAACTCATAAGATTTTCCATCAAATTTAGTCAATATCTTCTCCCTCTTACAATCTATAATAGCACCACAAGTGTTCAAGAAAGTTCTACAAAAAATAATAGGACAAGTTTCACTAGCAGCCTTACCAAGTACTAGAAAATCGGTAGGATATTTAGTTTTACCACATAAAACTTCTACATCTCTAACAATCCAATCAGAAAGACAGTTTCTCTATTAGCAAGCTGAATAACCACATCAATATCCTCAAGCTCACAAGAACCAATTTCATGCATAATTTCTTTATAAAGCTCATAAGGAATATCACTAGAACTAGCACCAATATCACACAAACCATAATAGCAATGATCACCAATATTAACAGAAAGCACAGGAACACTAGTTTTCTTAGGTCTATTTGGATGTGAGACAATATGAGAAGCATCCTCACAAAAGACAATATGTTCATCCTCTACGTTTCCACAGATAAGATCTTTAACTATTGCTACAGTAGGTTCAACAATTATTTGTTCATCAGGTTCAACAGATTTGCTAGTGCTCTTATTAACCACACTTGCCACAATAGAGTGTTCTTTCACCTTAGCAGGGAAAGGCATTTTATCAATATAAGGCTCAGGAACAACATGATTAACAACGTGCACTTCTACATTACTAGCAGGAATAATATATTTATAAGGTGCATGGTACTTGCTCAGTTCCTTTTTAGAAATATCAAGATAGGAGGCAAAAGCTTTAAGAAAGTTTGCAAATATTTGAGAATCAAGACCACAAACAACACTAACATTATAGAAATCATCAGTTCTCATAAAAGATTTAATGCATTCATAATCATAATTTATACCTGACTTTCTAACTTTGTCATTCTCCCATCCTTCAGTTTTTTTCTTGAATATGGTCAAGAAGATCCTATTTAGCTTCTTCCTTCATACGTGTGAATGATCCAGAACAAGAAGCATCCAATAAATTCTTATCATGAAGAGAAAGCCTTGCATAAAAATTATTGATAACAATATTACTCGGGAGCACATGAACAAGACATTTGAGCATTAATAACTTCATTCTCCCCCACGCTTGGGCAATACTCTCTCCATCATGAGGCCAGAAATTATATATTTTATTCCAATCTTTAGGAATCTCACTAGGAGGATAGAATTTAGAATAAAAGAGAGGAAAAATTTCCTCCCATCCAATAGATTCACCATTCTTTAGTAATTTGAACCATTCAGCGGCTCTTCCTTTCAGCGGTAAAGAAAATAATTTCCTCCTAACTTTATCCATTGTAATACCTGCACACCTGAATAACTCGCATAATTCATGTATAAAGAGCAAGTGATCATCGGGATGGAGAGTTCCATCTCCATAATAACAGTTATCCATAACACGTCCAACAATTTTCATAGGTATTTTATAAGGATCTAATTCAGCAGATAACGGGTCACCTACTACCCTAGCAGTAACGGTAGAAGTACCCCTAAACAGAGAACCAAAAGTACTCCATAATGAAATAAAACAGCAGACAGAAATGAAAACAACACTCAAAGTAAAAGTTTCTCTTACCAATTCCACTTACCAATAGAGCTTCACTCCCCGGCAACGACGCCGGAAAATAGCCTCGATGACCCAAAAGTATAGGGGCGTATCGTAGTAGTTTCGAAAAATAAGAGTGTAGAACCCAACGAGGAGCAGAAGGTGTTGACAAGCAGGTTGGATAGACGATTCACTGTAAACACTAGCAAACAGGTTTTTGGTGGTTTTGATATAGCAGATAAATAAAGTGTGAGTAAATCAAAGACAGTAAATATAATTGCAGCGAGTGGCCCAATCATTTTGAGAGCAAAGGACAAGCTGGTTGTTCTACTTATGATTACCAAACATTCTCGAGGACACATAGGAATTTCGTCAAGTGCTTTCGCTTCATAGGTTGATTAATATTTATTGGTTCGCGAAGTGTTGTGTGGGTGAACCTATACTAATGCACCGCCCAAATAGGACTAATACATACTTGTTACTATACCCCTCGTAAGAATCCGCAAATACAAGAAAGTAGTTAAGACAAATCTAACCACAACCTTAAAACTCCAGGATCCTACACTCCCTCGTGCATTGGTTTCCTAACGGTGGTTTAGGTTTCTATCACTCCGGCAACCCCATAATCAGTAGCCAAATACACTATGCATCCTCCTAGGCCCATAAAGGTGAAGCATCATGTAGTCGATGTTCACATGACATCACTATAAGAATAGTACCACGACTTAAATACCAAACCACGAGATATTACTTCAACATAATCCAACTACTAACATCATGACTTCTCCCATGTCCTCAAGAACTAAACGAACTACTCACAAGACCTCATATGGATCATAAACAGAGGTGATATAATGGATAATAACAATCTGGTCATAAAGTGTAAATAGCGATTAATCTCACAAGCATCAACTACTAAGAAATAATCCACACCGGGAGAGAGATCTAATGAAGAACAACGTTAAAGACCCCTAAATGATACATCGGGATGAAGGTGTATGATGAGGGTGATGGTGATGGTGGTGATGATGATGACGATGACAATCTTGATGATGCTCGTAGAAATGAAGGTGACGATGGCTATGATTCCCCCTCTCCGGGGAGGAATTTCCCCGGCAGATTTCTCCCTACCAGAGAGCTTTTCTCTCTCTGTTGTTTTCCGCCCCGAGGCGGCGGCGGAATAATTCTTCGATGATGTTCCGGGTCTTAGGGTTCCCTAGGGGTCAAGTACGTGAAAGGGGGCACCCAGGAGTGGGTCAGGGGGCCAGACCATCCCATGCGCGACCAGAGTGGGGGGCCCCGCCTGGTGGTGTGGGGCCCAGGTGGCCCCCCTCCGGGTGCCCTTCTGGCTGGCTTTCTCCTCGGGGCTTCTAAGACTCCTCCGGTATCCCCCCTCTTCTTTTGATCTTGTGAAATAGGGTATCTCGACGGTGCTTTTTCCATCAGATTTCTGGTTCCGGTGTTTATTCTCTAAATTATAAAACATGGAAAATAAGATAAAATAACATTAGTGATGCATCAGAACATGAAATATATCGATGAATAACAGAAAATAACAATATAAAATAGTGATGCAAAATGGACGTATCACTAACCTATAGCATTGACGCCCAAGAATCGCTTGGTTACAAAGTATGAAGTCAAGAAAACTCATACCGCCTAAATTTTTGGGAGTAGAGAGCCACTCCCAGCTGCGCCAACGTATCTTTTTTATTTCCCCTGTCAACACCCCACAAATAATCAGCAATATCCATTCTCGGCGATTCACATGTGGAGACTAGGAATTGAAACAACTCATGATATAGGTTGGAATTGCTTGGTATCACAGCTTTCAGCAAAGTCTCTTTACCCTTCCGAGACATCGGGCTATCCGACCAAATATTCATGTGTTTTCAAGCTCTGCCCACAATGGACTGAAAAGAAACCGTGGGCGAGCGCCCAATACCTGTAAGCATCCCCAAGTATGTTTCTTGAAGGGTTTCATTGACCACTCCCAACTGATTCATCACATGAAGCTTCACTTAATCACCACAATGGATTCCAAAGAATATGGACAATTTTCCATGTTAATTTTCTGCCCTCAGCCTTGGCAATACAAAGAGAGAGTTTCTTTCAGCACCAAAGCACTCTTATGATCACTTAAAGCAAAGAATATGCTATCATCTACGAACATGAGGAGGGAAATAGGTGGGCCAGAATGACCATTATGAACTCCTTGTAGAACCCCCACATGCTCCTTCTGAAATAGCGGATTAGACAAACCCTTTGTACAAAGTAAAAAATAGATACAGGTTGTTCGGATCCCCTTGTCGGATTCCTCTACTTGGACCACAGAAGATGTGATCTCCCTATTTATCCGGACTGCATAACGAACATTAGTAACACATCTCATAGCAGTGTTGATCCAATCCGTTAAGAAACCCAACTTGCAAAGGCAATCATACAAATATCCCCACTCCACACGGTCATATGATTACACCATATCTATCTTAAGAGCAAAGAAAGGTTTCTAGCTCGTTGCCTTCTGATCGTCTGCAGACACTCATATGCAATAAGGGCATTATCAGTAATTAGCCTCTCGGGAACAAATGCACTTTGATGTTTAGAAATCACCACTCGCAGGATTAACTTGAGTTTGTTTGCAAGAACTTTTGAGGCAATTTTATAAAGAACATTACAAAATAAGGAATTGTTGACGTCCAAGACTATAGAAGCAAGAAAGAATTGTCTAAAAAAGGGCCTAAGAGAAGAAAGAGAACTGGGAAATGGTCCGCCCAGAGGGGCTGCACAAAGACGCCGTCAAAGAGGAGCTGCACAAAGCTGCCTTCGAGGACAAAAATCGCAAAGCTGCCATTGAGAGGCAAGAGGCAATACCGAGGAAACCAGGTGTCGAGGATGTTGTTGGCGTGTAGCTGATGGTGCAAGAGTACGCTCGTTGGGAGACCCCAAGTGTAAGGTATGAAGAGCACAACAACAAGTTTTCCCTCAGAAAGAAACCAAGGTTAAATCGACCAGTAGGAGAAAGAAATCACTTCTAAAGGTTGTTGGCAGCTGATGTTGGCAGGGCGCACTACCGGTTCAATAGCAACGTGGAATCTACACAACACAACCAAGTTACTTTGCCCCAACGAAGCAGTGGGGTTGTCAATATCATCGGTTTTGATGAAACAAAGGATTAGACGTATAGTGTGGAAAACAAGGTTTGTTTGAAGTGAATGAAAAGAGAATACTGATTGTAGTAAAAGAATAGTGTTTGCAGTGGTTGCATTATCAGTGTAAAAGAAATGGACCAGGGTACACAGTTCACTAGTGGTGTCTCTCCAAAACAGATAGATAACATGTTGGGTAAACAAATTATAGTTGGGTGATGACCCACAAGTATAGGGGTGTATCGTAGTACTTCGATAAATAAGAGTGTCGAACCCAACAAGGAGCAGAAGGTGTTGACAAGCAGGTTGGATGGAGAATTCACTGTAAACACTAGAAAATGGGTTTTTGGTGATTTTTTATATAGCAGATAAATAAAGTGTGAGCAAATAAAAGACAGTAAATAATATTGCAGCGAGTGGCCCAATCCTTTTGAGAGCAAAGGACAAGGCGGTTGTTCTACTTATGATTACCAAACGTTCTCGAGGACACATGGGAATTTCGTCAAGTGCTTTCGCTTCATACGGTTTACTAATATTTATTGGTTCGTGAAGTGTCGCATGGGTGAACCTATGATAATGCACCGCCCAATTAGGACTAATACATACTTGTGATTATACCCCTCGTAAGCATCCGCAAATACAAGAAAGTAATTAAGATAAATCTAACCACAGCCTTAAAGCTCTGAGATCCTACACTCCCTCGTGCATTGGTTTCCTAATGGGGGTTTAGGTTTATGTCACTCTGGCAACCCCACAATTATTAGCCTACACAATGCATCCTCCTAGGCCCATAAAGGTGAAGTATCACGTAGTCGACGTTCACATGACACCACTAGAAGAATAGCACCACAACTTAAATACCGAACCACGAGATCTTACTTCAACATAATTCAACTACTAACATCATTACTTCTCCCATGTACTCAAGAACTAAATGAACTACTCACAAGACATCATATGGATCATAATCAGAGGTGATATAATGGATAATAACGATCTGGTCATAAAGTGTAAACACGATAAATCTCACAAGCATCAACTACTAACAAGCAATCCACACCGGGAGAGAGATCTAGTGCAGAGCAACGATAAAGACCGCTAATTGTTAAAGCGGGATGAAGGTGTATGATGAGGGTGATGGTGCTGGTGGTGATGATGATGATGACAATGACGATCTTGATGATGCCCGGAGCAATGACGATGGCGATGATTCCCCCTCTCCGGCGAGGAATTTCCCCGGCAGATTTCTCCCTGTCGGGGAGCTTTTCTCTCTCTGTTGTTTTCCGCCCCGCGGCGGCGGCGGAATAATTCTTCGACGATGTTCTGGTGCTTAGGGTTCGCTCGGGGTAAAGTACGCAAAAGGGGGCACCCAGGAGTGGGCCAGGGGGCCAGACCACCCAGGTGCGGCCAGAGGGTGGCGGCGCCGCCTGGTGGTGTGGGCCCCAGGTGGCCCCCCTCCGGGTGCCCTTTTGGCTGACTTCCTCCTCGGGACTTCTAAGACTCCTCCGGTATCCCCCCTCTTTTCTTATCTTCTGAAATAGGGTATCTCGACGGTGCTTTTTGCATCAGATTTTTGGTCCCGGTGTTTATTCTAAAAAAATATAAAACATGCAAAATAAGATAAAATAACATAAGTGATGCGTCATAACATGAAATATATTGATGAATAACAACAAATAACAATATAAAATAGTGATACAAAATGGACGTATCACTGGGCAATTGACAGTTATAAAGGCTGCACTGTAGTGCATATGCATGACATGGTGATTACTATGTGATTCATGCAGGCATTACAACATAATTCATAGATCGTTATCCAACTGCAGCTATGACTAATAATCTACCCTCAGAGCGTAGTACAATCAAACTTCGGGTATTAAGTTGCAAGCAACAGATAATTGCATTAAGTAAAGTGTGTAATGTAAACAATGTAAACATCATTGTTTTCTCCCTAATGGAAACAACACATCCCCCATCCGTCATGTTTCTGTCACTCGAGCATAGATGAAAGGGAGGCATCAATCCACTATCTAGCATAAATACCCCCTCTTGGAGTTACAAGCATCAACTTGTCCAAAGCATCTACTAGTAACGGAGAGCATGCAAGATCATAAATAACATAAACATGAAAGAACTTGATAGATTGATAATCACTGGACATAGCATTCAGTATTCATCGGATCCCAGCAAACACAACATGTAGCATTACAATAAGATGATCTTGATCATGTTAGGCAGCTCACAAGATCTAAACATGAGGCCTAAAGAGGAGAAGACAACCATCTATCTACTGCTATGGACCCGTAGTCTAAGGATGAACTACTCATGCATCACTTCGGAGGCAGGCATGGTGATGTACAACCCTCCGGTGATGATTTTCCCTCTCGACAGGGTGTCGGGGAGATCTTCAGAACCCTTCTGAACAAGGGTTGACGATTACGGGGGCTACGGAACTTTTGGTGGAAAAAGACTCGAGTGTTTAGGGTTTTCCCGAGGAGGAGCTTATATAGGCGAAAGGGCAACGTCGGTGGGTGGCCAGGGAGCCACACCACTTGGTGGCGCGGCCGGGGGGAGGGGGCGCCGCCCTATGGTGTGAGCCCTCCAGGGCCCCCCTCAGGGTCTCCTCCAGACTCCGTGTACGTGACAGAATTTTAAGGTCCTCGGTTTTCGTTTCATCTAATTCCCAAAATATTTCCAGAACAACTTTTCTGAAACCAAAAACGGCAGAAAACAAGAACTGGCTCTATGGCATCTTGTCAATAGGTTAGTCCCAGGAAATCCATAAAATGATGTAAAGTGTATAGAAAACATGTAGAAATTGGCATGAAAACAACATGGAACACCTGAAATTATAGACACGTTTATGACGTATCAATATCCCCAAGCTTAGGTCTACTCGTCCTCGAGTAGGCAAAACGATAAAAACAAAATAATTTCTGAGGTGACATGCTACCAACATAATTTTGATCATCATAATTGTAAAAGCATTTGTAAATATGAGATCATAGTACTCTAAACACAGGAATGATAGATATAATTCTAACAATGAAACTTCGCAATCATATTGCAACATGAAAAGTAACATAAACAAAAGATCATGAATAATGCATTTGAAATTATATGTTTGTTTCGAGCATAAGAAAGCATATCAAAGTAATATTCAGATTGTCTTTAAGAGTGGAGCAAAACATAAATGTCAGGACACCTTCAAAGTTCAATTGGTGACTAGAAACAAATAGTTTGAGAGCAAGTAATAACAAAGCATGAATCAATCAATAATAATATTTGGTAGAAATGCACATTAAACTCAGAATGGCAACTACATTCTCTTAACTGTGCATAAAGTTAGAAGATGAAGACTCATCATAAAAGTAAAAGAAAGGCCATTCGTAGAGGGAACCAGGGATTAGCTCATGTGCTAGATCTTTTTATTTTATAAACAGAGGTATTGAAAACATTTTTTAGAGAGGTGTATGCATATGTCAACGAATGGTAAACATACAATACAATACGTCACAAGCCAACTAGACTTCACAAGAGCGGATCCCATTGAAGGACGCAACTGAGATCAGTAGCTCATCCCTCTTCTCTTTTGTTTACACAATTATGCTTTGACTGATAAATCAGGGGCAAAAGGAGTGAAGAGAATTTTATAGTAACCAATTTTGGGGCTGGGCACCCCGCTGCCAGCTCTTCTATCAATTTAGATAAGCAGATGTGTCACCAGTCCAAGTGTGTAAAGTCCAATCAATAAGTGAGATAAAGATTCTCTATTCAGGTCCTCATGAGCTAAAACAGAGGCACAAAACAGATGTAATTTTGAAGGTTTTAAAGGTAGCACATGAGCAATTTATTTTGGAGTGGCGGTTAAATACCACATGTAGGTAGGTATGGTGGACACATTTGGCATACTTTGGTTGTTTGGGAGTTGGATGCATGAGTAGAGCTCATACTCAGTAGAAGTGAAGGCTAGCAAAGACTGGGAGCGACAAATCAAGAGAGCATAATGGCCATAATCATGCATAGCGGCAAAAAAATTATTGAAAGCATAAATGGTATTGCAAGTCAAAAACTAAATGATCATGGAGGCTAAAAGTGACTGGTTTATAGTCATAACATGGTGTAACCATGCGCCAAGTCAACCAAATAAAGCATTCAAAGGAGAATACCACAATATTATGCTTTGATATGATAAAAACAACACATGATTCTTTCAACGGCACATTAAGAACTCTCAAATGTTTAGTACAAGTCATGCTACATCATCAGTAATTACTAGGCATAAAATTAGAATAACATCCAACATGACATGATAAAGTCTAGCCACAGTCTATACAAGCTTCTATTTGCACCGTTATAAGCATGAAATATTTTATTGCTTTCCAACACCATAATATTGTTTAAACAAGAACTCTCCATATCATATATCAATGAAACAAGAGAGTAGCACTACTCTACAAGAACTAACAGCTCTGAATAAAAGATGAATGGAAAACATGAGCTAAAAAGAGGAGGAGTTGCAGCATCTAGAAGAAAAACAAAGAATACGAGCATGATAATGATGAGTATGAGTATTCATATGAAAAAGCGGAGCGTGTATCTATCCCACACAAGAATGCTGGGTTCCAACTAAGTTTATTGTAGCAAGGAAAACAAAATAAAAACAAACATATGCTCTAAGTGAAGTGCATATGATGTGACCGAATAAAAAATATAGTTTCACTAGAAGTGACCTGATAAGTTGCTGATGAAAAAGGGGATGCCTTGGGAATCTCCAAGCTTAGACGCTTGAGTCTTCTTGGAATTTTCTGGGATGAAGCACGGGGGCATCCCCAAGCTTAGGATTTTCACTCTTCTTGATCACATTATATCACCCTCTTCTCTTGACCCTTGAAAACATCCTTCACACCAAACTCGAAGTAAAATTCTCATTAGAGGGTCAGTGCATAATCAAAAAGTCACATGTTCTACATGGAAACAAGCGTTATTAATACTCTTTAAACATTATCTACAGCCACTGATGTTTTATGGAGCAAAGAAATCCACTCAACATAGTAAAAGAGAGAATGCAAGTAAAAAAACCAGAATAGTCCGTAAAGACGATTTTTTGCGGCACTTAGGTTGCTCAAATCGAAAAACTTAAAACTACAAAAGGTTTCAGAAATAGCTGAGCATTAAGCACAAAAATGTGCAGGTCATGTTGATGTTTCTGTGATTTCATACGAATTTAACACTGGACAACAGGAATTTGTTTTGTGCGCAGAAATCCAAATCTAACTTCAACTTTCACTAGAGACTTTACTTGGCACAACAAATACGTGAAAATAAAGATACAAAGAAGTTGCTACATATGTAAACAACACCTTTACTCAAAGAAAACACAGAAAAACAATGCAAAAATAAAAACATGGGTTATCTCCCAAAAAGTGCTTTTCTTTAACGCCTTTCAGCTAGGCATAGAAAGAGAGAATCAAGTGTTTTCAAATGAAGAACCATCCAAATTGAGATTAGAAAGCTTCTCAACAATGCATTGTATTTTATCTAAATGGATTTCAGATGTTCCTCTCTTAACACATTTAGGGTTACTAGTTTCATCAGATAGGTTTTCAGGAACAATCCAGTCAAAATTCTTTTCCAAGGCTTCATGCAGTGCTACGAGTTTAAAGGGTATTGGCATTATCCCTTCCTTTTCATTTTTAGGTTCGGTCTTGTCTAATTTTTTAAGAGCAGCAATAACATCTACACTTGAGCCTAGCATATTAAAACGATAAAAACTTTCCTAGCTTCTATAGCAACATCTCCAAATTATTTAAGCATGGTTTCCAAGATATTTTTTTTTCAATATCTTCAATATTATTCATATTAAGAAACAATTGCTGCATTATGGGGTGAAGGTTAACAAACCTAGCTTCTAACATATGAATTAAAGAAGCCGCATCTGTTTCATAATTTGGAGCAAGTTCTACTATGGATTTTTCCTCAAAATTTTCATGCTTGCTAACATGATTAAAGAATTCTTCAATGGTATCCTTTACAATTATAGAACCACTACCTACTGATAGGTCTTTCAGTGTGAACTTAGGGAGCAACATGATGAACAATAAAAAAACAGGGTAACCGAAATAACTACTATAATAAGAACTAATTTTTTTGTGTTTTCGATATAGAGAAGCAAACAAGACAAAATAAAATAAAATAAAATAAAATAAGAAAAACAGAAACAAAGTAAAGAGATTCGAAGTGAGAGACTCCACTTGCACAAATCCGCTTTCTCCCAGGCAACGGCGCCAGAAAACTTATTGTTGGTGTGTAGTTTATGGTGCAAGAGTATGATCGTTGGGAGACCCCAAGTTTAAGGTATGAAGAGCACCGCAAAGAGTTTTCCCTCAGAAAGAAACCAAGGTTGAATCAACCAGTAGAAAAAATAAATCACTTCTGGAGGTTGTTGGAAGCTGATATTGGCAGGACGCACAACCGGTTCAGCAGCAACGTGGAATCTACACAACACTGAAGGGAATATGCCCGAGAGGCACTAATAAAGTGGTTATTATCTTATTACTTGTTTATGATAAATGTTTATTTCTAATGCTAGAATTGTATTAACCGGAAACGTTGATAAATGTGTGTTTAATAAACAAACAATGGTTCCTAGTAACGCCTCTTGTTTAACTAGATCGTTGATTAACTGATGATCAAGGTTTCCTGATCATGAACATTGGATGTTGTTAATAACGGGGTCATGTAATTAGGAGAATGATGTGATTAACATAGACCCAAACTAGGTATAACAATACGATCAAGTCATTTAGTTTATATTGTTATATCTTGCATTCGAAGTAACCTTATTCCTTAGACCGTGAGATCATGTCAATCACTAATACTGACAGAGTACTTTGATGTCATCAAATGTCACTCCGTAACAGGGTGACTATAAAGGTGTCGTTGGGTATTCGGAAAGTGTTAATTGACGCTCATGGATCAAGAGTGGTATTTGTTCATCCAAAATGATGGAGAGATATACTCTGGGCCCTCTTGGTGATATCACATTCACACCGCTTGCAAGCATGTCATATCACAGAATGAGTAAAAGAGTACTTGTCGGTAACGAGATCGAACAAGGTATGGTTGATACCGATGATCGGATCTCGGACAAGTAAAATATCGTGAGACAAAGGGAGTTAGTTACGACGTTGATGGTTCACACGATCACAAGATTCATCGTTGAATATATAGGAGTCATCACGGATCTCCAGATCCCGCTGTTGATTATTGATCAGAGAGAGTCTCGAACATGTCTATATTATTCGCGCACCGTAGGGTGACACACTTAAGGTTTGATGACACATTTGAGTGGATATGGAATATCGGAGAATAGTTTGGACAACACCTGAATTGCTTTGGGTAAATTTGAAATAGTTCAAGAGGTTTTCCACTGAATGGTTGTTAATAGAATTAACAAATGATTCGAGGTGCTATATGCAAATGTTTGTTATTAGAATTAACAAATGCTGAAATAAAGAAATAAAAATGTTTTATTTATTTATTAAAGAAAAACCCTTGGATTTTATAAATGGAAAATTATGGGAACATGAGTGGGTGTGAGTGGAGTGTCCACTCACATGAAGAGGGAAGAGGTGGGGGCACCACCATGGGCTGGCCACACCCCCCTTGGGCTGCCTCCCCTCCCCTATAAAAGGAGGGTGAGAGCTCTCCCTCCTTCACACACTTATCCCACCTCTTTTCTTTTCACCCGCTGCTCCATTCCATGGTCGTTTGCTTAGCGAAGCGCTGACCATGGGATTCTTCACCACACCACGTCGTCATGCTGCTGGAGTTCTGAGGGACCCTCTACTTCTGCTGCCCCGCTGGATCGAGGGAACGGAGGTCGTCATCAAGCCGTACGTGTGACCGATCACGGAGGTACCGCCGGATTGCGGTGCACATCTTCTCGGTCTTGAGATCGGTGTGAGTACCACTACGCCAACAATGAGATTCGATCTCGTAACGCTTTGTGTCTTCGAGGGTATGTTCTCCTTAAGACTCTCTTTCTCCCCGTTGCTTTCATCTCCTAGATTAGATCTTGGCCCTTCGGGTATCTCTCGCGTAGGATTTTTTTTCCTATGCAACGTACCCTTCAAACACAACTAAGTTACTTTTCCCCAACGAAGCAATGAGGTTGGAAATCTCTGTTTTGATGAAACAAAGGATTAGACGTGTAGTGTGGAAAACAATGGTTGTTTGAAGTGAATGAAAATAGAACAATGATTGGAGTAAAAGAACAGTGTTTGAAGTGGTTGTATTATCAGTGTAAAAGAAATGGACCAGGGTCCACAGTTCACTAGTGATGTTTGTCCAAAAAAGATAGATAACATGTTGGGTAAACAAATTACAGCTGGGCAATTGACAAATATAAAGGCTGCACCATAGTGCATATGCATGATATGGTGAGTGCTTTGTGATTCATGCGGGCATTACAACATAATTCATATTTCATAGACCGTTATCCAACTACATCTATGACTAATAATCCACCCTCGGAACGTAGTCCAATCAAATCTCGGGTATTAAGTTGCAAGCAACAAATAATTGCATTAAGTAAAGTGTGTAATGTAAACATCGTTGTTTTCTCCCTAATGGCAACAACACATCCCCCATCCGTCACGTTTTTGTCACTCGAGCACAGATGAAAGGGAGGCATGAACCCACTATCTAGCATAAATACCCCCTATTGGAGTTACAAGCATCAACTTGGCCAAAGCATCTACTAGTAACGGATAGCATGCAAGATCATAAATAACATAAACATGAAAGACCATGATAGATTGATAATCGCTGGACATAGAATTCAATATTCATCGGATCCCATCAAACACAACATGTAGCATTACAATAAGATGATCTTGATCATTTTAGGGAGCTCACAAGGTCTAAAATTGAGGCATAAAGAAGAGAAGACAACCCTCTAGCAACTCCTATGGATCCGTAGTCCAAGGATGAAGTACTCATGCGTCACTCCGGAGGCAGGCATTGTCGTGGGAAAGTCACGGCAGATGTTACCGGAGGTAACTTAGGTTGGGGTAAATCGACTGTGGTGTTTGGGAGAGGGTTTAGCTCAGATCGGACACAAGATTTATCCTGGTTCAGCCTCTCCATTGGAGATGATAGCTTACTTCCAGCTAGGATCATATTGATTGGCGATCTAGAGGCTCGGGCTGCAATGTCGCCGAGACTCCAATCTAGGGTTACAAGTACTTGCTTTTGTATAACTAGAATAACTCGAAATCCCCTTTCTACGCCATAAGGGCCGGCTTATATAACACCCGGTTTCCTGGCTTTCCTTACAAGATACATCTAGAGCCCTACTCGGGGTCTACACGTAACCCTAAATTACTCTCCGTGATCTCCAAGTCTTGGACTGCATGGTTTGCACCGCCTTTCGGGCCTTCTAGAGCCTCCCTTTCCCTGAGCCGGATTACCAGCGCAACCTCTAGCCCATCAGTGATATCCAACCCATCATCTCATTGCGAGGTCTTCACCCAAACTTCCTTCAGCCGAGTCTTTATCCCTCTGTATGGGCCTGCCGGGTTATTACCCCCCCAACAGTAGTCCCCAGAATAGCATGGGCATCTTGGTTGGCGCGCCTTTCTTGTAGCTTCAAACTTTGAGCCAACCACGAAGCGCATGCTATTCCCTGCAAAAGGATAAACATTTACATACAATAATGCTACGGGTTAGATTGCTTTAACTATAGCCAGGCCGGCTCTTTCGGCGGTCCATATAGTAACCCCATCACCATACTAATCCGAATATCAATTCTCAAATCAGCTCTTCATAGCGACCATTTCATAACCCGACTTTAACGTTCCTCATAAGCTAGTCCGAGTAATAACTCCGAGACCGGCTCTTTTGGCGGCCATTTATAACTCGGCTGCATGAAAATAACTCCCAAGATCTTGTTTCCGTAATCAACGGGCCGGATATCCTATCCCGTGATTTTCTCCATTTTACCGTTGCAGTCTAGGTTTTTCACCGCGCCTATAAATACAGGGCGCAACGAAAACCCTAATCACAAACGCCACCCCCTTCCACTTCGTCTTCAACCTCCAGGCGCACCATTGGAGCTCAACACCAAAGCTCGGATCTCTGACACCGGACTTCAAGATTTTGACAAGCTGCTGAAGGAGTATTGCACCTTGAAAGCGACTGAGGACAAGATCGTCGAGTCTCTGGCAGCAGAGCACCAGGTTTGTTTAACTGATGTTATGTATATATTTATCCTAGTCCCCAAGTTCCGAGTAAACTGTCTTTAGTCACTCGGTACTTGCAAATATATTTGAAACCCGGTAAAACTTGTTTTCTATACATTAAACCGACTGATATTGTTGTTCCATTTTTATGCTTATGTAGCTCGTACTGATGAAGTACTTGCGAAAACGAATGAACTCCTGCAAGCTGAGGTAAAACTCCGTGAAGGACTGGAGGCCAACCTCAAGGATCTCTCCAAGAAATACAACAAGCAAAAGAAGAAACTCCGGAACACTGAGGAGTTCGTCAAGAAACTCACAACTTTCATAACCAAGACCTATGACTCCATCATAGGTAAGGCACAGCTATTTTCCCACTATCGCTTTGTGTTAATCGGATTTCCCTATTTTACAAGGTTTTGACCCGGATCACACTATCTTACTCCCCTTTTTGTATTGCAGGTCCGAATGAAGTTGCTGGGGAACACGACGACCTCCAAAAGCTCAAGATACTGAAGAACGTCATCCGGCAATTTGAGGCAGGGACAAAGTGGACTCTCGAAGCTGTGAAGCTAGCCGGTGACTATACTGGTGTGACACACATGCTCTAAGCATACTCGACAGTCCCTGCTTGGATTGATGCTTGGAAGCGCTCAGCATGCCGGTTTGGCGTGATACGCGGTCTTGCCTTGGCTAAGGCCTACTATCCCAAAATTGAGCCGGCAAAACTTATTGACGGGTTTCCTGAGTTCAAGACCAATGGCACCAAGTTCTCGGGCAAAGACCTCAAGGCCATCAACACCCAGATCCGACACTCGGCTAGCTTGATCGCCGAGAACCTTGACGTAAACAAGCTTACCGCGCCGTTCAATGATGAGGATAAGCCGGTTCCCTTCCATGCTCCTGCGCCCTTTGACATGCTATCTTGCTTCAAGGCGGAGCTTGCCAAGGAAAAGGCCGAGGACGGTACTGCACCAACTTCGTCAACTCCGGCAGTTCCTCCTCCAGCTCGTGCTCCCTCCACGGGTGAGCCGGACATTGACACGGAGAAAGCGCCAGAGGGGACTACTGAAAACCCGGCTGCTGCGGCCGAGTAATGCTACTCCTTCTTACCAGCACACAATCATTCAGCCAATGGGCATTGTAATATGCCTTTTAAACACTGCTATTTGATAGTGCGTTTATGCACCTTTTGATATTCTTCCTAAGGCTTGTAACACTGTAAACTTCTGTGGTTTCGATGACCCTTCTGGTTGTCGCTTTGGTATGCAAACCTATTTTTGCACAATTTTGCTATTATATTCTTTGTGATAAAGATGCCGAGTCTTGGTCTTATGATTGTGAAAAAAATTTACTCACAAGTCCCCCAAGACCAGGACTCTGGGTCTGAGGATTCTTGGCTTGAGAAATTTTATTTTCTCAAGTCCCCAAGTCCCAAACTTTCATTGACATGAAGGTGAAAACTTAATTGGTGCAACAACACCCCCTATAAATTCTTGATATCTATGTACACCTATACGTTTTGAAATTATGCGCAATGTGTAGTGAGTTTCCGGCTGTCGCCTTTGCTCTTCATAACTTATGGTTTAGATGACCCTTTTGACCCCTTTGAAGCTATGAGCCGGTTTTTGCATGGTTTTCAATGTTGCTATAACTCTAATAAAAACAGGGTCAGGCAAGTCCCAATGGGCATCGTGACCGATTGGATTTATAGGTTAGAAAACACGCCATTTTGTTGCGAGTCACATCAAGCTTGATCCAAAAAGGTCAAGATTTTTTTTGGCTCTATTGTTCGGGTTACGAGATTGCAACTGTACTTATTGCAAGTAATCAGTCCTCACAACCGAGTGGCATCGTGGCTGGGTCTGAGTATGCAACTGTGCTATTCAAGCAATCAGCCCCCAAGACCTACATATGTGTACTACGCAACAGTAGGCTTTCTGCTCTACCGGCTTACAGATAGCTGCTTCTTCAGAGCTTCAAAGGCCTCATCCGCCTCTTGATCCCATACGAAATTGTCTGTTTTCTTAAATAGTCGGTATAGGGGTATTGCCTTTTCTCCGAGCCGAGATATGAACCGGCTCAGCGCTGCTACGCATCCTGTAAGTTTCTGAACATGTTTCAATTCCTCTGGCTTTGTTAGGCTCTGAATAGCTTTGATGTTCTCCGGGTTAGCCTCGATCCCTCGCTCAGAAACGATGAAACCAAGTAGTTTCCCCGCAGGAACTCCGAACACACATTTTGATGGACTGAGCTTCATTTTGTATCTCCTCAGGTTCTTGAAGGTCTCTTTTAGGTTATCAATGAACATTTCTGCGTTCCTTGTTTTGATCACCACGTCATCGACATAAGCATGGACATTGCGCCCAATCTGATCCTCAAAGCAGTTCTGAATGCACCGTTGGTATGTTGCGCCGGCATTTTTCAATCCAAAGGTCATGGTTTTTTAACAAAAAGGTCCAATAGGGGTTATGAACGACGTCTTCTCCCAATCCTCCTCTTTGAGCTTTATCTGATGATACCCGGAATAGGCATCCTGAAGGCATAACAAGTCACTTCCCGCCACCGCATCTATGATCTGGTCTATCCTTGGAAGGGCGAACGGATCTTTTGGACAATGCTTGTTGAGACTCATGTAATCTATTCACATTCTCCACTTGTTATTCTTTTTCATCACTAAGACCGGGTTAGCCAACCACTTGGGGTGGAAAACCTCCATGATAAAGCTGGCTGCTAAGAGCCGAGCTACCTCTGCTCCTATAGTTTTTATTCTTTCTTCATTCATTTTCCTCAGGCCCTGCTTCACTGGCCGGGACTTGGGGTCAACATGTAAGGTGTGTTGAGCGAGTTCAGTTGGGATACTCGGCATGTCGCTAGGCGTCCATGCAAAAACATCCTGATTCTCACGGATAAACTCGATGAACGCGTCTTCCTCCTTGTTATCCAGGTTGGACCCTATGGCGAACTGCTTGGAAGAGTCGCCCTTAATGAAAGCCACCATCTTTGTGTCTTGGGCTGCTTTAAACTTAGCTCTCTCATCATCAGTATTTGGTTTTTTCAAAGCTGTTCGATCTTCCGGGTCTACCTGAGACCTGTAATACCTGAGCTCTTCCTTTGCACAGGCTTGTTCTGCGAGGGCCGCATCTCCCTCATCGCACTCTGCTGCCACAGCCCTGCTCCCATGAATAGTGATGGTCCGTTTAGGGCCCAAAATTTTCAACTATAGGTAAACATAACACGGTCTTGCCATGAACTTGGCGTAAGCCGGCCTTCCAAACAGTGCGTGATAAGGACTGCGCAATTTCACCACCTCGAATGTGAGCCACTCTACTATGTAATTATCCTTGGATTCTCCCAAAGCAAGCTCCAGTGATATCTTTCTCTCAGGACAGGCAGAATGTCCTGGTACAATTCCGTGAAAAACTGTGGAGCTTTTCTGCAACTGAGACTCTTTGAGCCCCATACGTAAAGCCCTCCGGTGATGATTTCCCCTCCCAACAGGGTGCCGAGGAGAGCTTCAGAACCCTCCCAAACTAGGGTTGACGATGACGGCGCCTATGAAACTTTTGGTGGAAAACGTCTCGAGTGTTTAGGGTTTTCCCGAGGAGGAGCTTATATAGGCGAAAGGCCAGGACCCCCCTCAGGGTCTCCTCCGGACTCCGTGTACGTGACAGAATTCTAAGGTCCTGGGTTTTCGTCTCGTCCAATTCCGAGAATATTTACAGAACAACTTTTCTGAAACAAAAAACAACAAAAAATATGAACTGACTCTGTGGCATCTTGTCAATAGGTTAGTCCCAGGAAATCCATAAAAATGATGTAAAGCGTATAGAAAACATGTAGCAATTGGCATCAAAACGACATGGAACATCAGAAAATTACAAATACGTTTATGACGTATCAGATGTGAACTCTATAATCTCCATGGTTAGGGACCCGAGTTTTGTAAAGGAATTGGGTGTTGGTGGACTACTCGATTTGACGGGTTACTGCCCACCGAGTTTATTTCGATGAGATGAAGAGTGTCCTTTACAGGGGGTGCTCTCTGGAGATTGGATCTCGGCTAGCTCTAAATCTAGGGTTGTCTGTCTTGTCCGTGACCCCCTCCCGTGCTTTATATTGGCAGCAGGGGTCTCAGGGGTCGTACATGAGATGTACTTTGACTCTGAGTCGGTAACTACACCTTCCTAATTTTGCTGACGTGACCTTTCCTTCTGTTGCGACCCGAATATTCGTGGGCCTTCGCATACATCCCTTGAGGAGTCTTGTAGTACCCCTTAATGGGCCGCACAGGGTACCCCTTAAGGAACGGTCTCCCGGATACCCCCACAACAATATCCCCCGAGTGCCTAATGGAGTAAATGACTCGATCTAGGGACTCAAACTTCTCAGGCAGATTACTTCGGGTACTTTTCCTGCAAACAACCTTTCTGGGAGGAAATGATTATATGGGTTTGAGCTACTCGATGGGTCGAGGTCAATTAATATCGCTTGGGAGAATACATGGGTTAATCTACTCAGGGTTCGAGTCCTCTGGCTCGATCCTGAAAAATCCTGGGGTAACCCGACTCGAGATGGTGAAGACTTACTTAGTCAAACTCCAGTTATCAGTTAGTTTTACCTGATGCGTCCATCATGATTTTGGTATACATGTTGGTACGGGAATGACTAGGTAGTGCAGTAATGGTGCAACTCCCAGGCCGTTGGAAATGTTCCGCGGGTCTTACCTTCATGCTTATGAGCATGGCATCCAGAGTTTAGGCATAGCTGTTGATGGTGCAGATCTTGCATTCGTTGGGAGACCCCAAGAGGAAGGTATGATGAGCACAGCAACAATTTTACCTCAGTAAGAAACCAAGGTTTAATCGACCAGTAGGAGGAAGGAGTAACTTCACAAGGGTGAAGCAGCTGAGATGGCAGGGTGCACTACCGGTTCAGAAGCAACGTGGAACCTACACAACACAATCAAATCACTTTGCCCCAACAAAGCAGTGAGGTTGTCAATCTCACCGTTTTTTCTGAACACAAAGAGGTTAAACGTATGGTGTGGAAAACAGTAGGAAAACAGTATGAAAGCAGTAGCAGCAGTATGAAAGCAGTGTGTGTATTATTAGTATGAGAAAATGGACCGGGGTCCACAGTTCACTAGTGGTGTCTCTCCGTGAAAGATAAATAACATGCGTGGTGAACAAATTACAGCTGGGCAGTTGACAGAAATGAAGGCTTCACCGTAGTGCATATGCAAGACATAAAGATTACTATGTGATTAATGCGGGCATTACAACAAAATACATAGAACGTCATCCAACTGCATCTATGACTAATAATCCACCCTCCGAATATCATCCGAACAAATGTTGGGTATTAAGTTGCAAGCAACAGATTATTGCAGTAAGAAAAGTGTGTAATGTAAAGAATGTAAACTAGCTAAACACCGTTGTTTTCTTCCTAATGGTAAAAACACATCCTCCATCCGTCACGTTTCTGTCACTCGAGCACAGATGCAAAGGAGGCATGAACCCACTATCGAGCATAAATACTCCCTCTTGGAGTTACTAGCATCTACTTGGCCAGAGCATCTACTAATGACGGAGAGCATGTAAGATCATAAATAACATAAGCATGAATATAACATGATAGATTGATAATCATAAGACATAGCATTCAACATTCATTAGATCCCAGCAAGCACAACATGTAGCATTACATAAATATGATCTCGATCATGTGAGGCAGCTCACGAGATCTAAACATGAGGTACAAAGTAGAGAGAACAACCATCTAGCTACTGCTATGGACCCGTAGTCCAGGTATGTACTACTCACGCACCATTTCGGAGGACGACATGGTGGTGTAGACCCCTCCGGTGATGAATTCCCCTCCCGGCAGGGTGCCGGGGAGAGCTCCAGAACCGTCCCGATCTCGGGATGAAGATGACGGCGGCCTCGGGTGTTTCTCAGGAAAAAGTGGTATATTTTTAGGGTTGATATGTCGGGGGGTATAAATAGGCGAAAGGGCAAAGGCGGTGGAGGCCTGGAGGCCCCACACCACCTCATAGCGCGTCCAGGGGGCGCCTCCCTATGGTGTGCCCCTCCGGGCTTCTTCGGGACTCCATGGAACCTTCGGGAATTCTAGGACCTTCGGACTTTGAATTTTCCAATTCCGAGAATATTTCCAGAACAACTTTTCTGAAACTAAAAACAACAGAAAACAGGGAAGTGGCTCTGTGACATCTTGTCAATAGGTTAGTCCGGAAAATCGATAAAAATGACATAAAAGTGTATAGCAAACATGTAGGAAACAACATGAAAACAACATGGAACGTCCGAAATTGAAGATACGTTTATGAGGTATTAGCTGTACGCCTCTAGGGTACTCGAACCTCGATTTATTCGAGTCAATCGAGCGAACCATGAAGGAGGAAACCTCAACTTACATATTCACTCTTCTTTCTTGAAAGGCTATTCATGCCTCGAGTAAACTCTCTGGTTACTCGAGGGATTTGTTATTCAAGTAGCAGTCATCAGCAGTGACATAATACTTTGTTTTTCTGTCAGGGGATGAGACATTGCCGTGACGTGGATTTATCTTGTCAGGCGGTGGCTTGCTCGAGTGGATATTGACCACTTTTTGACCGTTTGGTGCGCGATAATCTAGGGATTGTCAGTAAATGCCTAGATTATCGCGCGTAGTGGGCGGTGTGGAGGCGGAGCGGTTGGCCTCCTTTCTCCACGTGTAGGGCAGATCTAGCCCAAAAGAAAACTAACGACAAGGATGTTTTTACCCGGCTATATATACCGCGGGGGATAAGGGTAAATTTCCCCTTCTTCTTCCTCGCGCCCGCATCTGCTCCAACTTCTCATACCAGAGTCATCAATGCGCTCCTCAAGCTTCTCCAACTCTGTGCCATGGTGTTCACCTGGAAGAGAGGATCCTCCTCTATAGCTGGCGACACAGAGGGCCGACGGAGGAAAGGCGGGAAGTGGACCAAATCGGTCAACACCGCCAAGTTCCTCACCGCCGCTAAACGCGAGGGACTGCTCCAAGCCGGCGCCTCGAGACTCCCAGGTTCAGAGGTACGCCCATTCCCCGGGGCCAACGAACGAGTGGCCTTCGTGGACCACATCTCTCGGGGTGTATCGTTTCCTCTCCACCCCTTCTTCCTTGCGCTCATGGCGGTGTACGACGTGCAATTGCACGACGTATCGCCAAACTCCGTGCAGCACATCGCGTGCTTCATCGTGTTGTGAGAGTGCTATCTCGGGGTAGCGCCGCACTAGGCTCTTTTCAAACTCTACTTCAACGTCAAGGCGCAGCCTAGCGGTAGCGACCGCCACGAAGTTGGAGGTTGCAATATCGACATTAGCCCGAAGTCAGGCTATTTCTCGATGGGCTTCGTCGACTCTGTTACAGGCTGGAGGCGTCGATGGTTCTACGCAAAGGACTCCCCCAACTCAGATGGTTCTCCCCTGGTGGAACTGAACAAGTCGGTGGTTCCCAGGAGCTCGTGGAAGAACCAGCTCTCTGCTGAAGAGGTTGCACAAAGCGAAGATCTGGTGTCCCAAGTGGCTACATTGAAGGTCGAGGGGCTCATTGGAACCCACCTGGCTGCTGTATTCCTCAAACATCGAGTCCAGCCACTACAGGCCCGAGTGATCCCCATGTGGTCTTATTCGAGTGCTGACTCGACTCATCGTATGCGCCACGAAGAACTCTCGAGTAATGAACTAGAGCAATGTCTTCGTCAAATTACTCGAGTGAAGGAGAATGAAGCGGTTGATTCAACGCCGGCTCCAAGGTGTTTTTTCTCTTTTGTTTTCTGATTTCTATTTCCGTTGTTTTCGGGTAATTTTCCCTTTATCTGATCGACTTTCTCTTTTCTTTTTTAGAATCTGAATGTTCTCCCCAGTGAGCCACCCAAGGCGGGCTCCGTTCCGTTTCTAGAGGGTTTGGCTGAAGCTGCAGCACTGCTGGTGCTCTACCTTGGGTCACCGAGGTATATCGACGGGGAAGGGTAGGCGTCATCGTCGTCGTCGCTGCTCGCCGTTCGCTGATGACGAGGCTCTTGCTCCGAGTCCGGCGACGCGGCATCGCTTCCTCTGGCTCCGCCTTGATGACGACAAGAGGAATGAGAGCAGCCGCCGGCGAGCGGCGTTTCCTCCCCATTCTCATCTGCCGCTCGATGTGGGCCAGGACCCGGGAGAGGGTGCACCCGGGTTTGCTCCTAAAAGAGCATTTCCCCGCATTTTTTTCATGTTTGTTGACAACACAATTAGAGCACTAATGTGTGCTAAGTGTTTACAGGGTATTGTGCTTATGTTACATATCATGGTATTTTTTATAAGTGTGCCAAACCCCTTGTGCTCATTGAAGAAATTTGTCTTCATAGCGGTTTTTCCGTCTGGGCCGGTACTACTGGAAGGCGTCCGGTACTACCGAGTTTTCCAGGATGCGTACTGGACTCTACGCACGCGCTTCGGTCTAATTGGGCACTACCGGGATCGTCTGGTAGTTCAAATCGGTACTACCGGATCCGTACGGTACTACCGACCATGATTTGCTTGTGTGCGTTGGTGGAGCTGATTGTTTGCTGTGGGGCAGCACTACCGGATCAACACGGTACTACTGGGGTCGCAGTACTACCGAACCTGCTCGGTAGTACCAGTTTTTCGCTGATGAAGCTAGGATGCGTACTGGACTCGAACCACCAGCTTTTGATAATTTCAGAACTACCGGGGCGTCCAGTAATTCAGCGCGGAACTACAGGATCGGCCTGGTAGTACCGACTGTGGTTTCTGTGTGCTATGATGCATTAACCAAGGTGAAGAAATGCAAGGGCGGTACTACCGTACGGCGTCCGGTAGTACCGGGTGAAGCAATAAATGCTCCAAACGGTCAGATTCGTGGGATGGGTATAAATAGCCCATCCCCTTCTTCCCCAAGATCTAGTTCGTCCAAGCATTGAAGTGCATTTATTAGAGCTCACCAAATCTTTGATTCCTCTCAATGCCTCCACCCAAACTCGTTTATTCTTGGAGGATTGAAGGAGAAGGCCCCGATCTACATCTCCACCAAGCCGTTCTTCATTCCCCCCTCATTCACTTGAGTGATCTAGTCTATGGTTTCCTTGTGGAGAACCTAGACACCATTTCTACTCTTGGATTCGTGGTGATTGTTGGGAGCCCCCAATTTGGTTGTGGGTGTGTGCCCCAAACATGTTTGTAAAGGAATCGATTCCCGCCTCAAAGGTGATCAATAGTGGAAGGTGGACTAGGCCTTTGTGGCGAGGTTCATCAGAGAATAGGGTGAGGCCTTTGTGGCAAAACATATGCCCCTCCAACGAGACTTACTCCCTTAACAAGGAGGAACTCAGGATTAGATCGTGTCTCCGTGTGCTTTCGACTTCGGTTATCTCGTTCCCTTTCCTTTACCTTACTTGTATTGTTTTACTTGTTGTTCTTGTCATATAAGTAAATTAACCTAAGTTGTATTATATAGAGGATTTACCTTTGTGTCAAGCCTAATCTTGAAGAAAAATTAAAATTGGTCGTAGCACTTATTCACCCCCTAGGTGCCCATACTATCCGTTCAATTGGTATGAGAGCCTCGGTTCTTTTATTGGGCTTAACCACATAAGATTTTAGTATGGCCGATGATCCGGATGTTATCGGTTCCATGGTGCATGTATCTATGGATGATCTCAGGGAGTTGAAAAATTCCTTGACCTCATCCATGGAGAGAAAAATAGATGAGTTGCAAACACTCATGTTGCAATGCATGAAAGCCAAGGAACCGGAGACCTCCACTTCATCTCCTTTGGATCGATGAAGATCCGGAGGGTGCCAAGAATGGGACTAATGGTGTTCCACTTAAAGATGGTTCCGCTAAGAACTCCACCGATAAGGGTACGGTAGGAAAAGGAGATTACCACGTCATCGAAGGACACTATTCTCCCGATCCTCCCATCCCATATCCTCATATAATTCCTAGAGGAGAACCTCCTAAAATTGATCCATATTGTTTTGGTGAGTGGAAATATTACATGGAAACTCACTTGAACTCTTCTTATATTGAACTTTGGAGGGTCACTCGATATGGATACAAGCCACATAACCCCTTGAACTTGACAAGAAGAGAAGCCGTAGATTGTAAACTCAACTACACCGCCTTGTCCATCAGTCAACAAGTCGTGGGTCCAAATCACATGCCTCATCTTCAAAAATATTCCACCGCCAAGGAAACATTGGACGCTCTTGTCGTCATGTTTGTGGGAAATGAGAGCATGCAAATGAATAAGTATGATGCCTTGAGCAATGAAGCCGAAGGATTCTATATGCATGATAGTGAGAATCATGAAGACATGTACCGAAGGCTCAAGACTCTTGCCAACGCAATCCACAATGTTGGTACCAATTATATTGATGATGCATGGATCAAAAGGAAGTACATAATTTATCTTATGCCTTTTGAGCCCACGGACTTGAAGAGCATTCAAGGAAGACATGACTTTGCTTCTTTGACCTCAACTCAAGTGATGCAAGAAGTGTGCTCCTATCAAGTGAAAACCAAAAATGCTCTTGAAAACTGTGCTAGAGCCATAGGAATGCACAAAGGAGCATCGGTTGTGTTGAAGGCCAAGGTAGTGTCAAGGGAGGTTGATTATCAAGAAGATTGCATTGAGGACTTGGCCCCGTTGAAGGATCAAGAATATGACGCCGTGATCAAAGATGTCATTGCTCTTACCATGCAAAATTTTTGGATGAACCCATCCAAGGCCAAGGCATATGTTGAGGGGAAGATCAAGTCTCGCTATGGCAACGAAGGGACTCAAAGAGTGATGTCTTGCTACAATTTTTCAGACACTCACCATTTCGTTACGGAGTGCTCCTTTGAGAATAGGGAACTTCATGGTGGCAATCTCATTCGCAAGGACAAGTCCTAGGTTGAGTACAAGAAGCCTCATTTCAAGAGGAAACTTTTCAACAAGAAGTCTCCCACCAAGCTTGTGCTTGTGACCAAAGAGGAGTATGATTCCGAAAGTGACGAAGAAGAAGAAACCACAAGTGAAGTGGCCACTCTTGCTATTGCTACAACTCCATCATCTTCGTCACTCTTTGAATCCCCCAATGAGAATCTTCCTCAACCCAATGCCAAGTGCTTCATGGGTAAGGCCTCGGAGGTATCACCTTCTCCCAACTCTAAGACTCCAAATGAATTGGTTAACCATGCTAGTCTTAGAGTAGAAGATGAAATTGCCTCTCTGGATCGTTTTATGTCTAACATACAAGGAGAGACCAAAAAGTACTTTGAGCTTCTCACGAGCCAATTGGTAGAGGCCCATGAAGCTCTTGAGAAGAAAGGTGAGATTGAGAGAAGGGATGCGGATGAAAATGCATCTCTCTCCACGACCCTTGAGGAAGAGCATGGGGGTCAAGTTTCTCTTAAGGAGGAACTTCAATCTCTTGAAGAGTCACATAATGAACTTGTTGCTAAGATCACTAAAGAACATGACCATGCAATTGCTAAATATAAAAAGGCTAAAAAGGATAGGGTTGAGTTTGGGGTCGGTCATGATAAAATAACCGAAGAGTTTGAAAAGCTCACCAAGGCTCACGAGGCCTTGGAGAGTCAACACTCTACCCTCAGAGAGTTACATGAACAACTTAAAACTCAACTTAATCAATTCAACACCCCTAGCACCTATACAACTTCTTGTGATCATGTAAATATTATTGAGGAAAATGCTAGGTTGAAGGATGAGCTAGCAAGGCTCAAGGTCAAGAGCCCTCAAGTTGAGAAGGTTGTGGACTCAAACCCACAAGTGGGTACTTCTAGACCACAAGTGAGTGCTCCTAGGACACAAGTTGGCACGAAAGGTCTTGGCTATGTTGCCAAGAAGAAGAACAAGAACAACAACAAGAAGAAGAAGAACAAGAAGAAGGCCAATGATGTTGCTTTGGGTGGTATTCTCATTAGGGACAACACTACTCATAGCATTCCCGCACAAGCCAAAAATGTTGCTTCGAGTGATAGTGTCATGAGGGACAACACTACTCGTAGCATGCCCGCGGGAACTAACTGTCAGACCCCGGACCCAGAGATATACAAACTGTCATGTGCTCCTAGAAATGGACTCACAAGGGCTTCAGGGTTACCAGTCCCGGCCGCAACAAACAACAGCAGGCAGACCGGATTCATCAGCACATAGTCCGGATCCACTGTCTACTACTCCTTGTGTCCATGCTAGTCATAACAAGATATGTATACCCAAGCGTCCACGAGTCGGATGAAACTGAAGGAACGGGACCAAAATTATACAGAGCTGCTATGTGTCCAGAAAGTGCAACAACAATCAAGGGTTACTGGGGTTACTGTCGCACCCGGACTTCTAAAGGATACTCGCCGTTCCGTTGAACAGTAGTAGATTGGATTACGGGGCTTACCGGCACCCGCGTCCTCTTACGAGTAGGCCAACACACGTATGTGTGACAACCAACCCCTATCTGTTCAGCGTCGATGTAAACTATCCCGTAGAAATCAGGACACTACCATTGACGTACTTCATACCATACACACATGGTACGTCAACGGTTTGTAACAGAATGATAGCACAACATATCTCTAAGACACAAAAGATTGAAATAAGTTGCAAATAGCTCTCACTAGAGCAGAGATAGCAAATACAATCATCCAGAGGACACATGTCCCAACATATCATCATTACATCTCAGCGGAAGCATTCAAAGGGTCTGAGTACAGACAAATCCAAATAGGCTTAAGAAGCCGGGAACTGAAAGAAAGACGGAGCCCATCCACGTAGCCTCGGATCCTGCCCGGGTCCGCTACCTACTCGTCAGCAGCCTCGTCAAACTCCACGTAGTAGCCGTCACTGGGATCCTCGTAAGCGTAGTCTGCGGAAACCACGGCCCCAAAGGGGTCAGTACATAAACGTACTGGCAAGCAAGACTCACAGTTCACCAAAATGTAGCCCGTCAACACCAAGCACAGATGCCTTGGGTTCAACGGAAGAAGGGGATATAAAAGATGCTGCAACTGGCTGCGCTAACCAACTACAGAGATTCTACCAATTCCGGCTAACAGAAAGAAGATAAGATACCGTATCGTAACCAACTATAATTAACCACCAAACAAACCCATCCTGGATCTCGCCCCTTATCCAAAGAAGCAATCCGAGGATAACTCACACAGTTGGATTAATGAATAATGGATCAAGTTGTTGTGTCAATAAGCCTATTACTAGTCAGGTAGCATTAGTTAGGCGTAAGTTGTTCTGAGTACTTGTTAGCCAGTACTTTCACCAAGTCAACCATAACCGCGGAAAACACGGCTTCTCGAGAAGATTTATCCCTGCAGGGGTGCACCAATTTGGCCGTACACGTAAGAATAACCCGCCAGATGGGATGCCTCCCACCAAGCGGGGCACTCAACACAACTCAACTCTTCTTCGCATCAAGCCCAAAGCACCTTGGGCGCACGGCTAATCGAGCCCCGAAGAAAGGGGACCCTCATAGCACTCTAAGAACGTGTCCTCCTATATGCCGACTACAAAAGTTCCACCCTGCGCTGGGCTCGCAAAAACATGCATGCGGCAAATGGAAAACACGAACTAAATGAGGCGATTTGGACGAGATGCGAATCGAATCAAATTGAGGGGGGCGCCCATACACGCTTCCCACATGCGGATAGTGCGCTCATCATGGATCAGTAGACAATACCCTTTTCCTATTAGGGTCGACACTAGCAGGCCTCAAAACCACACAGGGCCTCCTGCCGGTGCCTTATCAGCATATTATTATTAACAGGTTGATTAATTAACATCGAGCCCCCAGAACATAAAATAAATATAGTAACAGAAAGTAACGGGTAACAGACTCGAGCAAAACAACCTAAGCATGCTAGTAAGACACTGGCTCAAACCATGGGGTTGTAGGAGTGGAGGTGAGGCAATATCAGGGTTAAGGGATTCATGTGATAGGTTCGTAACAGAAGCAACGATACATATGGCTAGCATAAATAGACAACGGAAAGTATCGGTAACCAATGTTGAAAGGAACACAGTGGCTCATGTGAGTGATAACTTGCCTGCAAACTCAGCAGCCTGGTACTGAGCTAGATCCTCAGAAGGGGTGTCGTAAGTATCGTCTGTCTCAACGTCGTCGTCTATCCGAGAAGAAGCAAACAAACAATGCAGAAAGATAAACAATCAATATCATGGCATAGTGTACAATCATGGGATGATGCATGTAAAGTTAAATGGATGCATCAAAATAAACTAGTGGACTTGGTAACTCAATTTAAATGGACACATATGCAATTTTGAGTTGCATATGAAAAGCCCATCAAATAAGGTTGGAAAATTTGTTTTTCAACTAATCAACAGGTGAAAGTGGATTAGTATGATGCATGGATGAGGAAAACAACAAAATAACAACAATAGAATCAATTGGAAATAAGGTTTACCAATTTAGAAATTTAGTTATTAAGTTAGGGAATTTTTTTGGTTCCTTAAAGGGATTACACAAATAGTTGTTGTTTTCACCAATTTAAATTGTGCAAAATAAATAACAAAATTCATATTTGAAAAGTTCACAAAATTTTAGGTGGATTACATATTTCAAATATTGAAAAAGGAAATACAATGATTGAATTATGAATTAAACAAGATTAAACAAGTTTTAAATGAGTTTAAAACAAGTTTGAATATTATTTGAATTTTATTTTTTCAAAACATAAATTCAAATTCATATTTGAAAAGTTTATACTTTTCTAGTTTGAAAACATATTTTGCATGTTCAAAAATAATTTAATTTGAGCAAGTTATGATTTTATCAAATTTAAATGATTTAAACAAGGTTTAAATTATTTAAGCAATTTTAATTATTCAAACCATGAAACAAAATTTATATTTGAATAGGTTATTTGAAATTGCATGGAAAACATATTTTATTTGCATTAATTGGATTAATTATGAATTAGTTATGGATTTTAGCAAATTACAATTGAATTGTTTGAATTCAAATTTGGAATGTATTTAAATTAGTCAAAACAGGAAACAAATGGTTTAGATAGATAGGTAATTTAATTTAGAGCAGTGCACATATTTTATTTTTATTAATTGGAGTTATAAAATAAAAGTTATTCACTTTTTAGTTTAAGGGACCATTATGTGAAGTTTAGGACCTAAACAGAAAAAAGAAAACTTGGAAAAGGACCTGCACCGCGCAGTGACCCAGCCACGGTCACTGCCAGTGGGCCAAGGGCCAACGTGGACCACGCAGATGCACGCGTGGCAACAGCAGTGGCTGACAGGGGGGCCACCCTGTCAGCGCTGCGCGAAAAAGATTGGGAATTTCTCGCGTGCGAGAGCCAGGGCTCGAACCTGGGGGTGCGCGCGCACGCACTGCACCACTGCGCTGCGAAACGTTTTTGTCAGAATACGCGAAGCAGTGAGGATAACATTCAGATTCGTGGCCTAACTGAATTTTTACTGCGCTCGTTTGTCTGAACTTCGTCAGAGAAATGCTGCCGGCGGCGAGCTGCCGTGGACGGAGTGATCGTGCTGCTGCTAGGTGGCGTGGTGATGCGTGTGCAGGTGCGGAGTGTTGCGGATGCGAGCGTTCAGAGAGAGGAGGTGGATGCACGGTGAGCTCACTATCGTTGTCGTGGACGCAGAGGGTCGATGGAGCGCGGCCGGCGGCGACGTCGAGGATGGCGGCGGTGATCCCTTGCGTCCCAGAGCTCGATGAGGTGTTGTCGGGGTAGAGGAGAGCACGGCGGGTTGGTTCCAGGAGCTAGCTAGGGTGGTGGCGCTGCGAGGTGACGGGGGTTGACATGGGTTCAGAGGGAGGATCTCGGCGGCGAGGTTGCAGAGAGGGAGAAGGGGGGTTAAAGAGAGGTGGAGGCGACGGCGCAGCTCGAGAGGGAGGAGGGAGGTAGGTTAGGGCAGCGGCGCGGCCTAGCGCTAGCTTTATAGGGGGCTAGGGGCGCGCACGGCCGTCGCTCTGCTCCTGTGCCGCCGTGGCATCGATGGATGCACGGCCGTACAGGTTGAAGACGATGGCCGAAGCGGTACGGGCCGCGCGGAGGGTAAGTGGGCTGGGCCTGGGTAGGTTAGCTGCCGCGCGTGCGTTAGCTTCTCTCCTTTTTTTTTGTAAATTTATTCCTCTGTTTTTTTTTGCAGCAAATAGAAAAGGGAGAAAAAGAGAGTTTTGGGTTTTGTAAAAATTTCAGAAAATTTTGTGTTAACTCCCTAATGGAATAGTAACCAAATGCAAGTTTGGAATTTCAAAATTATTTGAATTGTGGTGCTGTTTGGAATTGTCTCAAATTTAAATGGATTTTATTATTAAGTAAATATTTTTGAAAACAAACTTTTAATAGGGTGAACCCTATGGTTTAAGTAGAACAAATGTGATTATAATTTGTTTGGTACTTTCATAATTTTCAAATTAGGTGCTGTTTGATGATTTGGTTTGAATTTGAATGCAATTTGTGGTTAATTGGTTATTGTAAACAATATTTTAATTAGGGTGATCAATTGATTTTTAATTGGAAACAAATGAGCACATTTGTTTTGGTTATTTCATAATTTCGAAAGTGGATACTGTTTGCAATTGAATTTGAAATAACATTGGAAGTAATTAATTGAAATAAAACCACCATTTTATTAGTTGATCACTATGGAAAATAATTGGAAGCAAAAGGTTGTTTTTATTTGAACCTTTTATTTAAGAGGTTGTAACATAACAAGTATGAATTAAATGTTTGAACAAAGTTTGAATTCCAAAAGTGAAAACAGAGTAAAACAGAAGCAAACAAGTGGAAAACAAAGTAAAACAAATGCAAACAAGGCAATGAGCATGATGGCATGATGCAATACTTTAATAAACAAGAAATCAAACATTCTAAATGGTAAGTTTTCATACTTGGGATGTTACAAAACGCCCCCCCTTGAAGGAATCGCGCTCCGAGATTCCTTACTGAGAAGCGAAAAGGTCCGGATACTTCTTTCGAAGATCCTCTTCGGTCTCCCACGTTGCCTCTTTATCGGAATGATGCGACCACTGCACTTTCAAGAACTTGGTGCTCTTGTTGCGAGTCTTACGCTCGGTCTCATCGAGAATTCGAATAGGGTGCTCCTCATAAGAGAGATCATCTTGCAGTTCAATGGAATCATGATCAACTGCACGATCTGGATCTTTGAAACACTTCTTGAGCTGTGACACGTGGAACACATCGTGCACCTTGGATAGTTTTTCTGGAAGTTCAAGACGATAGGCATTTTCCGCACGCCTTGAGAGGATGTTGAAAGGACCAATGTATCTTGGTGCAAGCTTTCCTTTCACACCAAAACGATGAGTGCCTCTGAGGGGAGTTACACGGAGATATGCTTTGTCACCAGGTGCATAGATCATATCCCTGTGCTTGCTGTCATAGTAGCTCTTCTGACGAGACTGAGCAATCTTGAGATTGTCACGAATGATACGAACTTTCTCCTCGGCTTCCTTAACAATGTCAGGGCCTAAGAGTGAACGTTCACCAGCTCCAGACCAATTGATTGGACTCCTGCATCTGCGGCCATAGACTGCTTCAAATGGTGCCATGCCTAGGCTTGCCTGGAAGCTGTTGTTGTAGGAGAATTCAGCATATGGAAGGCAATCCTCCCATTTCATGCCAAAGGAGAGACCACATGCTCTGAGCATATCCTCGAGAATCTGATTGACTCTTTCGACTTGCCCCTGAGACTGAGGGTGATAAGCTGTGCTGAACAGAAGTTTGGTGCCCAATGCTTCTTGAAAGCTTTTCCAGAAATGAGAAGTTAATATGCTTCCACGGTCTGAGCTTATTTCCAATGGAACACCATGAAGGGGAACAATCTTTGTTGTGTAGAGCTCTGCTAACTGGCTAGCTGAGATTGTTTCTTTGACAGCAAAGAAGTGAGCTACCTTAGTGAGACGATCAATAACAACGAAGATTGCATCGTTGCCCTTCTTGGACTTTGGAAAACCAGTGACGAAGTCCATTTCAATCATGTCCCACTTCCACTCAGGAATTTTCAGAGGTTGGAGTAGACCTGCTGTCTTCTGATGGACTGCCTTAACACGTTGACAAACGTCGCATTCAGAAACGTATTGAGCAATTTCACGTTTCATGCCAGGCCACCAATACAGAGTCTTGAGATCCTGGTACATCTTTGTACTTCCAGGGTGGATTGAGAGAGGAGTTTCATGAGCCTCCTTGAGAATGATATCTTTGAGACTTTGAATTTGAGGAACTGCAATGCGTCCTTCGAAGAACACAGTTCCCTTGTCATCAATTGAGAAGGACTTGAATTTATCGTTGCCTTCTTTGATGTGCTCTACAATCTTCTTGATTTCAGCATCACGAAGTTGTTCAGAACGAATCTTGTCCTCGAGAGTTGGACTAGCTGTCAAGCTTGCAAGATATCCTTGAGGAACAAGACCAAGGTTCAGCTTCTGGAATTCTTCATGAAGTGGAGGTTGGCTTTCCATGATCATGAGATTATTGCAATAGGACTTGCGACTGAGAGCATCGGCCATAACATTAGCCTTGCCTGGAGTGTAAGAAATGGTGAGATCAAAGTCTTTAATCTTTTCAATCCATCTCCTTTGCCTGAGGTTTAGATCTGGTTGAGTGAAGATGTATTTCAGACTCTTATGATCGGAAAAGATTTCAGTGCGGTTACCCAACAAGTATTATCTCCATTTCTTGAGGGCAAACACAACTGCTGCAAGTTCTAGGTCGTGTGTGGAATAGTTTTGCTCATGTGCATTCAACTGTCGTGAAGCATAGGCCACAACTTGCCGTTCTTGCATAAGAACTGCACCTAGACCTTGGAGAGATGCATCGCAGTATATCTGGAAAGGTTTGGTAGTATCTGGGCCAACCAAAACTGGGGTAGAAGTGAGTTTAGTCTTCAAGAGATTGAAACTCTCCTCGCACTGTGGAGTCCAAACAAACTTCTTGTCCTTTTTTGTGAGATCAGTGAGAGGTTTGGCTATCTTGGAGAAGTTTTGGACGAAACGACGGCAATAGCTAGCCAAGCCAAGAAAGCTTCTTACTTGCTTTACCGTCTTAGGAGGTTTCCAATCAACAATTGCCTTAACCTTTTCTGGATCAATGGCTATGCCTTTGGCAGAGATGATATGACCAAGGTAAGCAACTTCTGGAATCCAGAACTCACATTTGGAGAACTCGGCATATAGACGATGCTCGCGAAGTTTCATGAGAGTGAGACGAAGGTGTTCTCCATGCTCTTCCTCAGATTTGGAGTAGACTAGAATGTCATCGACATATACCACAACGAACTTGTCGAGGTATTCATGGAAGACAGAATTCATGAGTCTAGAGAATGTTGCCGGTGCATTGGTTATACGAAAGGACATGACGGTGTATTCATATAGACCGTACCGAGTGGTGAAAGCTGTTTTTGGAATATCTTCCTTTCTGATCTTTATTTGATGGTAACCCATCCTCAAGTCCAACTTTGAGAATATTGAGGCTCCAGCAAGTTGATCAAAAAGATCATCGATACGAGGAATTGGATACTTATTTTTGATGGTTTTCTCGTTGAGAGGACGATAGTCAACCACGAGTCTCTTTGTTTGATCCTTCTTGGCAACGAACCGAGTTGGGCAACCCCAAGCGGAGGAACTAGGTTGAATGTAACCTTTCTCCATGTACATATCGATTTTCTCCTTTAACAATTTCAGTTCAGGAGGAGCTATCTTGTATGGATGCTTAGAGATTGGAGCAGTACCTGGCTCAAGCTCGATCACGAACTCAACTGCTCTGTCCGGAGGCATCCCTGGCAGTTCTTCTGGGAAGACGTCAGGGAATTCACAAACCACCGGAACATTTTCGAGTAGAGGTAGAGGTTTTGCATCGAGTGTGCATAGCTGAATAGACCTTGATCCATATGGAGAATAGACTATCTGGCCAGAAGGGTGGGATAGAGTTATTGACTTTTGAGCACAGTCAATTTTAGCTTCGTTGGTCTTCAACCAATCCATTCCAAGGATGACATCAATGTCAGGATTTCCCAGCAACATGAGTGAAGCAAGGAATATGCGACCTCCAATTAGGATTTGATTGTCCATACTTATCTTGGAAGTCAACATTTGAGATCCCGGAGAGTGAACGGTGATTTGATTGCTTAGTGGAACCAGAACTAGGTTGTACGTTGTTGCAAAGATCTTTGACACAAAAGAATGCGATGCTCCGGTATCAAACAACACTTTAGCTGGAAAAGAGTTTATGGGTAATATACCGAGAACGACGTCAACAGCTTCCTCAGCTCTGTCGGCCTTGATATGATTCACCCTTGCGGTCCTCCCGACAGGCCTGTTGTTGGAGTTGAAGGCTTTAGCCGGGGGAGCACGCACCATTGCCTGGTTGGTGTTGGGGCGATGTGGTGGAGGTAGCTGCCTCTGAGTGCACTTATCAGCGTAGTGTCCAGTCTCCTTGCACTTGAAGCAAGTGACGACACGAGGAGGACCTGGCCTTGGCTGCCCCATTGGAACCCTCTGACCATGCATCTGAGATGGGTTGGGTGGGCGGGTAGCAAAGCCTGGAGAAGCTTGGGCATATGGAGCTCGAGTGACAGCACCATTTGGCACCCAGATGCGGCGCTTCTGCGGAGGGGTGGTCATGTTGGAGGAGGAACCACCCTCACGCGAGTGCTTACGAGACTCCTCGAATGCCTTGCGCCCATTTTCCTCATTGAGCGCGGTGTTAACGAGCTCCTCGAAGTCTTTGGTCTTGATGTTGGTGAGGGCGTACTTGAGTTCCGGGTTAAAACCTCGGCGGAACCTTGCCATCTTCTTAGTCTCAGTGGACACCTCGTCTCCAGCGTATCGAGCGAGGCGATTGAACTCATTCTGATAGCCAATGACGTCCAGCTTGCCCTGCTTGAGAGAGCAAAACTCTTCACGCATCCTTTCCATGAGACCATCTGGGATGTGGTGCTTCAGGAAGGCATCCTTGAAACAGCCCCAGGTGATAGGATAGCCAGCTCTCATGGTCTGGTAGTTCTCCCACCAAGTAGCTGCCTGACCCTTCAGTAGGTAGGTGGCATACTTGACCTTGTCTTCCTCGGCAACGTGAGCAATGTCCAGAGCCCTGGCCATCTCCCGGATCTAGTCATCAGCATCCAGAGGCTCGCGTGTTGCCACGAAAGCTCTCGGACCCATACTGAGGAACTCCTTGATGCTGACTCGTGGAGCATTCTGGTTGTTGTGCTGGTTAGTCTGGAACTGGGCCATCTGCGTCACGACCTGAGTCATCTGAGTCAACAGCTCCGTGATTGGCGGTGGCTCAGGCGGGTTGTTCCTTGTTGGCGGCATCCTGAACAGACATGCATTTTAGCACAACAACAGAAAAGGATA
The DNA here is from genome assembly GCA_028641055.1 of Alopecurus myosuroides. Taxonomy (NCBI): domain Eukaryota; kingdom Viridiplantae; phylum Streptophyta; class Magnoliopsida; order Poales; family Poaceae; genus Alopecurus; species Alopecurus myosuroides. Next base: position 198,974,167 of record CM054057.1, on the reverse strand, counting down.
GACTTGGTAACCGAAAGCGAGATTATTCCGACGCATGAATAGATAACCAACAGGTACATCATCACATGTTCAATTACATCAGAATATCCAACACACCACAAATGGTTCGAAAGCCAAAGGATAACTAAACATAGCTAGGAACGGATACATCGGTACTCCCATACTCATCACGCAGGACGGCGGTGAGTAGTACGACGAGAGGTACGGTGAGGAGCACGCCCACGAAAGTAGGTAGAACGACGATCCACATAGATCTGACGTGGCCTGAGAGCGACTCTAGGTGTGGTGAAGTACATAGCGTCGACTCCCTGTGCTCCAAAGCGTGGAATCCCAGTGTAACCAGCACCGAGGTTGAGGAGTGGACCTCTGATCGGCTCGTAACCTCCAGCATCTGGTAGACGACGACCAACTGGCTGATCGAAACGTGCAAAGCGCTCATCTCCAACAAAGTCTGTGGTGTACATCGCCAGACGAGTCAAAGCAAGGTAGAGCTGCTCTCTGACTGAGGCCAACTCCTGAGAAAGTGTGGTGGCAACTGCGTCACTGTGCCTCACAAACTGAGCGGTGGTGTGCAGCCTGGTGTTATCATGCTCGGAGACATCCAAGTTGTCGTAGAGAGTGAAATGAGCTCCCTCCGAAGTCATGTAACCACGGGGGATGTGGCGATAGATAGAATCGTCAAACCCCCTGTAGTCAGCACGAAGGACGGTGAGACTCACATAAGCTGCCTGCTGCACAGCCATATCCACTGTGGAACCTACTACCTCGTAGCGGTGGACAACGCTCATGCCATCATCTGACAGAATGTAGACGATAGCCTGGTAGTAGGTCTGGTCAAAGTCTCGCTGCTGCTCGTAGACCTGGTACTCTGGTGCCCAACCGAACCCCAGATAAGTGACCATGTCTCTCAGCATCTCCGGATAACCGGCGGTGCTCTCACAACGAGTCATCCGAACCACCTGCGGGTAGAACCTGAGATCCATCTGCAGATGATTGGGGAAGTTTAGATTAGACGCCGGTAGAAAACTGAAGTGGAAAGAAACAACAAGATTTCAACAGACGATAAGGATGTTTGAGAAGAACAAGATATTGAAGCAACATCGGGAAACACGAGACCAAAAATCCTGAGGTACTACGGAGAACCTAGAACACGTGAAAACCTAACTTGAAAGTTTGGGTGAGAAGAGAAAACAACGTTGCACTTCCTTACCATAAAAGGGTGGGTGGGTGGGGAAAGAAGAAAAATGGCAGAATTCCTACTCTCACGTTTCATTTTTCCTATATAGCTACAAAATAGTTTCTAGACTCAAACTGCGACCAGTAAAAGGGATCCTACAGGCAGACAGGCTCTGATACCATTTGTCGCACCCGGACTTCTAAAGGATACTCGTCGTTCCGTTGAACAGTAGTAGATTGGATTACGGGGCTTACCGGCACCCGCGTCCTCTTACGAGTAGGCCAACACACGTATGTGTGACAACCAACCCCTATCAGTTCAGCGTCGACGTAAACTATCCCGTAGAAATCAGGACACTACCATTGACGTACTTCATACCATACACACATGGTACGTCAACGGTTTGTAACATAATTATAGCACAACATATCTCTAAGACACAAAAGATTGAAATAAGTTGCAAATATCTCTCACTAGAGCAGAGATAGCAAATACAATCATCGAGAGGACACATGTCCCAACATATCATCATTACATCTCAGCGGAAGCATTCAAAGGGTCTGAGTACAGACAAATCCAAATAGGCTTAAGAAGCCGGGAACTGAAAGAAAGACGGAGCCCATCCACGTAGCCTCGGATCCTGCCCGGGTCTGCTACCTACTCGTCAGCAGCCTCGTCAAACTCCACGTAGTAGCCGTCACTGGGATCCTCGTAAGCGTAGTCTGCGGAAACCACAGCCCCAAAGGGGTCAGTACATAAACGTACTGGCAAGCAAGACTCACAGTTCACCAAAATGTAGCCCGTCAACACCAAGCACAGATGCCTTGGGTTCAACGGAAGAAGGGGATATAAAAGATGCTGCAACTGGCTGCGCTAACCAACTACAGAGATTCTACCAATTCCGGCTAACAGAAAGAAGATAAGATACCGTATCGTAACGAACTATAATTAACCACCAAACAAACCCATCCTGGATCTCGCCCCTTATCCAAAGAAGCAATCCGAGGATAACTCACACAGTTGGATTAATGAATAATGGATCAAGTTGTTGTGTCAATAAGCCTATTACTAGTCAGGTAGCATTAGTTAGGTGTAAGTTGTTCTGAGTACTTGTTAGCCAGTACTTTCACCAAGTCAACCATAACCGCGGAAAACACGGCTTCTCGAGAAGATTTATCCCTGCAGGGGTGCACCAATTTGGCCGTACACGTAAGAATAACCCGCCAGATGGGATGCCTCCCACCAAGCGGGGCACTCAACACAACTCAACTCTTCTTCGCATCAAGCCCAAAGCACCTTGGGCGCACGGCTAATCGAGCCCCGAAGAAAGGGGACCCTCATAGCACTCTAAGAACGTGTCCCCCTATATGCCGACTACAAAAGTTCCACCCTGCGCTGGGCTCGCAAAAACATGCATGCGGCAAATGGAAAACACGAACTAAATGAGGCGATTTGGACGAGATGCGAATCGAATCAAATTGAGGGGGGCGCCCATACACGCTTCCCACATGCGGATAGTGCGCTCATCATGGATCAGTAGACAAGACCCTTTTCCTATTAGGGTCGACACTAGCAGGCCTCAAAACCACACAGGGCCTCCTGCCGGTGCCTTATCAGCATATTATTATTAACAGGTTGATTAATTAACATCGAGCCCCCAGAACATAAAATAAATATAGTAACAGAAAGTAACGGGTAACAGACTCGAGCAAAACAACCTAAGCATGCTAGTAAGACACTGGCTCAAACCATGGGGTTGTAGGAGTGGAGGTGAGGCAATATCAGGGTTAAGGGATTCATGTGATAGGTTCGTAACAGAAGCAACGATACATATGGCTAGCATAAATAGACAACGGAAAGTATCGGTAACCAATGTTGAAAGGAACACAGTGGTTCATGTGAGTGATAACTTGCCTGCAAACTCAGCAGCCTGGTACTGAGCTAGATCCTCAGAAGGGGTGTCGTAAGTATCGTCTGTCTCAACGTCGTCGTCTATCCGAGAAGAAGCAAACAAACAATGCAGAAAGATAAACAATCAATATCATGGCATAGTGCACAATCATGGGATGATGCATGTAAAGTTAAATGGATGCATCAAAATAAACTAGTGGACTTGGTAACTCAATTTAAATGGACACATATGCAATTTTGAGTTGCGCCCATCAAATAAGGTTGGAAAATTTGTTTTTCAACTAATCAACAGGTGAAAGTGGATTAGTATGATGCATGGATGAGGAAAACAACAAAATAACAACAATAGAATCAATTGGAAATAAGGTTTACCAATTTAGAAATTTAGTTATTAAGTTAGGGAATTTTTTTGGTTCCTTAAAGGGATTACACAAATAGTTGTTGTTTTCACCAATTTAAATTGTGCAAAATAAATAACAAAATTCATATTTGAAAAGTTCACAAAATTTTAGGTGGATTACATGTTTCAAATATTGAAAAAGGAAATACAATGATTGAATTATGAATTAAACAAGATTAAACAAGTTTTAAATGAGTTTAAAACAAGTTTGAATATTATTTGAATTTTATTTGTTCAAAACATAAATTCAAATTCATATTGGAAAAGTTTATACTTTTCTAGTTTGAAAACATATTTTGCATGTTCAAAAATAATTTAATTTGAGCAAGTTATGATTTTATGAAATTTAAATGATTTAAACAAGGTTTAAATTATTTAAGCAATTTTAATTATTCAAACCATGAAAAAAAATTTATATTTGAATAGGTTATTTGAAATTGCATGGAAAACATATTTTATTTGCATTAATTGGATTAATTATGAATTAGTTATGGATTTTAGCAAATTACAATTGAATTGTTTGAATTCAAATTTGGAATGTATTTAAATTAGTCAAAACAGGAAACAAATGGTTTAGATCGATAGGTAATTTAATTTAGAGCAGTGCACATATTTTATTTTTATTAATTGGAGTTATAAAATAAAAGTTATTCACTTTTTAGTTTAAGGGACCATTCTGTGAAGTTTAGGACCTAAACAGAAAAAAGAAAACTTGGAAAAGGACCTGCACCGCGCAGTGACCCAGCCACGGTCACTGCCAGTGGGCCAAGGGCCAACGTGGCCCACGCAGATGCACGCGTGGCAACAGCAGTGGCTGATAGGGGGGGCCACCCTGTCAGCGTTGCGCGAAAAAGATTGGGAATTTCTCCCGTGCGAGAGCCAGGGCTCGAACCTGGGGCTCGGGGGTGCGCGCGCACGCACTGCACCACTGCGCTGCGAAACGTTTTTGTTAGAATACGCGAAGCAGTGAGGATACCATTCAGATTCGTGGCCTAACTGAATTTTTACTGCGCGCTCGTTTGTCTAAACTTCGTCAGAGAAATGCTGCCGGCGGCGAGCTGCCGTGGACGGAGTGATCGTGCTGCTGCTAGGTGGCGTGGTGATGCGTGTGCAGGTGCGGAGTGCTGCGGATGCGAGCGTGCAGAGAGAGGAGGTGGATGCACGGTGAGCTCACTGTCGTTGTCGTGGACGCAGAGGGTCGATGGAGCGCGGCCGGCGGCGACGTCGAGGATGGCGGCGGTGATCCCTTGCGTCCCAGAGCTCGATGAGGTGTTGTCGGGGTAGAGGAGAGCACGGCGGGTTGGTTCCAGGAGCTAGCTAGGGTGGTGGCGATGCGAGGTGACGGGGGTTGACATGGGTTCAGAGGGAGGATCTCGGCGGCGAGGTTGCAGAGAGGGAGAAGGGGGGTTGCAGAGAGGTGGAGGCGACGGCGCAGCTCGAGAGGGAGGAGGGAGGTAGGTTAGGGCAGCGGCGCGGCCTAGCGCTAGCTTTATAGGGGGCTAGGGGCGCGCACGGCCGTCGCTCTGCTCCTGTGCCGCCGTGGCATCGATGGATGCACGGCCATACAGGTTGAAGACGATGGCCGAAGCGGTACGGGCCGCGCGGAGGGTAAGTGGGCTGGGCCTGGGTAGGTTAGCTGCCGCGCGCGCGTTAGCTTCTCTCCTTTTTTTTTGTAAATTTATTCCTCTGTTTTTTTTGCAGCAAATAGAAAAGGGAGAAAAAGAGAGTTTTGGGTTTTGTAAAAATTTCAGAAAAATTTGTGTTAACTCCCTAATGGAATAGTAACCAAATGCAAGTTTGGAATTTCAAAATTATTTGAATTGTGGTGCTGTTTGGAATTGTCTCAAATTTAAATGGATTTTATTATTAAGTAAATATTTTTGAAACAAACTTTTAATAGGGTGAACCCTATGGTTTAAGTAGAACAAATGTGATTAGAATTTGTTTGGTACTTTCATAATTTTCAAATTAGGTGCTGTTTGATGATTTGGTTTGAATTTGAATGCAATTTGTGGTTAATTGGTTATTGAAAACAATATTTTAATTAGGGTGATCAATTGATTTTTAATTGGAAACAAATGAGCACATTTGTTTTGGTTATTTCATAATTTCAAAAGTGGATACTGTTTGCAATTGAATTTGAAATAACATTGGAAGTAATTAATTGAAATAAAACCACCATTTTATGAGTTGATCACTATGGAAAATAATTGGAAGCAAAAGGTTGTTTTTATTTGAACCTTTTATTTAAGAGGTTGTAACATAACAATTATGAATTAAATGTTTGAACAAAGTTTGAATTTCAAAAGTGAAAACAGAGTAAAACAGAAGCAAACAAGTGGAAAACAAAGTAAAACAAATGCAAACAAGGCAATGAGCATGATGGCATGATGCAATACTTTAATAAACAAGAAATCAAACATTCTAAATGGTAAGTTTTCATACTTGGGATGTTACAGTTACCTCGCCCCAGGCCGAATCACATTGACAGGCAGGCTCGGACATGGATCATCGGCTCCACAACCCCTCGACTGCGACAACTATGCAGGCATAGCCAAAACTGTATAACAACGGGCTCGAAACCAACAATCGATCAAAGTAGCACTCTAGACATGAAAGTTGTATTAAACAAGGCATACTAGAGTAGTTTACACGCAGAGGTCACACGACCAACATAGGTCAGGCAACCCAACATTACAACAAGCAGCGAAAGCAAATATGTTTCTATACAACAAGTCAGCAAAAGGATTAAGAGTCCGAAATATAAGCAACGTAGCCAAACCCATACTACAGATACCAGGCTGCCACCTGGGAACCCCTAACTACTCATCGATGTCGAGGTAGAACCCTTCTTCAGCTGCATCGCCGAAGTCTGAAACAAAACAACAACGAGGCAAGGTTGAGTACAAAAGGTACTCAGCAAGACTTGGCTTTTAAGGTCTTTTGCATAAAGCCATCTTTGTTTTCCGAAGTTGAGGAAGAAGAAGCACGTGTAATAGAGCATTTCTAAAATGGAGGAGGAATATACTCAACTACCGAGATCATCATGTTCTTTAGTCCACCAAGTACTTTCTCATCCCCAGACTACCTCATGCTACAAGAATCACCCCTCTCGACGTAGTCGAGGAGGCATCCTTCATTCATTGTCAACAAGTTTTAGTCATTCCGTTAGAGTTGTCTATGATCACAGAATCCGTTACCAAGTCGTCCATAACCGTGGACACGGCTTTCCGAAAGATTTATCCCTGCAGGGGGTACACTTTACCCACACGTGTCAACCGACTCTTAACGCCACGCGGTAACTCTCCTCTCTAAGAGCGCGGCAGAGTGTGGTCGACCACGGCCTTTACCTTGCTTAGCCCTATCCATGAGTCAACCCAAACAGGGCCACCCCGTCAACAGGGAGTTGGACACCTCCTGACGGCACCTGTTCTGTGAGTCGGGACAAGATCAGTGTACGTCCATCACTGGTCCCGGTCACGCCCTAGTTTTTTCCAAAACATTTTATGACACACCCGCAAATGGAAACTTCAATCTACGTGACCCATGGAAGTGACTAGACAAGTTAGTTAGCCGAGCGCGGTCTGTTAGGCCCCGCGTGTGGTTGCACGCTCAATCTTGGCTTCGAAGGCGAGAACTCGCACCTAGGGGCATGAACGAGACAAAACAGTGGCCTCAACATCCATGCCATGTTAATCATGTTAATCAACCATATCAAAGCATAAACACCTTTCATACTAGGTTCACGCATTATCAGCATTCATCAACCGGATGAAGCAGACCATAAGACTAAGCATGTCTAAGCATTGAACACACAAGGCTCTACGTTACTCAAACAACCCTAGTCATACTTGGAGGGTAAACAGGTATGAAGGTGACATATAAGGGGGTCATGCAGTGGATAGGTTAACTCTAACAGACTCAAAACTAAGTTGAATCGTATGCATGAGTAAGAGGTTGAAAATACTTAAAACATGGGCGGAGCCATGAGGTTGTGCTTGCCTTGCTCGTCGAAGGTGTAGCTGGCAGTACTAGGAAAATGGGCATCAGTGGCGCACCATTTTGGGAATCAGTGGCGCACCATGGTGCGCCACTGCTATTGCGCCACTGATTCCCTGGAGAATCAGTGGCGCACCAAAGTGATGCGCCACTGATTCCCCAAAGGTGCGCCACTGATTCTCTGGGGAATCAGTGGCGCATGACTTTGGTGCGCCACTGATTCTCTAGAGTATGCATGCACTTTAGGGAATCAGTGGCGCACCACACTGATGCGCCACTGATGCTCTGTGCCACTGATTCCTTTTGATGCGCCACTGATTCATTTGGGGATGCGCCACTGATTCTTACATACGTTTACGCAATTTTGTTTGTACACGTATTTATACGGTATGTATACATGTATTTATGCAAGTTATATACAATTCAAATAATAGATTGCAAAGTAGTATAAATAGAAAAAGCTTATCATTATCGCAATCTGGTTCATCATCACATTCATAGCTAAAATCCGAAATAATAATAAGTTTTAAATACTACAAGTTCATCAACACATACTAGTCTACCTAGTAGCAAGTCGTCCATCACACAAGTTCATCAATCTCATCACATTACAAATGAAGGAGAGGACAGTCACCTACACTATCAACAGAAATAGATCAGAATCGCAGTCACCGTGGCGAGAAAGACGGGAAAGGTCTTCATCCGGTTCATGTTCCTCTGATCCCGTTCCTCTAGCAAGTGGTTCATCCACCGAGCCTCCGCCTTAGTACTGTAGCTTTTGTAAGAGTTGCCATTGAACCTCGTCACTTGCTTGTGTCACTACTCCGAATGGGCATAGACCCCTGGAACCCTACCCCTAAAAACCACGTAAACCCTCGGCATCTGCAAAACAAGAGCTATAGCATTAGTCAACGACGGGAAATAAGAGATCACATGCCCACAATAATAATCAAATGATGGTTTGCAGAATGACCCAGTCACTACAAGAAATATGGTGACTTTTGACCCTCCATATTAGGCACGAGAAGGTCATTTTTTGTTCGTTACATAGGGCGCATATACCAATTCAACACAAGGCCAGCTAATACCAAATGGTTAGTCGGATGATGCAGCATCCCACATTGGCAGTTCAAAGATGAACATACCATACACACAACACTGTACTGCGAGACAACCATCTACACAAAATCAAACAAATCCAGGTGCTGTCAACAGAAATAGAAATTACAAGCTTGGTTCATTGACTTGTTAAAGGAGTGGCAGGACAGGACTACACGAAACAAAAATGAACATGGTTCGGAGCAAGACCTTACATCAGCCACGGAAATAGTGTGTGGCAAGTCCAAGCTCAAGCATATCCGCTTCAAATGCCAAGTACTCCCCTGTAAATAGTTAAACCAAAAATATTCAAAGGATATTACATGTTGCTATTGCGGTATTACCCAAAATGACCGGCATATTCTTACTGCAGGGTGTAATAACAGTAAGTTCCTTTTCATACCAAGATTGCTGCTATATGAAGAGTGAATGATTCCCTCTGAACCTTGCTGATGCACATCAGCGCCATGATCGACAAGGTACCTGATAGTAGGGATCTAGCATCGAGACAAACTGAAAGAAGATCCATGGCAACCGAGGAAGGCATAAATATGATTATTTCATAGGTCACAAAATTATTCAAACAGAAGTAGTGCATCTTCACATCCCAATTGAGGAGACCAGTGGGATAACCTACCCTGATGAGCTCCGAGAGCACAGCGGGGCTGACAAGCGTGCAATTTATCACCTCGGACCATGGTGTGGGTGGCCTGTCGAAACAACAATGTGTTGTTCACAACCTCCTTGCCCTTGCTCCACTTCTGTAATTTACAACATAGAATCCATGAGAAGCCTTGAGAGAGAGCAACCAGAGAATGAACAAATTGTATGCATTACAAAATAGAACTCTGCCTCCAACCAGTGAACCTTCCCACAGATTTTATCACAGAACAAATGATGTCTAGTTTCCTATTGTTCATGCTATTTCGATTTTCCCCTTTCATGTTCAAGGATTCATGTTCAAGGAAGTCAACTAACAATCTAACATATGTATATATTGCAGACTAAAACAACAGATACACTTGATAGTGGCAAGCTGAAACTGAACAAGCATATTTGACTGTTTGTCTAGCTGCTAAAGCAAGACCATCATAATCTACATTGATTTTTAGGTTTCCTTTTCTTATAGTAATGCCTGATTGGTATAATGAAGCTAAACTTCGCTGCATGCTCACCTGTACGCTACACTAGCATATAAAACAAGAAAGAAAGATTGACCCAAAGATAATATCTATAACAGATACACGCCAAAATGATAATATCTATAACAGATACATGCCAAAATGATATCTATAACAGATACACTGCTGCTCCCCACGTAATTTCAAACAAGGTAAGATAATATCTATAACAGATACACGCCAAAATGATATGACACAAAGAAAAAAAAACTTGAACATATCACATGTACAAACAGAGAACTAACTAAGTAGTGAATTTATATGTGACACATAAATCTGAATCCCATACATTGTAAATGAAACCTGATATGAGTAAGAACTAATAACTAGGACTTTACATTCCTACTAACATTTAGGAACTGAAGTAGTAAAATAAAATAAGACCTGATAATTTCTTGTGCTTTGTAAACTTAATTGCTTCTGAATTATGAAAAGGCACAATCTTGTACATTGTCAAACTGTAGTACAATAGTTTAAACTGTGTACGATTGTTTAAATTGCTTGTGCTACTGGTAAGTACCTGTGGGGAATGGTGCGTTTGTGTGCATTGCAACCAGATATTGCATACTGCCATGGTAGAATACCTTGTATGATCTAAGTTGCAGAATTACATGAGAGGAAGGTAAGCTTCGGTGTAAGCACATATGGTTCAGCTAGTGTTGTATGCACTAAGTCTGTTAGCTTTAATAACTAGTGTTGTACATGCATGGCTCAGCTAGCCAGAATGCATCCTCCAAAAACTATAGTATTTGTAACCTGTCAGTTAAGCGATTCAACCAGTTATGGTAACCTGTACTCTACAATGGAGTATCCTGTCAGCTAGCTATAGTGGTTCCTCACTAATCGAGATGACTGATTCATGCTGCAGTGTCTTCAGTGGGATGGACTAAGAGACTGTACCTTCATACGTTGACAGGTTCAGCAATCAGATAACACACATCAAACCTAGTAGTTTAGGATCTCAAGTTATGAATTGTAATCTCAGGTTCAGGTTCAATTGTTCTGCAATTGAACAGATCAATTACGCATGGAGCACAAATCTGAAGCCCATACAGCTAGTAGCAATACATAGCATTAGCAAGAGGGGGAGAGAGACAAGACTCTGTACCTTCATCCGGATAAGGAGATGCATACCTCCCTACTCTCCCCCACGGGCATCACCGGAATTTTCGCCGATCCCCACGGCCACGGACTTTGCCGGACGCGGGCATCGCCCCATGGACCTCGCCGGACGGGATAGATGTGGCCGGAGAAGAAGAACGGAGGGGAAGGGCGAGGGGACGGAGCGGTGATGGGGGAGTTCTTCCTCCGGGCATGGCGGTAGCCGCCATCGCCATGGAGTAGGTCAAGGTCGCGGCGCGGCGGCGGTAGCGGGCAGCCCACTTCTGTCCGTAAATGTAGTTCTTCGATCCCGTGGGTGTCCACTTACGAGATTAAGTGGGATGGGCTTGGCGGGGCCGTGGGCTGCCCGCTCCCACTTACAGGGATAACGATATCCCCCTCCCGGGAAGAATCCGTGGCGCATCGGAGGCGCGTGCGCCACGCATTCTAAACAGAACCGAAGTAAATAGAAGGAACGTCCTATTGAGACACGAACGACCGATTACCCAAGTGGCTGTCTTCTTCTGCTCCGCCCGCCTAGGTAACCAGGTTCGAATCTCCATAAATCAACTTTTTAATGTGATTTTTTTCTGTAGAAAACAAATCACTAGAATTCAACAAATTATATTGATTAATTTAGAACAATATGTTAATTAATTTTGTGCATTTTTAGCAGATGAACCAACATCTTTTTATTAATATTATTTTACTTAGCAAACAAATCAATATAATCCACGCACACACTACAATATAATTTTACTTAGCAAACATTCTAAGAAGAATACATGGGTGGCAAGAATCAGTGGCGCACCACTAGACGGTGCGCCACTGATGCTCCATAGAATCAGTGGCGCATGGTTGGTGGTGCGCCACTGATGCTTCCGGGCATACATGGGCACATAGAATCAGTGGTGCACCACTAGACTGTGCGCCACTGATGCTCCATAGAATCAGTGGCGCATGGTTGGTGGTGCGCCACTGATGCTTCCGGGCATACATGGGCACATAGAATCAGTGGCGCACCACTAGATGGTGCTCCACTGATGCTCCATAGAATCAGTGGCGCATGGTTGGTGGTGCGCCACTGATGCTTCCGGGCATACATGGGCACATAGTATCAGTGGCGCACCACTTGGAGGTGCGCCACTGATGCTACAAGCATCAGTGGTGCACCGTGTAGCAGTGCGCCACTGATGCCTGTACATGTATGCTCCGAGCAGCATCAGTGGCGCACGGCTACACGGTGCGCCACTGATGCTATGTCATCTATGCCCATTTTCCTAGTAGTGTGGGGTTGTCGTAGAAGGCCGGATCAACCTCCGGATCTCGGTTTACCAATATCGGGCAACACCGGAAAGAAGGCAAAGAATCAATACTTGATGACCGTGCAATGCACAATATGTATGCATGATTAAAACAATGCAATTGATTTGAAGCTTAGAGGATAGAGTAGGAAGCTAGGGTTTTACGCCGTGAACGATGAACACTGGAGGGGAAGAAAACCCTATTCTAGAGGTGTGACCAAATTAAATTGCTCAAATGACTTTGGGAACCTCATAAATAGATTGCATTTGTTTCACTGATCATTTTGGTATATTACACTTAATTTTCTAATTTTATTGAATTAAAACTTTAGTTTCAATATTTAAATGAATTAAAAACCAACTACAAATATGGCCTCATTTTGAACTTCGTTAAAAATGTATCAAAATGGTATAAACAAAGAACTCACATTTTTCTGAACATTTTGCATATTTTCCCATAATTTTTGGAGTTATAAAATAGCAGTTATTTAATATCCAACATTAATTAACTTCTGTTTTTCTATTTTCGGCTAGACCCACATTTTAGTTTAAAAACAGGATAGAAAAGCCACCTGGCGCGCCACGTGGGCAGGTGACGTCACTGTGACCTCACGCGGTGGCCAGCCGGCGGTGTTTCCGGCGGCCCCCGAATGCGCCGTTTGGCTCATCGGAAGCGCCTCGACGAGGGGAGCATAAAGAGGGCGGCGCCGCTTGCTGGGAGCCAACGACGGCGAACGGCGGCGGGGGTTGTCGGGCTCCGGCGAACTACTCGAATCCGAGCAGAAAGAGGGTAACTGAGAGGACAGGGAGGACCGGGAGCTCACCACGGGCACGTCGAGATGGTCAGAGGGGCCGGGGAGGGTCTGAAACGGCGGCGCGGTGGAGGTTGGTCGTCCGGCCGGAGATGAAGAAGATGACGCGATTTGTCGCGTCTAGGCCCTCTCGGCGGCTCCGCGTGCTCGAGGACGGAGAGGAGACCATCGCGGTTCTGTGGAGATGCTCAGCGAGGCCGCGGAGGCGGCAGAACGACAGCGACGGCAAATCGCCGGTGAGATTAGGGTTCGGGTGCAGAGGCAGAGAGACAGAGGGAGAGAGGAGGGATGTCACGACCCCGGACCTAGAGATATACATACTGTTATGCGCTCCTAGCCATGGACTCACAAGGGCTTCAGGGTTACCAGCCCCGGCCGCAACAAACAACGGCAGGCAGACTGGATTCATCGGCACGTAGTCCGGATCCCCAGTCTACTACTCCTTGTATCCATGCTAGTCATAACCAACTATGCATATCAAAGTGTCCACGAATCGAAAGAAACTGAAGGAAACGGGACCAAAGCTATACAGAGATGCTATGTGTCCAGAAAGTGCAACAACAATCGAGGGTTACTGGGGTTACCTCGCCCCAGGCCGATCACATCGACAGGCGGGCTCGGACATGGATCATCGGCTCCACAACCCCTCGACTGCGACAACTATGCAGGCATAGCCAAAACTGTATAACAATGAGCTCGAAACCAACAACCGATCAAAGCAGTACTCTAAACATGAAGCTTTATTAAACAGGTGATACTAGAGTATAGCTTACAAGCAGAGGTCACATGACCCAACATTACATCAGACAACGGAAGGCAAATTATGTTGCTAATCAACAAGAACCAAAAAGGCCTAAGAGGCCGCAACATAAGGCGACGTCCCAGCCCATAGATTCCAGGCTGCTACCTGGGAACCCCAAACTACTCGTCGATGTCCACATTGACTCATCACCGATGTGAGATCTTCACCTGAACCAAATTAAGCAAACCTGAGTACGGGATGTACTCAACAAGACTTAATTAACCTATTATATATCTGCTGGTTTCAGAAAGGGTTTTATGAAGGCTGTTTTGCGTAAAGCAATCTCTGTTTTGCAAGCTGAGGGAGGAAAAGCACGTCTCATGGAGTTTTTAAAACAGATGAGAGGACTAATCAACTACTGAAATCATCATCTTTTCATCCACCAACATCATTTACCAGCACCTTACATGCTACAAGGATCACCCCTCCCGGCATCTCCGGGGAGGCACCCTTGATCTACTGCATCCATGCATTGTCAACATCTTTTACGTCACGTTCAAGTTATCTATGACCCCGTGACTTTCACCAAGTCGTCCATAACCGTGGACACGGCTTTCCGAAAGATTTATCCCTGCGGGGTGGTACACTTTACCCACACGTACCATCCGACTCTTAATGCCAAGCTATTGGCACAATTCCGACGATGTGCCGGCAGAGTGTGGTTGGCCACGACCTTTACCTTGTCGAGACCTATCCATGAGTCAACCCAAACAGGGCCACCCCGTCAACAGGGAGTTGGCCACCTCCTGACGGCACCTGTTCTGTGAGTCGGGAACAAGATCCGTGTACGTCCATCACTTGTCCCGGTCACGCCCTAAACACCTCCAAAAGGTTTTTGACTCACACGCAGATGGAAACCCCAAACTACGTGACTCACGGATAGAACCAAACAAGTTAGTTAGTCGAGCGCGGTCTGTTAGGCCCCGCGTGTGGTTGCACGCTCAGTCTTGGTTTCCGCGGCGAGACCTTACTCCTAGGGTTGGCAAGTACGGAACGAACAACCACTTCCCAAGTGGCCTCCCGTCCAAGCCTTAGTCAGGTTAAACACATAATGCTCATCTCACCACGTCATCATACCATACTAGGTTATCGCAGCTCTGATTCATCAACCGGATGGAGCAGAGGTAAACAAACATGTAAAGCTAAGCGAAGCAGATATGAGGCTCTGGCGATGCGCACAAGCAATTCTATGTCGGCTAGGAGCAGTGGATCAGGATGTTAAGGCAATGCAGCATATAGGTGAACTATGTCTACCAGCATCAAATACTTTGGAATCGAATGCATAGTACGAGATTCAAATGTTGTTCGAAAGCATATATGAGCAGATAAGAGGTTATGCTTGCCTTGGTTATAAGAAAACCAGATAAAGATCTTCTGGAATAAGTGCTTGACTTGTCGGTTAAGATCAAGTATTCGCCATGGATTCGTTGGCCTTCACTTCGGAGCCACGTTCTACCGAGAGGGAAACAGCACCGAAAGGGAAGAACAATCAACCATGGCATCGATGCAATGCACAATATGTATGCATGAGCAGATTAATGCACTGAAATAAAGCCCTAGACATGATCGTTGGGTTGCTAGGGTTCGTATGTCAGTTAAACCTTTTTACTGAAATTATCCCGAAATAGACCCCGGAGGGGGTTTCGGACGATTATGAACATGAGTACCATTTTAGTTGCTCAAATGAGGTTGAAAACATCATAAATAGGTTGCACTTGTCATTTTGAGCAATTTGGTATATAACTTTTATTTTTCTAATTTTATTGAATAAAAACTTATTTTTCTATTTTTAAATGAATTAACAACATTAAATAAAACTCATTTTTCAACTTGGTCAAACATATATGAAAATGGCATTTTTGAATAGAGTTTATTTTTCTGAGCACAGCCATATTTTTACTTCATTTTTCTGATTAATATTTTAAGAGATATTGATTTTACAATTTTATTATTTTTCTGAAATTTTAAAACACAGGTGGGGTCCAAGTGTCAGTACCAAATCCGTTTAAAAGAAATTAAATAGAAATCTGCCTTATGACGCAGGCATGACGTCAAGATGACGTCATCCATGGCCGGAGATGTCCTGCCGCGGTGCGATCGGTTGATTCCGGCCACGATTCCGAAATCGAGTGTTACCAGGAGATGGAGGAGGTGACAACGAACGCTAGGATGGCAACGCCGCTGTGATTGCATCGCCGGAGCAGCGCCGGCGAGCAGGTTCTGCGGCGGCGGCGGCGGATCATGGCGGCTAGCAGCTACAGAGGGCGAGGGAGCAAGCGGAGACCACCGGTGGGTTCAGAGGCTCACCGTGATGGTGTTGATGCAGTCAGCGAGGGAGGAGGAGGTCGTGAACGGCGGCATCGAGCGCGGTGGCCCGGCGGCGGACTCGAGGAAGAAGCCGCGATTCGCGCCGGATAGGCCATCCCGGCAAGCGAAACTCCACGGGAAGATAGAGGGGGACCCTTGCGGAGCTCTGGGACTAACGGCAGGCCGCGGGGTTGCTCGGAACGACGGCGGCGAGCGACGGCCGGAGGGCTAGGGTTTGGTTCGGTTTCGTGAACTCCCAGGGAAAGAGATCGTGAAGAGGAGAGGATGAGGGAGCGAGCAGAGCGCAGGGAGGGTTCTCCTCACCCTTATCCCCTCGGAAGGGACCAAGCAGGACGTGGTGCGCGGCGACGTCGACAACCAGTGCTCCTACTGGCATGAGGTTGAAGAAGACAAAAGGACGTTTCCAAGAAAACCCCCTGGAGCTTTTGTAAAAAATTACAAATTGGTCCTTTTCTATATTAAAGCTGAGAGGAAAACAAAGTTTTGAGGGCCTTTTTGGAAGCAGAAAAATTTGCAAAAATACTTTTTGGAAAGCTTATGAAATTTCCAACCTCACCATGTATTGCTTTGGTGAAATTGAAATACTTTTCAGAACAAAATTTTGGAACTCCTTTTGAGTACTTTTTGTGAGATTTTCTGAAACCATTTAAATTCAAATTTTAAATTGGTTCAAACATGGTTTAAATTGTTGTTTCATGCATGTATGATATGAACTCAACACCACAACACTTTGGTAGCAAAATTGGGATGTTACAAATCTACCCCCCTTACAAGAATCTCGTCCCGAGATTCCCGAAGGAGAAGAAAGAAGGAACACCGGTTTTGAACGATCTTCTCGAACCTTACGGTTCTTTTCTTGAAGAGATTGATCCATAGCACTTGCGAAGATCTCCAGAGGCTACACCTTAGGTAAGAGGGAAACTCTTAGGAAATGATCTTCACGAAGATCGAGTATCTCATGGCTAACTCATGACCAGAATGTTCGTAAAGAACTTTTGAGTTAACAGGCATGAAACACATCAAGATAACGGAGGGAATAGAAGATGGTTTCAAGTGTTCGGACGATTGATCTTGAAAGGATTTAGAATATGAGCTTTGCACAAGACTTTAAATCCTTTTGGAAAAGAACGGTTGGACAACTTATGAAACCGAGGTTTTCTTCAAACAGATGACCAAGATGGAAAGGATTGTCTCGGATATCACAACGCAATATCCGTAGACGAGGGGAATCACGAGAAAACACTGTAATCGTGAGTCGGAGAGAAATTGATACAAGATCATGTTCACTCTTCGGAGTGGACACGAAAGATAATGGAACTTTCATTCTGTTAAAATTTGTCGAAAACTTGGTCAAAGATTGAGATGTTACTTCCCGACAGAATGTGAGTAACCGAAAGATGTGGAAATACCGTAACAAAGGAGGAATTCTTGATCACACCGTAAGGATGGGTAACCAACGAGGATTGAAATACCGGAAGGGATAGGGAATCTCTTCCTATTGTGGTTTGGACGTAGCAATACATCTACCACATGGTTAAGATCCCATGGCTGAAGTAACTGACAAATTCACACAATGTGTGAGATGAACAGAACTTCAAGTACAAACAACTTGAAAAGGGGAACTGATCAAGGGCGGTTACAGAATACCACGAGATGGTCTCATGATGAACTTGTTTCCACCGGAACAAACGTTTCGAGGATTGACGAGGAGACATTGCAAGAATCAACTTCCAGGTTCTCCTGGATGTTCTGGATACCGATACTAGGCTTACGGTAAGCCGTGAGTAGATCTTTAAGTGAAAGCAGAACTCCAGTTTGGAAAAACGGCGAGGAGAACTTGTTGAGAACGAGCCACACAAGAATTCTCACGGAGAGTGGTTGTTCTTACGGATTCAAAGGGATATGACATTAGGCCTTCTGACTAATTGTGTCAACCACAACATCAACCATGCCGGATTTTAAACCAGACCTAATGCAATACCCTTGAGGAAACACCAACCATCGTTGCTGCTTGAGATTCAGCTCTGGTTAGTGGGTAAATAACTCAGACTCGATATACATGATCGAAGAGATTGCACCGGTTACCAACGAGATACATATGCTAGATTCTCAAGGTATGGACTATGATGTCACACTCAAGAGGATGAGTGAGATTATAGAACTCATGTATTAACAACTTGCGAAAGACGGTTGCACCTACATGGTCTACTTGCAACAAAACACATCGGAGTCCTTGTTGGGAAGACGATACAAAGATAACGAAGTTCTTAAACTTCTTCTCTTTCACGGTTACTCAGTCAGTGGCTTAGTGGGATGCAAACTTCTTTAAGTGAATGGAGGTATAAACCAACCATCTCAAGAATAGTCCACACATACATGACCGACTTGGGATTATTCCCGAAGGAACAAGAAAACTCTACTCGAATCCATGGCGACAACTTTCACCATAAGCACATGGACCAGAAAAAGTCACTTCGAACCTCTAGAACACAACTTCGTGATAACACAAAGATGGTTCTCGAAAGTTTCCAACATTGTTGCCATCTGCTCAACATGAACCTCTTGCAACTTGGATGGTTAGAAATGTCATCGATGGGCTCGACAACAAACTTATCAAATTACTCCAAGAAGAGGGGTTCCTATGATACATGAACAGGGCAAAATATTGGCCAGACCAAAGGACGTGAAGGTGTACTCGGGCCAAACACCATGAGTGAAAACACCATCGGGATAGTCCTTGAATCTGGACTCGATCTGACGATAGCCCAAATCAATCGAGGTAGAATGACAGCATGTCCATTAAAGAGATACTATCATGCTTCAACACTAGGAAAACTAGATATCCCTTATCAAAGGAACAAGTTAGGATGAGCTTTTGTCTTTCAACTCTCCGAGTTATTGTTTAAGCTCAACCAACTAGTCCAGGATATCCAGCAAGGTTTCTTGGAGAAAAGAGTAGTTCAAACTACCCCTAGTTTAGACATCACGGTCAGGTAACAACCTGGTGATACTTCTAGAAAGACAACCAGAACATCACAACCTACCGGTATGTCTCGGAGTTTGGAAGAAATTCTTGCGTTTCAAAGCAACTGATATGAACATGAGAGCTTGGCATGAACCTAGCTCTCTGACCGAGGATATGCACCGGAATGGACGGGTTTGGTAACACGGTCAACTTCAAAAAGAGGCTGGGTGACCAGTAGTGCTAAGAAGGATACAGATGTTTCTTAGACTTTTCAAAGCAATAAGAATTGCTAGGAACAGTTGATACACATATCAATGAACAGACCCATCATTCTCAAGCATTCATGCTTGGAGGAAGGGGGAGTGGGGATGTGTGAGAGCATCACTTCATCTATAAGGCCATGATACTTAACACAACCTTTTGATATAAATAGTGTGATACTCGAAGGTGGAACAGAACAGAAGCTAATGAAACTTCTTTAATCTGTGGATTACAAAACTTTGACCTGTTCCTAGAGATGAACGAGGTTCTGGAGTTTGTTTCTCCTGACATCCCAAGGTGGAACGTTATGACGGAAAACAAAAGCAAATGCATTGGAAGAATCCAACACACATTGGCAACTTGGTGTACGAACCAACGAATGGATATTTTAGGCAACTGGAGGGTAGGAACATGCTCCGGAGAATCCAGAGATCATGTTGATCGCACAGGGTAGTACTCAGTTGTAAAACCCATGCAAAAGAGTTAGTATAACTGAATCAAGTAGAAAGATATGGAAGCCATGATGATCACTCTTGTTGTGATCTCTTTTGGTTCCAAAGAAAAGCCTACGGCTATGAGAGTTGGAATTTCCTAACCACCCTGAGGTAAAACAGATTCTTCAGGATCCAAAGGAACAGAACTTGGGTTAAAGGTCAGCATCATGTACTGATAGCGTGAGCATCACATGGTTATGAAACCACATGACTCAACTCACCACAATTCAGCACATTCCGGGACCTTCGGTTCAAGTCCAAGGTTAGAAACCAAGAGAAAGGAATACTACTATCTTAGTGCCTTGAAGGACGCTACGAATAGCAATCACGAAGTATCTTTCAAAAGACAGCGATAGCTCCGGAAAAGTTTGAGCAGAAGATGACGGATACATTCGAGGTGGAAAGCAGATCTCGAGGTTCAGGATTTAGCACTAAGAAACATGTAGGAATGTGGAATCCGCACAGCTCTGAGGGATTAGAATGGAAAGGAAATCTCCCAGTTTAAGAGGTAACAGAGGATGGAACACACGCGACTCTAGAAACTTTAACACTAGGTCAACTTGGGTGAAAGACGTCCTTGCCAGAGAAGGCACCTAGGTTTTGAATGACTCGAAGAGATAGCAAAACCTTTTCAAATCAAAACAAGTAAGATGACCCAGAGTTTAGAGCGATACCAGATACGGAGTAAAAAGAATCCTAAGAAGGTTTTTCAAAACCATTTGAAGTTTCAAAGTAGTTTTCACAATCACTAGACTCAACATCGACCAAGCAGTAAGGTTTTCCTACAGGCAGTCCTGCTCTGATACCATGACTTGTCACGACCCCGGACCTAGAGATATACATACTGTTATGCGCTCCTAGCCATGGACTCACAAGGGCTTCAGGGTTACCAGCCCCGGCCGCAACAAACAACGGCAGGCAGACTGGATTCATCGGCACGTAGTCCGGATCCCCAGTCTACTACTCCTTGTATCCATGCTAGTCATAACCAACTATGCATATCAAAGTGTCCACGAATCGAAAGAAACTGAAGGAAACGGGACCAAAGCTATACAGAGATGCTATGTGTCCAGAAAGTGCAACAACAATCGAGGGTTACTGGGGTTACCTCGCCCCAGGCCGATCACATCGACAGGCGGGCTCGGACATGGATCATCGGCTCCACAACCCCTCGACTGCGACAACTATGCAGGCATAGCCAAAACTGTATAACAATGAGCTCGAAACCAACAACCGATCAAAGCAGTACTCTAAACATGAAGCTTTATTAAACAGGTGATACTAGAGTATAGCTTACAAGCAGAGGTCACATGACCCAACATTACATCAGACAACGGAAGGCAAATTATGTTGCTAATCAACAAGAACCAAAAAGGCCTAAGAGGCCGCAACATAAGGCGACGTCCCAGCCCATAGATTCCAGGCTGCTACCTGGGAACCCCAAACTACTCGTCGATGTCCACATTGACTCATCACCGATGTGAGATCTTCACCTGAACCAAATTAAGCAAACCTGAGTACGGGATGTACTCAACAAGACTTAATTAACCTATTATATATCTGCTGGTTTCAGAAAGGGTTTTATGAAGGCTGTTTTGCGTAAAGCAATCTCTGTTTTGCAAGCTGAGGGAGGAAAAGCACGTCTCATGGAGTTTTTAAAACAGATGAGAGGACTAATCAACTACTGAAATCATCATCTTTTCATCCACCAACATCATTTACCAGCACCTTACATGCTACAAGGATCACCCCTCCCGGCATCTCCGGGGAGGCACCCTTGATCTACTGCATCCATGCATTGTCAACATCTTTTACGTCACGTTCAAGTTATCTATGACCCCGTGACTTTCACCAAGTCGTCCATAACCGTGGACACGGCTTTCCGAAAGATTTATCCCTGCAGGGTGGTACACTTTACCCACACGTACCATCCGACTCTTAATGCCAAGCTATTGGCACAATTCCGACGATGTGCCGGCAGAGTGTGGTTGGCCACGACCTTTACCTTGTCGAGACCTATCCATGAGTCAACCCAAACAGGGCCACCCCGTCAACAGGGAGTTGGCCACCTCCTGACGGCACCTGTTCTGTGAGTCGGGAACAAGATCCGTGTACGTCCATCACTTGTCCCGGTCACGCCCTAAACACCTCCAAAAGGTTTTTGACTCACACGCAGATGGAAACCCCAAACTACGTGACTCACGGATAGAACCAAACAAGTTAGTTAGTCGAGCGCGGTCTGTTAGGCCCCGCGTGTGGTTGCACGCTCAGTCTTGGTTTCCGCGGCGAGACCTTACTCCTAGGGTTGGCAAGTACGGAACGAACAACCACTTCCCAAGTGGCCTCCCGTCCAAGCCTTAGTCAGGTTAAACACATAATGCTCATCTCACCACGTCATCATACCATACTAGGTTATCGCAGCTCTGATTCATCAACCGGATGGAGCAGAGGTAAACAAACATGTAAAGCTAAGCGAAGCAGATATGAGGCTCTGGCGATGCGCACAAGCAATTCTATGTCGGCTAGGAGCAGTGGATCAGGATGTTAAGGCAATGCAGCATATAGGTGAACTATGTCTACCAGCATCAAATACTTTGGAATCGAATGCATAGTACGAGATTCAAATGTTGTTCGAAAGCATATATGAGCAGATAAGAGGTTATGCTTGCCTTGGTTATAAGAAAACCAGATAAAGATCTTCTGGAATAAGTGCTTGACTTGTCGGTTAAGATCAAGTATTCGCCATGGATTCGTTGGCCTTCACTTCGGAGCCACGTTCTACCGAGAGGGAAACAGCACCGAAAGGGAAGAACAATCAACCATGGCATCGATGCAATGCACAATATGTATGCATGAGCAGATTAATGCACTGAAATAAAGCCCTAGACATGATCGTTGGGTTGCTAGGGTTCGTATGTCAGTTAAACCTTTTTACTGAAATTATCCCGAAATAGACCCCGGAGGGGGTTTCGGACGATTATGAACATGAGTACCATTTTAGTTGCTCAAATGAGGTTGAAAACATCATAAATAGGTTGCACTTGTCATTTTGAGCAATTTGGTATATAACTTTTATTTTTCTAATTTTATTGAATAAAAACTTATTTTTCTATTTTTAAATGAATTAACAACATTAAATAAAACTCATTTTTCAACTTGGTCAAACATATATGAAAATGGCATTTTTGAATAGAGTTTATTTTTCTGAGCACAGCCATATTTTTACTTCATTTTTCTGATTAATATTTTAAGAGATATTGATTTTACAATTTTATTATTTTTCTGAAATTTTAAAACACAGGTGGGGTCCAAGTGTCAGTACCAAATCCGTTTAAAAGAAATTAAATAGAAATCTGCCTTATGACGCAGGCATGACGTCAAGATGACGTCATCCATGGCCGGAGATGTCCTGCCGCGGTGCGATCGGTTGATTCCGGCCACGATTCCGAAATCGAGTGTTACCAGGAGATGGAGGAGGTGACAACGAACGCTAGGATGGCAACGCCGCTGTGATTGCATCGCCGGAGCAGCGCCGGCGAGCAGGTTCTGCGGCGGCGGCGGCGGATCATGGCGGCTAGCAGCTACAGAGGGCGAGGGAGCAAGCGGAGACCACCGGTGGGTTCAGAGGCTCACCGTGATGGTGTTGATGCAGTCAGCGAGGGAGGAGGAGGTCGTGAACGGCGGCATCGAGCGCGGTGGCCGGCGGCCGGACTCGAGGAAGAAGCCGCGATTCGCGCCGGATAGGCCATCCCGGCAAGCGAAACTCCACGGGAAGATAGAGGGGGACCTTGCGGAGCTCTTGGGACTAACGGCAGGCCGCGGGGTTGCTCGGAACGACGGCGGCGAGCGACGGCCGGAGGGCTAGGGTTTGGTTCGGTTTCGTGAACTCCGAGGGAAAGAGATCGTGAAGAGGAGAGGATGAGGGAGCGAGCAGAGCGCAGGGAGGGTTCTCCTCACCCTTATCCCCTCGGAAGGGACCAAGCAGGACGTGGTGCGCGGCGACGTCGACAACCAGTGCTCCTACTGGCATGAGGTTGAAGAAGACAAAAGGACGTTTCCAAGAAAACCCCCTGGAGCTTTTGTAAAAAATTACAAATTGGTCCTTTTCTATATTAAAGCTGAGAGGAAAACAAAGTTTTGAGGGCCTTTTTGGAAGCAGAAAAATTTGCAAAAATACTTTTTGGAAAGCTTATGAAATTTCCAACCTCACCATGTATTGCTTTGGTGAAATTGAAATACTTTTCAGAACAAAATTTTGGAACTCCTTTTGAGTACTTTTTGTGAGATTTTCTGAAACCATTTAAATTCAAATTTTAAATTGGTTCAAACATGGTTTAAATTGTTGTTTCATGCATGTATGATATGAACTCAACATCACAACACTTTGGTAGCAAAATTGGGGGTTTACAAGGGAACTCGAGAGGGGTTCTGCGAGGGAGCTCTCGATCTAGACACACCTCGAGGACTCTGGTCATCCGCGTCATCAGAGGGGAAGCAGGAGGTGGAGGGCGGCGGCGGGTTGCCCTCCTGGCCTGCGACAGGGAAGAAACGGTAGAAGACGATTTCCCGAAAAAACCCTGGAAAAATTAAAGGTTTTGCAAAGAGGTCCTTAGGACTTAAAAACAGAACCAAAAACAGATTTTGAGGGCCTTTTTGTGAAGCAAAAATTGCACAAAAATACTTGTTGGAAAGCTCTTCAAATTTGCCACCTTTCTATCACATGGTTGGTTTACTTTGAAAAACTTTGTAAAACAAATTTATGTGAAGCCAGATTAAGTGATTTTTTGTTAATTCACTGATTAATTTTTAAATGCAAATTTTTGGTCCATTTTTCATGCATGCATGCCATGTACTCAACACCTCTCTTTATTACACAAAAGTAGGGATGTTACACTCAAAATCCACACCATTTCTTATATGTTGATTATTATGGTGTTGTGCAAGCTAAATATGTTGGTTCAATTGAAGGTTTCATTAATTATACTATTTGGGTTCCAGAGACCCTAGTTGCTAACGCGAGGGGACCCTCCTTGGGACCTAACTCTAGTCACTGATCTTTTGCAGGACTATGCTTTAGTGGTTCTAAATGGATAATTGATAGTGGATGCACTAGTCATATGACTGGAAGCAAAGAACTTGTGACGGAGTTGCGCCCAAATACTATTGATGCAACCGTCATCTATGAAGACAAGTCCATGTCTAAGGTATCGGGGTTTGGCAAGGTTGTGATTTCTCCTGATATCACTATCGTGGACGTCATACTTGTTGAATCCCTTAGTTATAATTTACTTTCAGTTCGTGCTTTAGGGTGGATGGGTTTCTCCGTCTTCTTTGATCCTGATATTGTGGTCCTTTTGAGGAGCAATACTCTTGACGTCGCATACGTGGGACATGTCAAAAATGAGTTGTTTGTGGTGGACTTTTCAAAGTCTACCAACTCTCAATCGATGTATCTTTTTAGAAAGATAGATGTAGGGTGGTAGTGGCATCGCCCCTTATCCCATGTCAACATGAGAACTTTGAAAAGTCTTCACAAAGGTGGCCTTATCCCCGGACTAAAAGAAAATGTTTCCTTTTCCAAAGATCACGTTTATAGGTCGTGTGTTGAAGGAAATAAGCATGATGCCTCCCATAAGGCCAAGACTATTATCTCATCAAAGAGAATCTTGGAGCTTGTCCATGTTGATCTCTTTGGTGCCGTGCCCGAGGAAAGTCTTGCAGGCAAGAAGTATTGCTTGGTGATTGTCGATGACTATTCAAGATACACTTGGGATTATTTCTTCAAGTGCAAGAGTGATACCCAACAAACTATCATCAAATTCTCCAACCAAGCGCAACGTCAACACAATGTCCAAATCATGGCTATTAGGAGTGACAATGGCTCCGAGTTTAAGAACTACACTTTGAATGAATTCCTTAGTGAAGAGGGGATTCACCATCAAATTTTCGCCACCTACACCCCTCAACAAAATGGTGTAGCCGAGCGGAAAGAATATTAATCTATTGTATATGGCAAGGACCATGTTAGCGGAGTATTCTTCTCCCCAATATCTATGGACCGAGCCCATATCCACCGCATGCCACTCCTCCAACCGCCTCTACATCCGCAAGGGCTTGGACAAGACTCCATATGAGATCCTCACCGGCAACAAACCCAACGTCTCCTACTTACGTGTTTTTGGTTGTAAGTGTTTCTATTTTATCAAGGGTATTTGGTTGTCTAAATTCCAATCTAAAACTATTGAGGGTATATTTCTTGGTTACGGTGCCGAATCTCACACTTATAGAGTCTTTGACAAAGCCTCACGGATTGTCATAGAATCTTGTAGTGTGGTTTTTGAGGAAAATGATGGCTCCCAAGTGGCGCAATTTCATGTTTCTAATGTAGATGTTGAAATGCCCGAAGAAGCCATAGAAAGGATGGGTGTGGGATTTTTCCGCCCCATTGAGGGACACCTTATGGCAACTCGAGAAGAACTATCCTCTACTCAAGTGGAGCCCTCCTCTACAATAGAATAACAAGCCAAGGAGCCAAGTGATGCACCTAACCAAGAACATGTTCAAGACCCTCCTCTTGTTGACCAAGTTACTATGCAAGATGCAAGCACTCCTATCATTCAAGCTAGTCAAGGTCAAGCCCAAGATCAACCTTCTTCATCCTCATCTCCTCAAGTCGAAGCAAGTGTTGATGATGATCAAGGCCAACAATCCGGTCAACACGGGGACCCAAATGATCAAGATGATCAAGTGATTCCTCCTTGCAATAATGAGAATATCAAAGCCCTTCGTGCTAGAAGTATTAGAAGAGCTTTGAAGCGTATTGATGCATCCGATGAAAAAGTGTTGGATGATATCCAAGTAAAAGATACACAAGAAGGCAATTGGAAAACTTTAGTGAGCATCAATCTCATATATCCATGGTGGAACCAAAGAAAGTGTTTGCTTTTGAGGACTCCGATTGGGTTGAATCTATGCATGATGAACTCAATAAATTTGAGAGCAACAAGGTTTGGAGGCTTGTTGAGAAGCCCAAAGATTTCCACAATGTTATTGGCACTAAGTGGATATCAAGAATAAGCAAGATGAGCATGGTATTGTCATAAGGAACAAGGCAAGATTGGTGGCTCAAGGCTACACTCAAGTGGAAGACATTGACTTTGATGAAACCTATGCTCCCGTGGCTCGCCTTGAGTCCATACATATCCTTCTTGCATATGCATCTTCGCATAATTTCAAATTGCAACAAATGGATGTCAAAAGTGCTTTCTTGAATGGTCCACTCAAAGAGGAGGTATATGTTAAGCAAGCTCCGGGGTTCGAGAACTGTCGTGGTGTTTTCACGGCAAGTGTCCTCATGTGAGAACTAGATTGCGAGGCCATTGCTACTAAGAAAAACTTTGAAAGGGTTAAGGAGGAAACGAGAGACGCGAGTTTACGCAGGTTTGGCCCCTCAATTGAGGGTAAAACCTACTCCTGCCTTCTTACTATTGGGAAACAATGTCTTGATTACAAAGGGCGATTTCGGCCCTCGATGTCTCGAGCGACCTTGCTATCAACTTAGAATCTGTCTCTCTACATCCGAGGACCTCGCCTTATATAGTGGACGAAGGCCCCGGGTTACAAGTGGATCCGGATTGTTCCCGTGATCGGAGTCCTAGACTACTCCGGCTCCCAAACGCTTCGTCCGGTTTATCCCAAGGCCCGGACGGTTGGTCCGTCCTTGGGCCACGGTCCAGCTTCTTCACCTTTTCGGGTCACGCTTAGGGTGATCCGGGTCTTCTTCTGCTAGCTGGTATCTATCCAGCTCTTCCCGATATAAACCGGATCAAGTATCATGAACCGGCATGAGGGAAATCCGGTTCATGTGGGTGGAAAGTAAGGCTCCTCCTTACTTATTCCCCCAACATTAGCCCCCAGGTTAACATGAACTCGTAAGTTAAAACTCACGCTGTTCATGTTAAGCTACTTTTGGAAATAACTTAAACGCTATTTGTTAGTTCAAGAAATAATCTTCTGGAATATCTGATCCGGATTATACGGGCCTCATTATTATCACCAGGATCATATCTTTCCGTTTTTCTGGAAAGATAACTCTGCATATTATCACCAAGATATCAGGACCGAAAAATATTTTGGTTTATCCCGGATTTTTCTCCGCGTATCTTCCTCGGAAAAATCTTCATTCGTAGATCCAATCTCTTCGCATTTCCCCATAAAAATGTTAATCCTGAGGGTTCTTTGTGTAAAATTACCCCATTAACCTAGGGTTTAGGCCCCCGCCTATAAATATCTCCTGGTACGGCCCCCTGGGTCATTCGCACCTCACGCTCTCCACTTCTTCTTCTTCCTCCGAACAGAGATCGAGAGCTCTGTTTTCTTCCTCGCGCCGCCGCGGCTGGAGCTTCGCCGGCGTTCGTCGCAAGATGGTGAAGGAGAAGAGCCTGGCGACCAAGGCCGGGGGAACCGGAAAGAAGAAGAAAACCGGGTGTACCTCCGGTTCTGCAGCAGCCAAATCTGGAGAGGCATGATGCAAGTTAATTAGTGTAAGTCGGAGATGACCCAAGGCCGACTTACGGAGATGGAAGACTCCGGTTTAATGCCAAAGAAACTGTCTTGGCGTGCCCCTGGGAATGAGATCCTGCCTGAACCTGGGCCGGATGAGGTAATAATCTTCGAAGCCCATATTCTCCGTGGGTTTCGCCCTCCGGGGTCTCATTTATTCCGCCGGCTTCTAAGCTACTATGGTCTTCATCTTCAAGATATTGCCCCCAATTCCATACTCAATGTTAGTAACTTTGTTATTCTTTGCAAGGACTATATCCAGATAGAACCTAACCTAGATCTTTTTCTTGAGTACTTCTATTGCAACAAACACCCGGAAGTAGCGGGGGGTGAGCTGATCCACTGCGGTGGCGTCTCGTTTCAGAGGCGGAAAGACATCACTTATCCGGGTATCCCCCTCGCTAGTCATCTAAAACTCTGGCAGAAAACTTTCTTTTACATGAAAACACCTCCCCTGAAGGTGAACCGGCTCTTCCGGGTTATCGTCCAGAGTGTCTTGTTTATACTAGCACCATGAACTCCTACGCCAAACCTACTGATCGAATTAAAATCAAACCCCTTCTTAAGCGTGTAACTTCCTTGATAGTTCACGAGCTAACTGGCTTAGACCTGACCAAGACTTGGGTGGATTGGCGCATCCAACCCCTTAGCATTAGGAACCGGCTATTCCGTGAATATACTGGTTTAGCAGATCCTATGCGATATTTCGAGTCTCCAATTTCCAAGTGTGACATGGTGGCTGCTCTGAAAGATTTGGTTGGAATAAAAATGGACAAATTCTTTGATGTTGGCCTTGCTGCCTTTTGCGCTTCTAACCTGGCTCCTCCTGTAAGTCTCATATTTTATAAGTAATTTCCGTTCTTATTCAAAGGTTATGTAAATGCTAACCCTGCTCTTTTCTGGTTTACATCCTTGAGATCCTTTCTAGGTTACAACCCAATAACCTGCTTCCTCTCCTGAAGATGATGAACCGGAAGAGCAAAGTGATGAAGAGGACGAGGTTTCTGAATTTGACTCCCTTGGTCACTTGCACAATCAATATGCTGATGCTGGTTACTCGCAGGATGAACCGGTAGAGCAAGAGGGCGTCGGGTTAGGCCAAGGAGGTGCTAGTCAAGAGGCGCGGGATCAAAACGCTCCAGATCTCATTCCCACCACTCCCATTACTGGTTCTAATGTGGTGGTTGAGAAGGATTCTCCCGCGGGCAATAAGAGGACCCGGCAAGTGGTTGCAAAGGTGCCTATTTCTAGACTGTCCAAAAACCCCTTGAACCCATCCTCACATATGAGAAAACGTAGGACAACAAAGATATCGACAAGAGAAGGAGGACCCAGAGCTCCGGGCCAAGTGAATTAGAAGCAGGTTTGCCTGAGAAAACTCCTCTCCACCGGGTTTCCAAGGCTTGAGTTTCGCCTACCCCTTCATATCCTTTGGCAGGGAAAATCATGCCTGAGCTGAGTCGTACATTTAATTCAGATTCTCCCAATGCTGGCTCATCCCATTTCAGCAGGGCCAACGAGTTTTCCATTAACTATGGCTAAGTTAGCTCTACAACCTTTGGTTCATAACTACAAACATTTAGTTATGCAATCCGGCTTATGATTTACATTTCACTTCAGGGCCCAAGCTGTGTTAAAGGTTAACCCAATCTCAACAGCTGCTCATGCTGCAAATCTGGAGGAAAGGGTCTTTGGAGAAGAACATGATGAACCGACTGCTCAATCGTCGGGTCATATCGATGATCTCGCACAAGCCATAGAACAAGAGGTGAATCCGGTTGATAACACGCCGGATAATGATCCTCCCGTTAAAAATATGATTGTCTCCGACCCGGACATAGAAGTAACCGGCTCTCAAGCTGCCAAGACTGTTGGAGCCTCCACTGTACTTTCCAAAGTTACAGAAGATTTGAAGCCAACTCCAGAGGCAAAAACAGTTCCTTCCAATCTGAACATCGAAGGCCGGGATTTTGAAACGCTGGCTCGAGAACTTTCTGAGAACCGGCCGCCGTGCAGATGGGATCATCGAGTTTCTGAATACGAGGTAACCTGGATAGCCATAACATGTAGCCCTCAATCTTCCAGTTTATATGTGTAGAATGAACTTGAAGATTTATCATTGAATTTGAACCAAAATGATGTAGCCCCCAAGGGACGGTTTACAGACTTATCGTGAACCGGGACTTGTTTTGCTTTTACACTTAGGAATTTAAATTCAAACTGAAATATTGTAGCCCCCAGGGGCCGGGTTGCACGCCTTCAGATACTCGGGACTTAATCATAGCTACAATCACCTTTTTGAAACTGAAATAGTGTAGCCACCAAGTGCCGGGTTGCAAGCTTGCAGCTACTCGGGGCTTTGAACATATTCTTGAGTAGGCTAGAGATTTTTGCAAACTTCCAATCTTCCGGGTCATGTTTTAGAACCCGGAATTTTCTCAACTTATAATTTGAATCTGATGATAACCTATTTTTTTTATGTAACCAATGATTGCGCAGAGCCTTGAATCTTCCTAAAAGGAGATTTCAAATTTGAAGAGCCTGCTAGCCTCAAGAGGCTTAGAAAACTGAGGAGGCAAGGACTTTGCAGCACAACCCTGGAGAAACAAGTTACAGAAGCAGCCAAAACCTTGTGTGTTCTTCAGCAAGATTTTGAGAACCGGGAAAGGAGTATTATGGAGAGGGCAAAAAATGCTGAAAAAGAGTTAGAGGAGACCTGGAGCAATTCTTCCAAGGTGAAGGATCTGCTGGGAGAAATTACTTGCAGTGTATTTGGTAAGTTTGCCCCATATGCATCATATTTATACCTTTCTTACCGGCTGATGATCTCCTTTGCCTGGTTATATTAATCCGGTTTCTAAACAAAGTGCTCTTGTGATTGCCAGGTAGAATGCATGGTAATAACCTCCAGCTTTTGTACATGAAATTGAAGGCTCTATTCACCTTGATTCGGCAGCTGTATGTTGGTGGAGGGGAAATGCATTAAGGTTGTTAGGAACTGGGACAATGCTCCTAAAAGACTCCATGAGATGCTTGTGGAACTAACTCAAGTTACACAATGGATATAAGAACGCAAAATTTCAGCCTGCCGTCGTGGAGCCATCAAGGTCATGTCCCTGGCTAAAGCATATCACCCGGAAATGAATCTGGATCTCCTTGTTAGACGTTTTTCCAGAGTATCGGGCAGACAGTACCAAGTATGAGAGGAAAGATTTTGCCAAGATTGAAAAGGAGTGCCAGGTTCCAAGCTTGCTCAATTGCAGAAAAAGTAAACCTGAAGGAACTCTGTCCGGGTTATACTTCCTCAGGTGAGCGCAAAATGGCTTTCTCGCCTCAAGTAATAGCTGTCGTCCGCCACGCTCCGAAGAAGAGCCGGCTTTCCATAGCCTCTTCATCTGGTGTGCCTCAATCTACCACTCCCTTGGTTTCTGCTCCACCGCGTCCCTTATATGAACCGGAGGATACCAATGATGCTTTGGCTCAGCTGGAGTGGAAGTACGTTTCTGCGGCTGATTTCGAAGAAGCAGAAAACGTGCAAGTTGATGATGAGGATCACCCGGGAGCTCAAGACCCGGATTTTGGCGCCGGGTTAGAAGATGCCCAACAGAAGGGAAAGTTCGTTGCAGAATGAACATTTGGTTCATGTGATAATAATTCAACCCTGATGGGTTTGTAATAGGCTATATAAATTGCTTTATTTCTAGATCTATTTTTTGAAAGTGCGCATGTGCACTTATGATACATTTTGGTGTGTAATAACTCGGTTTTCTTGCTAAGTTATGCAAAAAAATTCCGGGTTACCTCTTATCCGTAACTTTGCAACATCTTTGATTTGTATTCGAAATTTTTCTTGACTTGGTTTTTCTTTGCTATCTAGCTCAGCCGGTTTATCGCATGACATATTCTAGTGTTTGTAACTCTAGCGAGTTCAGGGTCATAATAACCCGGTTTTGCCGGGTTATAACATGATTGACTCGCCCAGGTTAAACATCTAGGTCATAAAATTGCGTGTAACCACTGACTGGCAGGCAAGTATAACCAATATAGTTTGGCGTATGCCAGATTCTTGAGATATAGACTATGGTCTAGCATCATCCCCCAAGTAATCATATATGAAAATTTTAACTCTCTGTAACAATGATAATTTTCTGGAACAAATATCAATAACTTAGATTTCCCAAGTATGTCCTTTATTGCAATTATAACATAGTGATTACAATGATCCTATGTATGATATGGTCTCAACTGGGCTATGTTCCATGACCTTCCAGTTTCCTCTTCGGATGTCCGTGATTTATCAGCATCACACATATCAATAAGGTAATATAACCCATTGTGTAGTTTCTTACTAACCACAAATGGTTCTTCCCATGGTGGGCTTAGCTTGTGCATGCCACCCCTTTTCTCGATCAGGCGTAACACTAAGTCCCCCTCCTGAAAACTTTTAGTTTGACCCTGCGGCTACGATAGCGACGCAAGTCTTGCTGGTATATGGCTGACCTGGATGCTGCGAGTTCACGTGCTTCTTCCAAAGCATCAAGCGAGTCTTGACGAGCCATCTCGTTCTGGGTTTCCACATAAGCAGCTACTCTTGGCGAATCATGAAAAACATCACTTGGTAAAACTGCTTCAGCTCCGTAAACCAGAAAAAACGGTGTATAACCTGTTGATCTGTTTGGGGTAGTTCTTATGCTCTACAAAACAGCAGGTAACTCTTCAACCCAACAACAAGCAGTTTTTTCTAATGGAACTTGGAGTGTAGGTTTAATACCTTTAAACAATTTTTGTTTATCGTTCTGCTTTTCCAGTAGACTGTGGATATGGCACTG